>JAMWET010004787.1:25000-45000 GCA_024036415.1 Prochilodus magdalenae
TGACATTCCAGCCAGATGGCGGTTTCAGCAGTGCTGTGACTGTTCACCGTGCACAGATCTGAATGTCTTTAAATGAATCAGGGCCCTTTCTTTACCAAACACAATTCTATGGTACATTAAAGGTGTTCAGCCATGTACGCTAATGTGGCTAACAGTCCGTGGAAACTACTGCCCTCCATTTAGCATGGGCTCTAACTGGCAGCTGTTTGTTTCCTGTACTGTTAGCCGCCGTAACGGTTTTACTCTAGAGTTTCTCATACAGGTGGGAGTTTTATAGGGGTGTAACTTTTTGTAGCACTAGTATTTATGGAGAGGATTTCGTGGGAAATAGTTTTGATTGTTTGATGTGTTTTCTAAAGGCTTTTAAAGAATGTTGTGCATTTCAGAAAGGATGCCAAAGACTTACCTGATGTCAGTTACTGCTGTGTTACTGAATTTGTTTCCTGAATGGAATGTTTCCTGTGTTAGTATTTGACCGTGTACCCGTCTGCAAAGCTACTGCAGTTGGAGAACCCTCTGGTTAACGTGAGCGTGACCGATAGACTGAGTTGGTTAATGGTTCGTAGACTCTTGTCTCTAGACAGTGGATTCAGAATGTGTCTGTAACTGTGTGTCCAGTGTTCTGTGTATCTGCTGTAACCTCCAGTTGACGTTCAAAGGCAATATATTTGGTAACTGTAATAAACGTTACAAGTTTTGCTTCCCAATAAAAACAGTAACACCACGTTTTCCAGTAATGGCATTAACTAGTAGAGTGGACTGCACTGGGCAAGGAAAGTGATCACATTGCCTCTTTAGAAAAAATATTCAGAAGCATGGTTTTCATTTTTCATCTGGCACGGTCAGTGTTTTAAAAGACAGACGTACAGTTGATCACTAGCATGTAATTAAACAGTGATTGCTTCAGGTGTTGGTTTTTTTAGGTTAGTTGCCAACGCAGTTTGCCTACGTACCTCCACCAGCACCAGTAACAGCAGGCACTGGATTTGGTATGGACCAGTTTCTGGAGGTAGCCACATCAATGTTAAAATATACCTACATCCAAGAATTGTGCAGTTGGTCCAGATTTGGTGGATGCCTTCCCTGGCAAAGTTCCGAGGAGAATTCCCTGTAGACTGGGATTGTATCCACTGCTGGTAGACCCGTATGACCGTACGCTTCCATACACCTGCAGATTCAGCTACTTCCTTCACACTATGGTCTTTGGCCACGCCCACATGCAGTCCCTCCTGTTAGCCAATCATTAACATCTGCTCTGGAGCCATTTTCCACACATGGAACGAGACATTCCCTGCACTGTAGCACCTCTTCCCAATCTATGGATCCCATCACTCACACCCTGCAGGTATTTATAGCCCCATCATCCTCATGCAGCGCCATCTGCAGGAGCCGGTAGGTACTCCCAGCCTGAGCACACAAGGGGACTCGTTTGGTCTGGTGAGGTTATACAGCTGTACTTTATTATTGTGACTAAATTATTTTATTCCTTTGCCGTAGAAAAAAATCATGACCATGACTTAACTGACTTTACGTAATTATCTTGTTCCCACACCTTACTCAGTTGTGGCCATGACTTAATTGTCTTTTGCCGATGCTTTACTAAGTCATGGTTAGGACATGATTATCTTGGCCACGAGTTAATTGTCTTTTTCAAATGCTTTGCTAAGTCATGGTTAGGACACAATTATCTTGTTCCCACACCTTACTTTTCATGACTTAATTGCTTTGTTAAGCTTTCTTAGTGGTTAGGACACACGATTATCTTGTTCCCACACCTTACTAAGTTGTTGGCCATGACTTAATTGTCTTTTTCTAATGCTTTGCTAAGTCTTGTTGGACCATGACCTTACTTAGTTTGGTCTTTTGTTAATGCTTTCCTTAGTCATGGTTAGGACACGATTATCTTGTTCTTACTAAGTTGTGGCCATGACACCTTTACTAAGTCATGGTTAGGACATGATTATCTTGGCCACGAGTTAATTGTCTTTTTCAAATGCTTTGCTAAGTCATGGTTAGGACACAATTATCTTGTTCCCACACCTTACTAAGTTGTGGCCATGACTTAATTGTCTTTTGTTAATGCTTTCCTTAGTCATGGTTAGGACACGATTATCTTGTTCCCACACCTTACTAAGTTGTGGCCATGACTTAATTGTCTTTTTCTAATGCTTTGCTAAGTCATGGTTAGGACATGATTATCTTGTTCCCACACCTTACTAAGTTGTGGCCATGACTTAATTGTCTTTTTCAAATGCTTTGCTAAGTCATGGTTAGGACACAGTTATCTTGTTCCCACACCTTACTAAGTTGTGGCCATGACTTAATTGTCTTTTGCTGATGCTTTAATAAGTCATGGTTAGGACACAATTATCTTGTTCCCACATCTTACTAAGTTGTGTCCATGACTTAATTGTCTTTTTCTAATGCTTTCCTTAGTCATGGTTTGGACACGATTATCTTGTTCCCACATCTAACTAAGTTGTGGCCATGACTTAATTGTCTTTTTCAAATGCTTTTCTTATTCATGGTTAGGACACGATTATCTTGTTCCCACACCTTACTAAGTTGTGGCCATGACTTAATTGCCTTTAGCCAATGCTTTTCTTAGTTATGGCTATGACATGATTATCTTGTTCCCACACCTTACTAAGTTGTAGCCATGACTAAATGATCTTGTTTGCGTGTTTTACTACAGTCATGGATGCATTTCATAATTATCTTGCTTCCAGCTCTTAGTAAATAGTGATTATGTCTTGTTTTTCTTGTTCCCACACCTTACTAAGTTGTGGCCACTACTTAATTACCTAATTTTCACACTTTATTAAGTCATGTCATGACTATGTTATCTTGTTTCATGCATTATGATCCAGTTCTTGTAACTTTTACCAGTTTAATCATTCCTCTGTCTATGTAGTCCCTTCTTGTGTGTGGAATAATCAGTATTATTGAATTTCCCTCTGGGATCAATAAAGTATCTATCTATCTATCTATCTATCTATCTATCTATCTATCTATCTATCTATCTATCTATCTATATTACTGTCCACCTAATTACTACACCTCTCTGTTCGCATGTCGCTGTAAAACCCAGCCTCCGGTATTATGCCTCTTGTGCGACGACTGTGCAGATCAGGTTTCTGGTGCACTGTTTAGATGGCCGTATTGGGTTGAGGTTAGGCCGGCCTCCTGACTTAGTTGTGCTTCCGAAGGGAGTCATGTGACCCATGTTGCTGAGACAACAGCTGCCGTGGAAACCTGTGACATAAGTGGAGTTCCGCTCCAGGATCCTGCCACCTGGGGGGTCTCCGCCTGTACGCAATGGTAATAACAGGTAATAACTCCATCCTATACATGTATATATACACATTGTACTATATAGTGTGTATATAGATGGGTTCTGAGTTCAGTGCCTCTGTATCTCTGCATTATCAGGGGAGTTCAGAGCATCTGACAGGTAAGATGGCCATTCAGTTTTCCCATTGCAGTGTCATTTCTAATATTTACATATATGGTAACTGGTGAAGGTGTTTATGACCACCTGTAGAATTCTGCAGCTTGCTCAACACAAGGAATCTAAGACCATATGGGCCACAACACCTGGGTAAGTTTCTCTTATTGACCTGTATTGGTGCTTGTTTCATATAGGGGTCCATCTCTGGTTTCCATGTTGAGGTCTATAGGTTGTATACCTAGTGAACCAATATGAATCTTGTAATATATTATAGAATATAGAATTATTGTGACTGTCATATTAGCATGTCTTCGACCTTGTGTCTGTTTCACGGTGAGTCGTTCAGCAGTGAGTTTCATCTAGAGCTGCCACTGCTGTTCTCCATTTCTAACAACCCACTGATCATAGTCAGTTCCGTGTCATATCTAGAACTTCCAGAGGGCCTATAATCCTAATCCCTTCTTTATTATACTACCAGTTATATAGTAAGGTGCTAGGCTTTCTCTTTAGCTTCTGAAGTCCTAACCAATGGGAGAGTTGGCTATATCTATGTATAACACCATGGACTAAATGAATGACCAACATGGCATTTCAGAAATACAGCCCTTATGTTTCCATCCAAAACCTTATAATAAAACAAAAGTAGCACTTTTAGTAATACTTTTACAAACCTAGTGTAACAATGAGTGCTAACAAAATATTACAGGCATGTAACAGAAATCATAAGACCCCAAGGGTTCCCCTGTGCATTATTATGGTTTTTCTAGAGTTACAGAGGGTTGCCAAATTCAAAGCTACTATAACATGGTGACAAAATTTAATTTTACATTTAAAAGTAATTGTGAAAAGTATCTATCCTTTAATCCATGTAATTTGTAGTTAGGGTTGCCAAGCTAAATAATTTCCTAAATTGTAAATATTGCTGAAGTTTGAAAAACTAACACTCATTTCCCAGTTCATGTAATCCAGGAACTGTTGTCCAGAAGCTGCAACTAGGCCACCAGAACCAACACATTTACATATCTCCACCTTTCCAGCCTGTGGCAGTTTAGCCCCGCCCACTCATACATTTACAGCATTTAGCTGACGCTCTTATCCAGAGCAACTTACAAGGGTAATCATACAGAGGCCAGTGTGGTGTTAGGAGTCTTGCCCAAGGACTCTTATTGGTGTAGCTCAGTATAGTCACCCAGACTGGGATTCGAACCCCAGTCTCCCACGTGGTGGTGGTTCCCTGGTGGGTAGCAGTGTTATCCGCCGAGCTACACCAACCACAACATTTACGGCATTTAGCTGACGCTCTTATCCAGAGCGACTTACAAGGTCAATCATATTACAGGTGGGCCAATGTAGTGTTAGGAGTCTGGCCCAAGGACTCTTATTGGTGTAGCACAGCGTAGTCACTAAGCCTGGGATTCGAACCCCAGTCTCCTACGTGTGGTAGTAGCTACTTGGCGGGTAGTGGTGTTATCCGCTGAGCTACACCAACCATCATACTGAAGTCATAAGCAGTGTTTCATCTCTGAGTGTTGCTTGAATAAGACACAATACAGGAGGGCCAATCAGAACACAGCTTATTTACATATAGTACCAGACAAAGGTTTAGACACCTTTCCTTTCTTCACCTGTCCACCTGTCCTTTCTTCACTGTAGAATAAAAGTGAAGAGATCAAACTATAAAATTTCTCTCATGGAATTATACAGTCCACCTTAAACCCTCCAGAGTGGAGCTGTACAGGAGGATGAACCAGCTTCCTTACCCTGCAGTGGAGCTGATAGAACAAGGTTTATTACTAAGCAGGTTCGGAGCGATTCTATTGGTCGGCCCATCATGAATATTCACTAACCTGAAAGGAGAGCTAGAGCTTTTACACTGTGCAGAAAAAGAGATCAAAGTTTTTACACCACTAAATATATATTAGAGGTGGAGATATGGAGGAGTATCATACTGTGTACATCAGGAGTATGGGTGGTGTATCAGGATATGGACTGGTTCAGACTCTCCTCTGGTGGAGCTGTTCAGTGTACCACTGTAGAGTCTATAAGATCACCAACTACATCCATTTAGAGGGGTCCATATACGTTACCAACTTTTGACTGGTACTGTATATCAGGCACTTTATTAAAAATGGGGTGTTTAATTTTGAGTAATAAATTATGACCATGTTTGGTACATAAGACTGCAAATGTGGAGCACATTTAAAATATTTGATTGAGTATACTGATACTGGGAATTCAGCCGGTGTGTTGTTCTGTGTTACCCCTTATGAAACGATAATATATGGCAATGTATTGGAAAATATAGTGCAATATATTAAATAATATAATGTCATATATGGGAAACAAGTGCATATATTTTGCATATATTTATATAGTGATAAATATATTACAATATATTGTATAATACATAAGGAATTGCTGCTTTTCATATATTGTATGTATGGTAGTATAATATATATTTACTTATATATTGTAATATATTTCATTTTATATGTAATAGACATCATATGTATTTCTCCATATGTGTTTGCATATATGATCATATATATAGTTTTATATATGTGAGAATATTTTCATACATACATGTGGCAATATACAGTATGTATATATTCTCACATATATAAAACTATATATATTATCATATATGCAAACACATATGGAGAAATACATATGATATGCAAAATATATGCACTTGTTTCCCATATATGTCATTATATTATTTAATATATTGCGCTATATTTTCCAATACATCGCCATATATTATCGTTTCATAAGGGACCTTACCATTTTACAATGACCAATAAGACCAATAAGACCAATTTTCAATTTTCTGGCTTATGAAAGTTTATCACATAATCCAAAAAACAATAACCAATGAAGTTGATAGTGTTGATTCATTTAAGGCTACAGAAGGCCGTGTATTAGTGACGACTCTCTTCAAGCTGAGGCAGTTTAACAGCTGTTGCTACAAAAGTGGACACCCTGTGGTGATGCTCCACTTGCAAGGTGTGGCTTTATGTGTGTCCGTCTCCTCCTGTGCAGTACCAGGCTGACCTGGGGGAACCAGGAGTCAATATGGCCGCTGTCCTTAGCAGCGTTAGGAGCCGTTCCGACTCCCAGGATTCAAGCTTTGGCTCAACACAAAAAGGACTTCTCTGCGCTGTATCAGGAGCAGCTTAGGTAGGAGTTATCACTTACCGTTAGCGTTATTGATCACCATCAGCTACCCTTATTAGCTTATAGAAATCTGCTGGGATGTTTTCCCAAACACCTCCAAAGTTCAGTCTTAGAAGTTGGTTGCATCTCCTGCCTCTTGTGATCCAACTACTCCCAAACAACATTCCGTGATGCTGAGGTCTGGAATCAATGAACAACCGGAACCTTCTTCTCCTTTTTTGGCTACTATCTTCTTTTCTGTGTGAGGAGCTTCTTGAACAGCTGCACGTCCTTTCACACCCATAGCCTGGAGTTGTGTTCTCACAGAGGAAGGATGGACAGAAACACCTGTGGAGGTTTTCAGATCTTGGTGTTCCGTTTTTTCTCAGAGATGGAGCTTTGAGTGCGGTTTATCTGGCGGTGAGAGTTTTGGTGGTCTGCCTGTCTTGGAGTCCTGCTCAGAAGCATCTCCTGACAAATAAATTAACTGGGAGGGAAACAATTAGCTGACCTCAGGAAAGACTTTTGGGAGCTCATCATCAGACCTTATTTCACTTCGTAGGGAAGCCATGCGGAGAGTGCCGTCAGACACTCATGTGGTCATCTTGGGGTCACCTCCAGTGTCTTCCAGTTCTCACTTCGTCAGCTTAGTTCAACTATTTCAACCTTGTTGATTTTTATCTAAGCTTATGGATGGATGTTGAACACAGAGCACTGATGGTGATGCATTGTTGAGGATTCAGGCCTGTGCTCTAATTGACTTCCATAGACCTGTTCACTGATATATCCACTAGTGGGCACTGTGAGCAACTGTTGACAGATGATGCCTGAATGATACAGAGTGCACACCTCTACTGATCATGACACTGCTGGCATGGCTACTGGTCACTAGTTAGCCTTGGCTTGTTCACCAAAGTTTGGTCCAGCATACACCAGCAAACAGTCTACCCCTGGTTTTGTGCTGATTTAGATGGTCGCTCGGCATGGATGTGCTGCCTGACCACCAGCATTCCAAAACACCTGCACATCCACACATATCGTCGCTGTCCAATGAAAAACATGTATCTCCATTTTTGACAATTTTCACTTTTATGTATCATTTGATCACATGAGCTGCTGTTTACACTGTGTGTGAATTTCATGATGAATGGACCGACAGAACTGGCCCAAAGATTGCTTGGAAAAAGTCTGGTTCCATTGACTTGCATTAGAATTAAATTGGGTTTTGGCCTCTCCTGTAAAGTTGCTAATTTGGAGATATTACATCAGTACAGTTCTGATACGTGTGGGTTAAGTAGTTAGTGAGCCTATGGAGGACCACATGAGTACAGTTCTGATACACATGGGTTGGGTAGTTTGTGGGCCTATGGAGGACCACATAAGTACAGTTCTAAAACGTGTGGGTTGAGTAGTTTGGGGGCCTAAGGAGGACCACATGAGTACAGTTCTGATATGTGTGGGTTGAGTAGTTTGTGGGCCTATAGAGAGAACCACATGAGTACAGTTCTGATATGCATGGGTTGAGTAGTTTGTGGGCCTATGGAGGACCACATGAGTACAGTTCTGATATGCGTGGGTTGAGTAGTTTGTGGGCCTATGGAGGACCACATGAGCACAGTTCTGATACGCATGGGTTGAGTAGTGTGTGGGCCTATAGAGAGAACCACATGAGTACAGTTCTGATACGCATGGGTTGAGTAGTGTGTGGGCCTATGGAGGACCACATCAGTACAGTTCTGGTACGCATGGGTTGAGTAGTTTGTGGGCCTATGGAGGACCACATGAGTACAGTTCTGATACGCGTGGGTTGAGTAGTTTGTGGGCCTATGGAGGACCACATGAGTACAGTTCTGATACGCATGGGTTGAGTAGTTTGTGGGCCTATGGAGGACCACATGAGTACAGTTCTGATACGTGTGGGTTGAGTAGTCTGTGGGCCTATGGAGGAGCACATGTGTACAGTTCTGATACGTGTGGGTTGAGTAGTTTATGGGCCTATAAAGAGAACCACATGTGTACAGTTCTGATACACATGGGTTGAGTAGTTTGTGGGCCTACATGAGTGCTGAGTATTCTGATATTGTGTGTGTTCATTATGTGTGTGTTCTACAGTTCTACAGTCCGGATAGTGATTTCCAAGCCCCACAGTTTAAACAGAACAGGTTCCTGCTTATCTCAATGCTAAAGTCTATCTGTAGGTCACACAAGTAGCAACAGTCCATTGATAGCATAATGGGTTTAGTGAGTTTCTCTATTAACACTGAATTCAGCTGCGGTGTGTCAGTCATAGGTGTGTGTGTGTGCACCTTCAGGTATTATATAAGAGCTTTGAAAGAGGCTCAGCCAATCGTATGGCAGTGCTAGTAACATCTGTGGAATGCTAACAGTCCTGTACGAGGGCTAAAACCTACTATGTACTGAAATGAAGACGTGCTATCTGTTTGTTATGAGGTGGTTTGGGGTTTTTGGTTGTTTAAAGGTTAGTTCCACTGTTTAATATCACGATATCGTACAGAGACTTGCCATTTCAGGATCTTGTTTTGCATGGAATTAATATGAAAATGAACTGTGACCTCTGTGACCCCCTGTGCACAATACAGTACATACCTTGACCCTCTTGAAATGTGTAGCGTATATCTTGACTGTTAAGTATGGCTGTTCTGTAATCCAGCTGTGTTAAAATAAATGGGAAGATCAGGAATTATGGGGGACCAGATATTGTTGAGAGTCATACAGCTATATTTAATGCTGAAGATCGGAAAGAGACTCAGCTCTAAAGCCTGTGGTATTGGTTTCCACCACCAGTGCCACTGCTTGTCAAAAGAAGCCCATGAAAACTGGTCCGGCTCCAAGTTATGCGGATAATGCGCACAGCTGGAAAACCCTAATGAGCTAATGAGGAAACTGGATTTGGCTGCTCAGGGCCCTTCACACTTACTGCGGTCTGTCAAAACCACGTCGTGCCCCAGAGAATTCATGAAATCAGTGGTATTATAAGAAATATGCGCCCGCTCGCTGTAAACACTTTCTATTTTTTCCCCCCTCTGTGTTTACCGTTTCTCGCTCTTCCTATTGTTAGAGTTTGAAAAGGCGGATTTTGTCTCGGGCTGGAAACATCCTCTCTCTTGCCTTCCTGTAGGAAAACTGAGGAGGAAAGAGGGTCGGCGAAGACCACCCGCCCTTCCTCTCATAAAGCCCAGTACGAACAGGCCGTCCGCCTGGCGACCCCCAGGGCCCGGTCCAGGAGCTCCCAGGAAGTGAGGTAAGAGGTCACACGGGAAGTCCCATGAGGCCTGTGAAATATGGAGGAACACAAGACAAGTTTTGAGCTTTCGTGAGAAAGCCCAGCTGGCCCCAGTAACTAAAATTAGAGTCCACAGAGGACCCAGCCAATATTTTGACATCTGTTATTCCAGTGGACAGAGAGAGAGAGAGTGATTCAAGGAGAGAAGACAGAAAAAGAGAGGAAGGGATGTTTTGAGACAATCGATTCCTTTGTATGACTCACTTATTAATAGCCATGGAAGTCTATGGAAGATCATGTTCCATAAATCTTATATCAGAATTAGGGTCATCTGCATATCGTCACTGTCCAACGAAAAACATGTATCTCCATTTTTGTCCGTTTTGACTTTTATGCATCATTTGAAAACAGCCGCTGCCGTTTACACACGGCGAGATTTGCATGATGAACAGACCAACTGAAATGGCCCAGAAGTGCTCGGAAGGATATCTGGTTCCATTGACTTACATTGAAATCGAATGAGGTTTTTGGCCTCTCCTGTAAAGTTGCCATTTTGGAGATACTTGTTTTTCTTTGGACAGCGACGATATCTGAATTTGAACTTATTGATATCAGTACAAGGGGTAATATCACAATGCTACATCAGATATGATCAATAATTAGCTGACGGTGATTTGGCAGTGAAGTATTAGAAAGATATAAACGCATGCCACCACTAACTTGTCAGCTTATTCGTCAACTGCTCTGGACCTACATGGAGAACAATGTAAACGAGCTTAAGATATAGAGGTGTGCCATATGCGCACATGTTCATCATCTTCTGAAGGAAAAACTAAAATTGGCATCCATTCATTTTCCAAGCCTCTTCTGTGTCATGAGGTTCGCTGGAGCCTGTCCCAGTGCTCACTGAGCAGAAGGCCAGAAGCACTGTGGACAGGCCAGACACATTTAAACCTGGGGGGGGTCATTTTAGTATGTTCAGTTCACCCCACAGCATGGACGGAAACCCAAGCAGACATGGTAGAACATGCCAACTCCACACAGGAGGGATCTCGGACACCCCATCAGGGAATCAAACCCAGGCCCTTCATGCTGTGGGGTGACGGCTCTACCCGCTGTGCCACCATGCCGTCTCTAAAGCTAGCAGTATACTTCCAATGACAAACGTATGAAACTGAATCAAACTACAGTCAAGCATGCAGCATTACCTTTTGGTGATGAGGTCAACCATATGATGTACTGACCAATCACAGTCAAGGGGAGGTCACAAAACAAATGATAAAGTGATCTAATTCAATGGCAGTCAAATGGAAGTTATTAAAAGGAGACAGGGTAATTATGACCAGTCTCATTAAGGGGGAGGTCTCAGAACCAATGGCATGGTGATTAGGACCAGTCTCATTAAGGGGGAGGTCTCAGAACCACTGACATGGTGATTAGGACCAGTCTCTGTTAGGGGAGGTCTCAGAACCAGTGACATGGTGATTATGACCAGTCCAAGACTGGAGGAGGTCTCAGAACCACTGACATGGTAATTATGACCAGTCTCATTAAGAGGGAGGTCTCAGAACCACTGACATGGTGATTATGACCAGTCTCTGTTAGGGGAGGTCTCAGAACCAGTGACATGGTGATTATGACCAGTCCCAGACTGGAGGAGGTCTCAGAACCACTGACATGGTGATTATGACCAGTCCTAGACTGGAGGAGGTCTCAGAACCACTGACATGGTGATTATGACCAGTCCAAGACTGGAGGATGTCTCAGAACCAGTGACATGGTGATTAGGACCAGTCTCATTAAGGGGGAGGTCTCAGAACCAAAGGCATGGTGATTATGACCAGTCTCTGTTAGGGGAGGTCTCAGAACCAATGACATGGTGATTATGACCAGTCCCAGACTGGAGGAGGTCTCAGAACCAATGATATGGTGATTATGACCAGTGCCAGACATGATGGGGGTCTCAGAACCACTAACATGGTGATTATGACCAGTCCCAAACAGGAGGAGGTCTCAGAACCACTAACATGGTGATTATGACCAGTCCCAGACTGGAGGAGGTCTCAGAACCACTAACATGGTGATTATGACCAGTCCCAGACGGGAGGAGGTCTCAGAACCACTAACATGGTGATTATGACCAGTCCCAGACTGGAGGAGGTCTCAGAACCACTAACATGGTGATTATGACCAGTCCCAGACTGGAAGAGGTCTCAGAACCCCTGACATGGTGATTATGACCAGTCCCAAACAGGAGGAGGTCTCAGAACCACTAACATGGTGATTATGACCAGTCCCAGACTGGAGGAGGTCTCAGAACCACTAACATGGTGATTATGATCAGTCCCAGACTGGAGGAGGTCTCAGAACCAATGATATGGTGATTATGACCAGTGCCAGACATGATGGGGGTCTCAGAACCACTAACATGGTGATTATGACCAGTCCCAGACTGGAGGAGGTCTCAGAACCACTAACATGATGATTATGACCAGTCCCAGACGGGAGGAGGTCTCAGAACCCCTGACATGGTGATTATGACCAGTCCCAAACAGGAGGAGGTCTCAGAACCACTAACATGGTGATTATGACCAGTCCCAGACTGGAGGAGGTCTCAGAACCACTAACATGGTGATTATGACCAGTCCCAGACGGGAGGAGGTCTCAGAACCACTAACATGGTGATTATGACCAGTCCCAGACTGGAGGAGGTCTCAGAACCACTAACATGGTGATTATGACCAGTCCCAGACTGGAGGAGGTCTCAGAACCACTGACATGGTGATTATGACCAGTCCCAAACAGGAGGAGGTCTCAGAACCACTAACATGGTGATTATGACCAGTCCCAAACAGGAGGAGGTCTCGGAACCACTAACATGGTGATTATGACCAGTCCCAAACAGGAGGAGGTCTCGGAACCACTAACATGGTGATTATGACCAGTCCCAGACGGGAGGAGGTCTCAGAACCACTAACATGGTGATTATGACCAGTCCCAGACTGGAGGAGGTCTCAGAACCACTAACATGGTGATTATGACCAGTCCCAGACTGGAGGAGGTCTCAGAACCCCTGACATGGTGATTATGACCAGTCCCAAACAGGAGGAGGTCTCAGAACCACTAACATGGTGATTATGACCAGTCCCAAACAGGAGGAGGTCTCGGAACCACTAACATGGTGATTATGACCAGTCCCAAACAGGAGGAGGTCTCAGAACCACTAACATGGTGATTATGACCAGTCCCAGACTGGAGGAGGTCTCAGAACCACTAACATGGTGATTATGACCAGTCCCAGACGGGAGGAGGTCTCAGAACCACTAACATGGTGATTATGACCAGTCCCAGACTGGAGGAGGTCTCAGAACCACTAACATGGTGATTATGACCAGTCCCAGACTGGAAGAGGTCTCAGAACCCCTGACATGGTGATTATGACCAGTCCCAAACAGGAGGAGGTCTCAGAACCACTAACATGGTGATTATGACCAGTCCCAGACTGGAGGAGGTCTCAGAACCACTAACATGGTGATTATGATCAGTCCCAGACTGGAGGAGGTCTCAGAACCAATGATATGGTGATTATGACCAGTGCCAGACATGATGGGGGTCTCAGAACCACTAACATGGTGATTATGACCAGTCCCAGACTGGAGGAGGTCTCAGAACCACTAACATGATGATTATGACCAGTCCCAGACGGGAGGAGGTCTCAGAACCCCTGACATGGTGATTATGACCAGTCCCAAACAGGAGGAGGTCTCAGAACCACTAACATGGTGATTATGACCAGTCCCAGACTGGAGGAGGTCTCAGAACCACTAACATGGTGATTATGACCAGTCCCAGACGGGAGGAGGTCTCAGAACCACTAACATGGTGATTATGACCAGTCCCAGACTGGAGGAGGTCTCAGAACCACTAACATGGTGATTATGACCAGTCCCAGACTGGAGGAGGTCTCAGAACCCCTGACATGGTGATTATGACCAGTCCCAAACAGGAGGAGGTCTCAGAACCACTAACATGGTGATTATGACCAGTCCCAAACAGGAGGAGGTCTCAGAACCACTAACATGGTGATTATGACCAGTCCCAAACAGGAGGAGGTCTCAGAACCACTGGCATGGTGATTATGACCAGTCCCAGACGGGAGGAGGTCTCAGAACCCCTGACATGGTGATTATGACCAGTCCCAGACTGGAGGAGGTCTCAGAACCACTAACATGGTGATTATGACCAGTCCCAGACTGGAGGAGGTCTCAGAACCCCTGACATGGTGATTATGACCAGTCCCAAACAGGAGGAGGTCTCAGAACCACTAACATGGTGATTATGACCAGTCCCAAACAGGAGGAGGTCTCGGAACCACTAACATGGTGATTATGACCAGTCCCAAACAGGAGGAGGTCTCGGAACCACTAACATGGTGATTATGACCAGTCCCAAACAGGAGGAGGTCTCGGAACCACTAACATGGTGATTATGATCAGTCCCAGACTGGAGGAGGTCTCGGCACCCCTGAAATGGTAATTACTGTGGTCTGTCAAAACCACGTCTTGCCCCAGAGAACTTATGTAATCAATCTTATTAAAAGAAATATGCGCTGGCTCGTTCGATTGTTTGAACATTCCGCCGCCAGCTCCGGCCTCCGTGTAAGCTGCCGTGTGTCGTATAATCTGTGCCGAACATCTGCAGTAGCTGCTGAATGGTATTTCTCTGATCTGTGGCTCTTCGGTTTTCTGTTATGTAATATCTGCTAGTTGAAAACACATGGGCTGCCGACGGCAGGGATTTCTAGATCTCCAGATTTGTGTCAGGCCAGATGCAGCTGAGAGCAACCGAACAGATCACAAGGGCTCCTTTGAGTGTGCTGTGTTGTATCTCCGTCGCTCTAAGAGCAGATTGTGTTGAAATCTAAGGGCCGGTTTGCTGAAACACGTTAAGTGGAGAATCCCATGGTAAATGTAGTTTACTCTGGAAGACGTGTTGAGCTGGTGTTAGCATGGTGGAGCTATACAGCTAGGTTGTATGATAAGTTATAGTTTTATTATTATCATGGTCCAGTGTAAACACACCCTTATGAAACGGTAATATATGGCAATGTATTGGAAAATATAGTGCAATATATTAAATAATATAATGTCATATATGGGAAACAAGTGCATATATTTTGCATATATTTATATAGTGATAAATATATTACAATATATTGTATAATACATAAGGAATTGCTGCTTTTCATTTATTGTATGTATGGTAGTATAATATATATATTTTCTTATATACTGTAATATATTTTATATATTAATATATATAAATATTTTATATTATATATATATTTATATATTAATAGAAATATATTAATATATATTTCTCCATATGTGTTTGCATATATATATATATATATATATATATATATATATATATATAGTTTTATATATGTGAGAATATATACATACTGTATATTGCCACATGTATGTATGAAAATATTCTCACATATATAAAACTATATATATATGTGTAGTCGTTCGCAAAATAACTATTATATGTAATAGACATCATATGTATTTCTCCATGTGTTTGCATATATATATATATATATATATATATATATATATATATATATATATATATATAGTTTTATATATGTGAGAATATATACATACTGTATATTGCCACATGTATGTATGAAAATATTCTCACATATATAAAACTATATATATATATATATATATATATATATGCAAACACATATGGAGAAATACATATGATGTCTATTACATATAAAATGAAATATATCACAGTATATAAGAAAATATATATTAAACTACTATACATACAATATATGAAAAGCGTCAATTCCTTATGTATTATACAATATATTGTAATATATTTATCACTATATAAATATATGCAAAATATATGCACTTGTTTCCCATATATGACATTGTATTATAAAATATATTTTACTATATTTTCCAATACATTGCCATATATTATCGTTTCATAAGGGCAGTGCAATACTACAGAGTAATTTCATGAACGACTATTAAAGTAACACCACCTAAACCTTCGCTGATTACCATGGTAGCAAGAGGACGGCGGGCCACCATCGGTCCACTAACGGCAAGGCTGGCGGTTCACTTTTTGTTTGCTCAGCGTTTTTGGGTGTCACTTTTTACTGCATGTTTCCACTCAGAATTTAATGTACTTTTTTTTTTCTTACGTTCATTATATTTCATAAATGTGCTTCATTTTTGGTGTCAGCAACATTTTCAGCTAAATAATTCGATATCAGTCCTTGTCCTTTCTTTTCCTCTAAGGCATTTATAATATTTGTCTCAGTTTATTTTGCGAAATAGTCAGCATGCATTTTAAATCAGTTTGAGGAGGTTAAAAGCTTTTTAGATCTTGTGCATGGGACAGTTATCTGGGCAGCCTGAGGGTGGACCAACAGTTGCCAACGGCCAAACTGATCCAGCCAGCGACCCGGTCTGATTGCTATCTAACACGTAACCATGATAGCATGTAAATGTTCAACTGTGTTGCAGATTAGGAGAGAGAAGCTTGTTAGCATTAGCCCTGCTGGTATGATAACAGCTTCATACTCCCCACAGAACCTGTCTGATTCCAGCAAACTAGGCATTCTGAGGCAGATCCAACCAAATCGAACAGCTAGTGCTGCAGAGACAGAAAGGCTAAATTACACCTGCTCTGTAGAGTTTGGATCTTAGCGTTAGCTTAGCAAGCAGGCTACAGACCCAACATTACCACACACCACAGTGCGGATATTATTCTGAATAACTGCTGCTCTGCTGACACAGTTAGATGATTAAAAGTGCTATCAGAGAGAACGAAAGTCGAGTGGCTGGAGTGACAGAAAGCTGTGTGCTGGAGGGTTGGCTAGGCTAACGGGAGCTCAGTAAACAGACTGAGCATGCCAAACACCACAGCGTAGGCCTGGTTCCAGTTATGTGTCTAATCCACAGTCATACTGACCCTCACTTCTCTATGTGTCTAATCCACAGCCGTACGGACCCTCACTCCTCTATGTGTCTAATCCACAGTCATACTGACCCTAACTCCTTTATGTGTCTAATCCACAGTCATACTGACCCTCACTCCTTTATGTGTCTAATCCACAGTCATACTGACCCTCACTCCTTTATGTGTCTAATCCACAGTCATACTGACCCTCACTCCTTTATGTGTCTAATCCACAGTCATACTGACCCTCACTCCTTTATGTGTCTAATCCACAGTCATACTGACCCTCACTCCTTTATGTGTCTAATCCACAGCCGTACTGACCCTCACTCCTTTATGTGTCTAATCCACAGTCATACTGACCCTCACTCCTCTATGTGTCTAATCCACAGCCGTACTGACCCTCACTCCTTTATGTGTCTAATCCACAGTCATACTGACCCTCACTCCTTTATGTGTCTAATCCAGTCATACTGACCCTCACTCCTTTATGTGTCTAATCCACAGTCATACTGACCCTCATTCTTCTATGTGTCTAATCCACAGCCGTACTGACCCTCACTCCTCTATGTGTCTAATCCACAGCCATACTGACCCTCACTCTTCTATGTGTCTAATCCACAGCCGTACAGACCCTCACTCTTCTATGTGTCTAATCCACAGCCATACTGACCCTCACTCTTCTATGTGTCTAATCCACAGCCGTACTGACCCTCACTCCTTTATGTGTCTAATCCACAGCCGTACTGACCCTCACTCCTTTATGTGTCTAATCCACAGCCATACTGACAGTTACTCCTCTATGTGTCTAATCCACAGCTGTACTGACCCTCACTCCTTTATGTGTCTAATCCACAGTAATACTGACCTTCATTCCTTTATGTGTCTAATCCACAGTCATACTGACCCTCACTCCTTTATGTGTCTAATCCACAACCGTACTGACCCTCACTCCTCTATTTGTCTAATCCACAGCCGTACTGACCCTCACTCCTCTATGTGTCTAATCCATAGTCATACTGACCCTCACTCCTTTATGTGTCTAATCCACAGCTGTACTGACCCTCACTCCTCTATGTGTCTAATCCACAGCCGTACTGTCCCTCACTCCTCAATGTGTCTAATCCGCAGCCGTACTGACCCTCACTCTTCTACGTGTCTAATCCACAGCTGTACTGACTCTCACCCTTCTGTGGGTCTAATCTATAGCCATACTGTCCCTCACTCCTCTATGGGTCTAATCCTCAGCCGTATTTACTCCTGGTATTTATTTATGGCCTGTATTATCATTAGTATTTTGTTTCTATCTACATAAAGCAACATTACGGTCATTTCAGAGGCACACTGACTCTGGAATCACTCCGCACACTGTCTGGAATGCCCACTATAGCACAAGACATCATCCGCATCACACACCAACAATTATGAGTCTTCAATTAGCTAAAATAAGAAGCTAGCTCTGTATTCCCAGTGTGGATATGAAGGCGGAAGCTGCAAAGAGACAGAAGAAGACATTGTTGGAGGAAGCGAGGGAGGAGAAAAAGAGAGAGTGACTGAGCAAGTGACCGGACAAGAGTAGATCTCGGACAGGCTTTTATAGTCATTGGGTAGAGCTAAAACAGGTAAATGGACGCAAGGCCAAAACCCTGGCTATACGGATATTGGTGCTACAGATTACAGACTGTGATACAGGTCCACAGAAAAGGGGAGTCAGATTTAGTATCCTTCAGATTTTCATGACAGTGTCGTCAAAGGGAATTATACCTTGCAACTGTATGAGAAACCCAAGAGTCCAAAATACCTGTTCTAGCATAATGCTGCTTTGGTGCAGGCCTACATTGTGTGAGTAAGCCTAATTTGGTCAGAGCTGACTTAATTTCATGGTTGAGTTGAATATGACTCGTTCCTCGTGAGTCGTTTACTGTGCAGCCAGAGAGAGGAAGCAATGTCCAATTAGCTATCCAAACAAACGCCGATTGAGCTTTGATCAGATGAGCTTCTGACATGTCAGAAATGTTGGCCACTTGTCTCGCAGTTGGAGCAGATCTCCAAGCAGATGGTCTACTCCTTCCCCTGTAGTGCACTTTTCAAGTTCTTACTTTATCCAGTATGGAATTGTGCACACATGCCTGAATCCCTAATAGCTGTTTATTAGACCTGTGAAGCTGCACTGTTGGAACCACCTATTCTGATGCCCTATGTCAAAGTCAAGTCAAGTCTAAGTGAACTTTGTTGTCATTCAGACTTTACAACAGGAGTGTGTTACAACACTGTGTGTTCATTATGTGTGTGTGTGTTCAAGAGTTTAACAGTCCTGATAGGTCTGCATGTCAAACAGCAGTCTAATGGCTTGTGAAAATAAGTTTTGGCTGAGTCTGGCAGTCCTGCACTGCACGTTTGCCAGAGGGCAGCAGTTTGAAAAGTCCGTGAGATGGATGAGTGGGATCGCTGACCATCCTGGTGGCTCTGCTGCTGCATCGTGACGGGTACAGATCTTATACGGGTGAAAGTGAGGTCTTGATTCTCTCAAGTTAGGGAGCAGGGAGTCAGTGAGATTCAGCCAGTGCTATTGCTCAGTACTCGGACATGCAGCAAGTTGTTTTGAATTAAACAGCATTATTAGAAATCGTCTGTAGACAGAGCTGAGCAGTCTGTATGGGCTGCATGTTACGTGCAGTGTGAGCATCATGTCAGTCGGACGAAGCTAGTTCGTACAGTGTGTGTATATGGATCACGGGTTTTCTCTGTACATGGTGGCAGATTAAATGTGCAATGTGAGCTGTCAGCAAAGAGCAAGATTTCTAAAATCACACCATGTGTGGCAAAAAAGCTCTGAGCTATTAAGTCTTGTATTATTATTTTAATAAAGAATTATTGCTCATACCAATATCGGAATATCCCACAGCTTTGTTAAACATCAAATATCATGCAGACTTAGTTACAACAGCAAAGCTACAGCTTGGAAGGCAAAGCAATTTAAACAGGCCACTTATACAACATCATTGGGCAGCTCAACACATTTGGAGGAGAACATTAATAGCCAGTTCTGTTACATCAGTTATCAGATGCCTGAGTTGGCTAGCAGTGATGGGGGAGAAGGAGGACCTCAACTCTCCCAGTCTTGCTCTTTTGGGCTCTTGGCTATGGATGGCTGTG
>JAMWET010004787.1:50000-60000 GCA_024036415.1 Prochilodus magdalenae
CAAAACTCTAGAGGAGTAATGTAAAGTTACGATGTGTCCAGGATGATAAACACTAGGGGTGGGAATCACCAAAGTCCATCATATTTAGGCCTCAATATGATATTATTATAATTCTTGTGATGCGCTGAGAGCAGCGATAATATACACCTATAATCAAAAGAATAGTTGCACAAATAGCTGCACCCAGAAGGAATCAAATGACAGGACTGGAACCTGGTGGGCAGGTTTGACATCATGAGACATGCCAATAATTCAGCTTAGACACTCGGCCACACATACACATAAGCATAAGCCAGATCTGTAAACTGTGAAAGTTCTCCCACATGAAGCTGGTAAAGTGACCTCTCCGCACTGCCAGGCATGATATGTGTTTATAACGGACAGTCTCGTCTCTCAGGTGTCCACAGGAGCAAAGAAGGCCACAGCAAGCACACGAGTGCGAGACCTGTCCACCCCGAAGGCCCTCTCTAAAGACTACATCCCTCCACGAGACCTGCGCTGGCTCTAAACGGGAGAGAGAGAGTTATGAAAAAAGATAGAAAATGAAAGAAAGAAAGAGAGAGAGAGAGAAAGAAGCGTTTGTAAAGAGAAAATTAGAGAGAGCTGCAAAAGAGAAAAAGACAGGGATGTTTTGAGGTAGAAACACCCACATACACACTCACTAGTGAACACACACACTAGAGGCTAGTGAACACACTTACCCCTATCCACGGCGCCCGGGGAGCAGTTGGGGGTTTGCCTTGCTCAAGGGCCTCTCAGTCGTTACTGTCAGTTCAGGGAATCGACCCGGCAACCCTCCGGTCACAAGGCTGGTTCCCTAACCTCCAGCACACAACTGCCCCCCAAAAAAAAGAGATAGAGAGAGAGAGAGGGGGGATCAGTAACTCTTTAGGGGGGTTGTATGCTAGGAAGTGATTAAATGCTTAAACACATGAAATGAATAAACACAGTAATATGATAATAATGTGTGTATAGATTTCTATTGACTACAAGAGAAGCTGTAAGAGAAAGAGAGAGAAAGAGGGAGAGAGAGTTTCAAGTTTCAAGTTTCAAGTGGTTTTATTTGTCATTTCAACTATATACAGTGGTGTACAGTACACAGTGAAACGAAATAACGTTCCTCCAGGACCAAGGTGCTACATCTAACAATAGATTACACAAAACAATACAACATAAAGAAGTGCACGAAGAGCGAAAGACGAGAGAGAGAGGAAAGAGAGAGAGAAAAAGAGAGGGCTGAGACAATATACTATAAATACACGAGAGAGAGAGAAAGAGAGAGAGAGGGTGAGAGAGAGAGAAAGAGAGAGAGAAAGAGGGACAGAAACAGAGAAAGAGAGAGAGAGAGAAAGAGAGGGAGACAGAGAGAGAGAGAGAAAGAGAGAGAGAGGATGAGAGAGAGAGAGAGAGAGAGAGAGAGAGAGAAAGAGAGGGTGAGAGAGAGAGAGAGAGGGAAAGAGGGAAAGAGAGAGAGAAAAAAGAAAAAGTAAGGTTAAGTAACAAGTCAAAAGAGAGAGAGAGATAAAGACAAAGAGAGATAAGGTAGAGAGAGATGTAGAGCTAGATAAAGAGAGAGAGAGAGAGAGAGAGAGAGAGAGAGAGAGAGAGAGAAAGAAAGGGAGAGAAACAGAGAAAGAGAAAGAGAGAAAGAAAGAGAAAAGTAAAGATCAATAATAAAGTAACAGAGTAAAAGACAAAGGAAGAAAGGAAAAGAAGGAAAGAAAGAAAGAGGGGAGAGAAGAGAGAGGGAGACAGAGAGAAAGAGAGAGAGAGAGAAAGAGAGAGAGAGAGAGAGAGAGAGGGAAAGAGAGAGAGAAAAAGAAAAAGTAAGGTTGAGTAACAAGTCAAAAGAGAGAGAGATAAAGACAGAGAGATAAGGTAGAGAGAGATGTAGAGCTAGATAAAGAGAAAGATACAGTGAGGTACAAAGGAATAGAGAGAGAAAGAAAAAACAATAGATGGAAGGGAGAGAGACAGATAGAAGAGATAAAGACAATGCCAAAAGGAGAGAGAGATAAGGAAAGGGAAATAGAGAGGGACAAAGGGAGAAAGATGTAAAAACGAGGGAAAGAGAGAAAAGGGTAACAAGACAGAGAGATAAAGAAAGACAAATGGAGTGAGAGAGGGAGATATCATGGGTTCCATCCAGCCTTCAGACAGTTTGGACGATAGCTAAATATGAACTAAGAATAAATATGAAACTGTGCATTTGAGTGAGGAGACTCTCCTGAGTAACGTATCAACAAATTTATTAAACTCATGAAGTATCAACAATTTACATGGAAAGTCCACTCTCCATAACAAATAAACAACAAACAAAGATGCTGCCTATGAATGTATGTAAAGTATTTGAGTATAGGAACGAATCACAACAATTTTAATTGAAACTCCAAGCAACAGGACAAGCTGCCGTTCTGCTGCTCTGGGATATTTCTAGCACATTCAGTCAATAAATCAATCAATCAATGAACTTTTTTTAGATCAGAAATATATTATATATATATATATATATTATATTACATTATATATAATAAAAGTCACAGTTACAGGCAGTTACAGGGATGCATTATAGATGATCAATATATATATAGCTCTGTGAATAAATAAGAGAGCACTCCAGTTTCTCCACATGTACAGCAGGTTCTCAGTGAGGAACCGAAGGTTGGGTTCTAGCTTCACTGGCAGATACAGTGAGTGCCTGGTTCATAAGAACAAGGTCCAGCAGCAAACACACAGGACAACACAGCTACAGACTGGCAGAGGGCCAAACCCACTCTCTACTGACCGTGATGAGCGCCATCTCATTCCAATGACCTCGAGTGACCTACAGAGAGACTGGTGAGCGGTGGCTGGGGTGAAACGCACAGCGAGCATGGTTCTAAAAACAGGCTTCTGGAGGTCATTAGTGATTTTCTAAATACACAGATCTAATACAATATCTGATCTGGAGTTTGGGAGACATGCTTCCAGCAGAGTAGAGAAATAAAACAGAACTGAGGGATTCTGGTCCAACTCAAACCCCTGTAGTGCATATTCTTTGTTTTAAAAGTAGGCGTTCTCTGAAGGTCTGGAAAAAAAGGCCCCCCCACTTTTGAATTGGTTGTGTACAGTGTGACCTTTGACCTCATGAGCAGATAAGCTTCTGTGGTTTTGGAGGTAGTAAAGCTGGTAAATTTAACCAGACAGATAAAGCTGGGTGTATTTCTGCTACCATGGAGCATCTGTTGTTGACATGTCATCGCATAGCTGAGCGTTGATGTCACTCTGTCTATCAGCAGGTGATGACATGCGCTGGCTATCTGACATGTCCCAGAAAGTTCACTCACTCACTAAGTCAAAAACACATAGACACTAGGCACCAGCTCATCCCACCTCATTTCCTCTGAAACCAGTGGTGTGAATAGGGGGTTTCTGTCCTCGCTGCTGGAGGGACGGCCTGTACTTTTCTGGGAAAGCTTTACAGTCGATATTGGAACATTGCTATGAGGATTTGATTGTATTCCGAGTTGACAGGGCATTAGAGCTAATGTGGCATGGTTAGACCACAGAAGCTACTCCAACTCAACCCAAAGATATGGAATTTTGCTTCATTTGTCCGGTTCATATGCCACCGTCCAGTGCTGGGGTGCTTTATAACCCTCCAGGTGATGCTGGGCTTTGCCATGGTGACCTTGTCCCATGTGCAGCTGCTCTAGAACATCCTATTCTATTGGCAGTGCTCTTCTATGGTGAGTTGTGTGGAGGTGTCTGGATTCTTTTGGACATACAGTGAAGCGCAAAGTTCCTCCCACTGCCGAGCTTCATATTACATTGCTCTCAGAAACTAGGATCTAGATTCAATCCTAATTGGTTCAAATGTAATTAGTAATATAGAATATGGGTATATGTGATATAGAATATGGGTATATGTAATATAGAATATGGGTATATGTGATATAGAATATGGGTATATGTAATATAGAATATGGGTATATGTGATATAGAATATGGGTATATGTAATATAGAATATGGGTATATGTAATATAGAATGTGGGTATATGTGATATAGAATATGGCTATATGTAATATAGAATATGGGTATATGTGATATAGAATATGGGTATATGTAATATAGAATATGGGTATATGTAATATAGAATATGGGTGTATGTAATATAGAATATGGCTATATGTGATATAGAATATGTGTATATGTAATATAGAATATGGGTATATGTGATATAGAATATGGGTATATGTAATATAGAATATGGGTATATGTAATATAGAATATGGGTATGTGTGATATAGAATATGGGTATATGTAATATAGAATATGGATGTATGTAATATAGAATATGGGTATATGTGATATAGAATATGGGTATATGTGATATAGAATGTGGGTATATGTAATATAGAATATGGGTATATGTGATATAGAATATGGGTATGTGTAATATAGAATATGGGTATGTGTGAAATAGAATATGGGTATGTGTAATATAGAATATGGGTATATGTGATATAGAATATGGGTATATGAACATTAGAGCTCTTGAATGGGTCGGAACCTTATAGGTATAAAACCCAGACTGTAAACTGAGCTGGTTTTGTCTCTAACTGCTCTAACCAAGCACATCACCATTTTCTAAATGAGGTCATATGTTCACCAGCTGTCATGTGACTGCATCCAGGATGTTGGATATAGGCCACTTAGGGACTCCATGTGTTCAGGTGGAGGATAAAGCTGTATAAAGAACTTTACAGACTTTTACATATATACGTCACTGTGGGCTCTTATGGGTTAACCAGGCAATCATAACAAGAGTCAGAACCGGAGAGGCAGGCAGAAGTCAAGAACCCAAAGTTAAACAACTCAAAAGGAGAACCCAATAGAGTGAACCAGAGACGGTCGAAACCAAGAGATGAACCTGTGAGACCTGGGGGCTCTCTTCTCATCCCCAATCTCCTGGACTCCGTTTCCCATAACCCACCACCCGAGGACATCACTGTCACATACCCACCATCTTCCAATCCTGTTCCAGTTTTCAGATCCAAGTCTCCAGATCCAATATTGATATTACCTGTAGCTGATTAGACTGTTTGTACAAATACTCCTCTCTCCCACTGACCCGTTGCAAAGTATTGGCACCTTGTGCGTACTAAGCGGTTTCTCCCTGTTGTTGTTCTCATTAGCTTCCCCAGTTTGACTCTATTTTGACTTTCAGGTTGACTCTTTTGTCTTTTCCTTTTGGATCCTGTTGCTGGTCTGGCTGTTCTGCCTGGTTCTGACTCCTTACTCTGACTCGGTCCTTGCCCTCTTGGTTATACCCGCATGTCGCTTGTTGTTGCTGTGTTGTGCTACCAGCCTGTTTAATAAACCCAGCTCAGCACGCCATCATCATGATAACCAAACTGAGTAAATGAGGAACAGCTGTGCATGATCGGTACTCGGGAGATAAGGGACAGGAAAGCAGTATGTGATTGCGGACATGTGATTTTGATGTCATCGGGTGGTGGATTCTGGGAGATGGAGTTCGGGAGACCGGAGGTAGAGCTGAAACCAGGAGGCAGGACAACTGGCAAATATTCGGTGTGATATTTATTGGGTTTTGTACCCTTATTATCTGGAGTGTCTTATGACGAGCAAGCAAAAGTGAAGACACCGCGGCAAAAAAACTAGCTTTGGACGCCGATATTGTGGAAGCTAATCAAATTCAAATCAACATTTCTTTTTATAGCACTTTTTACAACAGATGTTGTCACAAGGCAACTTTACAAAGAATCTGTTGTTCGAGCCCCCAATGAGCAAGCCGAGGGCGACAGCGGCAAGGAGAAACTTCCATAGTTAGGAAGGAAGAAACCTCAGGAGGAACCAAGACTCAAAGGGGGAACCCATCCTCCTCAGGTCAACACCAGATACAAGACAGCACAGGAAAGGGGAGTATAATGTCTAATTCGTCTATTTAATATTAATTATGTTGGTGGTTCATAAGATGGGTCAGCAGGACGCAGGCCAAGCCTCCACAGTGCGGACAGCCAGGAGCTCCGTGGGAGTTAAAGGCTCCCAGTAGCTCCCAGTCAGAGCAGATGTAGTACCAGCATCAGCCCACACAGGATGGGCAGCAGTTCAGCTCAGACAGAGAGATCAGACAGACTGTTAGCTCTGACAGACCTGAACACACTATATGGTGTTAACAGGGTGCAGCAGTGACTCCGGCAGGCCTGGCTCTTACAGCAGGACTAACAGGGAGAGCCAGAAGGTCACACAGACATGAGGGCTCCCTGAGGAGTCAGCGCCCCTCTGCTCCACCGTCAACAAACCTGAGTGAACATGTAGAGCAGCGGGACGACCGCACCAACACTCCCGGCTTACCCAACACTCTCTGTCAGTGGACCCCTAGACTCGCACCTCTTACCTAGCAGAAACACTCACTACCACATGCTCCACTGAACAGGTAGGGTTACCCAACACTCTCTGTCAGTGGACCCCTAGACCTGCACCTCTTACCTAGCAGAAAAACGAATTACCAAACACTCGACTGAACAGGTAAGGTTTAACCCTGGATTCAAAGATTGAGGCAGTGTCTGAGTCCAGAACACCGACAGGTAGGTTATTCCAAAGCTGGGGGGCCTTGTATGAAAAGGCTCCGCCCCCCGATGTAACTTTGTTAATTCTAGGCACTAATAGAGAACCTGCACTTTGAGACCTAAGGTCACGTGATGTGGGTAATGTACTGCTATGATCGTGTCTGGTTGCCTGATTGACTTATTTACGGCGCAGAGTAACGTGGGCTTGAGTTGATGGCTGTGATGGCCTCGTACCAGGAGTGTGTTCTTCGCTTTATTGCTCCATCAGCCTCTTTCTCTCCTGTCCATTAGTATGCAATCAGTGCAGCAGGGTAACCGCCTCTGAGCAGAGGTACTGCTGTGTGTGAAGCGAGATGGTAGAGGTTCGCCAGACAGGATTTGAATTCATATGCAAATTCTTTCCTGATTGTAAACGGCCGCCAAACTGGCTGTGTGTGAGGAGCGTGTTCAGGGAGCAGAGCGTATGCCAGACGTTCAGTGGCCAAACTATTTGCATGATGGTAATTGGTTGAGTATAAGATTCCATTGCTTGTTAGGTAACATAGTCTCACAGGTCGGCTACAAACCCAGAGCTCACAATATATTGCAATACAGCCCCCAATATTGACCATTATGAGAGATTAGCATAGCTAGCATAACAGGCTAGTCTGATGAATTTTGCATTTTCTTGCCATCTTTATGATGTTATTGACTTGATTTCAATTCAGCTCAACTTTATTATCATTATACCAATACTGGGTTGTACTATATACATTAGTCAGATATGATTCATTTCTAGTCTTTGTATTTTTAACACCTCTGTAAACCGCGACGTAACACATGGTGGTAGAACAGAACTGTAGTTTGATAGATGGAGATAATGAGATACACTCAGAGTGGGGACAGGGTTTCGCTCCTGCCCTCTGAGCAAATTTCAGATCACCGAATAGAGCCAGATCAGTTCCTGGAACAGAGAGAGAGGGAGAGGGAGAGAGAGATCTGTGTCCAACCAGCTGGATCTGAGTCTCTCTCTTCCTTTCATTTATTACCTGCTTTGAAGCTCTCTCATTCCTGCCTTCTCATCTTTTAGAACTCACATGTTTTTCCTTCTTTCTCTTTCTTTCTGCTTCTTCTTTTTCCTTTCTTTTATTTCAGTGCTTTTTTGACTGATTTTATTCTTTCTTTCTTTCTTTCTTTCTTCTGTTGCTTTCTCTCTACTTTCTTTCATTGCCTCACCTTGCTCTTCTCTGTCTCTTTCTTTCTCCCTCTCTCATTTCTCCCTTTCTCTCTCTCATTTCTCCTTTTCTCTCTGTGTCTGTCTGGTCTGTCTTTCTGTTTGTCTCTCTCTCTCTCACACTGTCTCTCTCTATTCTCATTTCCTCTCTCATCTTTCTCTCTCTCTCTCTCTCTCTCTCTCTCTCTCTCTCTCTCTCTCTCTCTCTCATTTCTCTCTGTTCCCTTTCTGTCTGTCTGTCTGTCTCTCTCTCTCTCTCTCTCTCTCTCTCTCTCTCTCTCTCTCTCTTTCTCTCTCTCTCTTTCTCTCTCTCTCTTTCTCTCTCTCTCTCTCACTCTCTCTTTCTCTGTTCCCTTTCTCCCTGTCTGTCTGTCTGTCTGTCTGTCTGTCTGTCTGTCTGTCTGTCTCTCTCTCTCTCTCTCTTACTCTCTGTTCCCTTTCTCTCTGAGCTCTGTCTTGCTCATTTCTCCCATTCTCTCTTTGTCCAGTGACAGATTCCACGTCAGTCTGATGATTCCTCATAGCAACAGACAATGCCACAGGACATATCGTCCATTCCAGCTCAGATCCAGCTCCGCTTCGTGCCAGGACTATCCCACACAAATGGAACAAGCAGAGAGAGCGGGGCTCCAGAAACACTCCATAACCCAATACAGACTGTTAACCACATAATAACATCCAGAGAAATTCACCGGGGTGCAGTTCCAGCTCCTCGCCCTGGAAGCAGCTCACTCCTGCTCTTTACTGTGAAGGGGAGCTGCTCAGACAGCACACGTGTAGCGTCCCGACTTTCCTACTTCATAAAACACAGTTTTTAAAAGAAGGATTTTATTATTAAGGAAATAAAAATATCCAAACCGACATGGCCCTGTGTGAAAAAGTGTTTGCCCCCTAAAAACCATTTATTTGAATTCTCCTGTAATGAAAAGAATGCTTTAAATGGTGGTAAATTTCCTATATCTATCTATCTATCTATCTATCTATCTATCTATCTATCTATCTATCTATCTATCTAGTGTTGAAAAATGAATAACGTATTTCATGAACATTAAGCAAGTGAAGGGTGGTCTCTGACTTTTGCACAGCACCGTGCTGTTTGTAGGTGCGTCTGTTTGCCTGCTGGAAGCGCCAGGTTTTCTACAGTGCAGTATTTGTGCTCAACTCAAAAACGCTTGTTTGTTTTTCCATTTTGGGCGTGTGACTAATTTCACACCCCTCTGCTCCGTCCAAAACACAGGCTTACGAAGTGTGTGTGTGTGTGTTTGCGTGTGTGCGTGTGTGTGCGTGTATGTGTGCGTGTGTGTGTGTGCATGCGTGTGTGTGTGTGTGTGCGCGCGCGTGTGTGTGTGTGTGTGTATGTGCGTGTGTGTGTGTGTGTGTGTCTAACTACACTGCAGTAGACATACACGCACATACCCACGCTCACTTTGTTGTTCTATTTTCTTTACAGATCTAAAAAATGAAAGCCCACCTAGTCTGAAGGGTGTCTATCTTCAGCCCTGAAGCGGGAGCTGTGGTGTATGAGTTCAGGCCAAAACTTGGGCACCTCATGATATCCTGCTGATTAGACTCTGGGCAATACTTTTTGTCCTCTGTGGATTAGCAGGATTAGAAAAGTCCTCAAAGAGCCCGTATTCCATAGTTATTCTGACTTTTGTTTCAACCAATATATTGACAGACAGATATAGAGATCTAGATATCTGCTAGGAACAAGCAAAATAAGATTAAATAATACTTTAATAATGAGATTAAATAATTTCATTTAAAACTCATTTAAAATTACATGTAGAAAAGATGTAGAAGTCAAATAAAGTCTTACAGTATTCCCAAAATTCCATCGAAATGAGACCTGTTAAGACTCATATCCAGATGTAAGATTAGTCGAGAGGAAGCCTCTGTGTAGGCTTATGAACATAAAACACATTTTCATTTTTACAAGAACCTTTACAGTTGATCAAACATTAGCAGCTTCTTTTAGATGTGAGGATCCTTTAGAAGGCTCCAGAAACCCCATTTAATCCCTGTATATAATCCCTAATCCTCCCAGACAGATAACTCTACGGAGTGTCCGCAGTAACAACACTCCACTACGCTTCCTCATGAATAGGCAGGGCTAAACCGCCATGGGCTAAACAGATGGTGGTACCATCACCACCATCATGAGTTCATTAATGGACTGAATGGACTGAGCATATGGAAACTTGAACAAAGCA
>JAMWET010004788.1:0-440000 GCA_024036415.1 Prochilodus magdalenae
CCTGCCTGCCTGATAGCAGTGAACGCTACGAACGTTTCATGAATATTGCAGCAATCGCATCCCCCATCCCTCTCCAGTATGCCTGAGTGTGACAGCTATGGGGAAGTTCCCATCTGTCTGTGCATGTTGTTTGAGCAGTTCTCATTTCAATCATTTCCCCCCTCTGTACTGTATTCAACCCTGTTCTCATAAACCATATGCACAGAACTGTCTCAATCGTGCGCCAGCATCGGCTCACAGCCGCATCCGTCAGAGAGATGAGCCTGTAATCAAATGTCCACCTGTCCCTCTTTGCGCTGACCAGACGCGATTCTGGACAAGGGAAAGTGTTAGACGCATGAGCGACCTCCATCCAACCGCCTCCAGCTCCACTCGCAGCTGCTGATGCTGTCAGGAAAATGCAGAAGCATGGAGGAGCAGTAAGAGTTAGTACAAATCAGGCAAAGTTCCTGCTAATGGAACAGAGAAGAAGACCGCGGGCCTTTTAGACCTGAGCATCTGCCAGGCTGTTTGTTTCTGGGAGCTTGCCAAGCCTGAGAGAGAAAGACAGAGAGAGAGAGAGAGAGAGAGAGAGAGAGAGAGAGAGAGAGAGAGAGAGAGAGAGAGAGACAGAGAGAAGAGAGAGAGAGAGAGAGAGAGAGAGAGAGAGCAATAAAAAAGGAAGTGGAGAGTTTTTAGGCCTTTTTTTAGAATGTATCAATCATGCTAGCCCCATTGTGTAGCTGCTGTGCTGCTTGCTTGTGCAGCAGTCTGGGGACAGTGCTGTGCTCTTTCTCACATGGTTTAGCAAGTGTTAGAATGCTCCAGATCCTGACATGTCCAAGATGAATGTAAAGACTGCGTCAGACTCAGCTTGTATTAAGGTTAACAGAATTTGAGACATATTACTATTCTGTTAACCTGATCAATGCATTTATGTGTGCTTGAGCAATCAGACCAGATGGGAGACTCAGGCTCTATATGGGGAATTAGACTTTAATCGATGGAAATTTATAAGATTTCTGCTTTTTAACCATATAAGCTTTGTAGCTACATTAGCTAAAAAACTCCATATGCTTCTGTGCATAGCAAGGCGTCTGTGCATGTGTATTAGTGACGCAGAGCGAGGAGCAGCACAGAGCAGGGAGTTTAGTACACAGAGCAGCTGTTTTATTCGTTTTATTCTGAAGTTGTTAATATTCAATAATAATTCAGTTTTCAAAAGAAAGCCATTACACTCATCCATTTCCAAGTCCACCTCATTCCACAGACCGAGATCACTGTTGTGATGCCACATTACAGCCATTAACACATTTACATAGGAAAGAAGGAATTCCATCCCTCCATACATAACAAAGTGAAATGCAGTGTTGTTACTGCAAAAGGTATTGAAGTGGAGGCTACTGGGTAGAATAAGGTTTGTGTGTACTCTTTCCATCGTTTTTGACCAAAGATGTAATCCAGAAACACATAGAATGAAGACATAATTATTGTTCTGGTCATGTGTTACATCACTTATAATTAAAACACTTCAAATCATTAAGTTAAACTGCCTATTAAGGTATGCGGCACTTTTATGCATCCCTTTTGTGTGTATATACATGTATTAGTTTTTGGTCATAAAAATTAAAAACATTTTTGCAATGGGATCTTTATACACAACTTACAGATTTAAATATTTCAATACAGAACGGGGCTTAAATGTGTGTACATGTGGGCAGTGAGGACACTGTGAGTCTTACTTTTTTCTCTTTTCTATATCCAACAGTACATGGCCAATAAAGCTCTTCTAAGAAGGACAGTGGACAGGGAGGAAATCCTGTAGGATCAGAAATATAAAAATAAAGTTGGCTCAGGATCTGTGGAAATGGAATTTTCTGTAGCGTCAGACAGTATGAAATAGATTTACGCCGGTTTCAGTGAGGTGTTCCACATTCCCTGTCCAATTCATCCAAGAAGTCAGCTTTTGAGGCTATGAATCGTGATTAGAATCGACAGTAGAAATAAAAAAAGAAGAGAGGGAGAGAGCTAGGTTGTGTAGTAGATGTATTTTAAAGTGTTCTTGCCTGTCTGAAGTAAAGTGAAGCCAGTGCTGAGTTTCTCTCAGAGGATGCACCCAGATAAAGCAGAACCATGCAGAGCTGGGATGAGTATCAGGTTCTAATCCTGGAGATCCTTAAAGTTGTAATAGACATAAATCTTTGTAGAGTTATTATTTTCATTTCTGTACTACTTAATTTAGTGTTTATTATTGATATTTGTAAACAAATCTCAGCAAATCTCTGTTTAATTCTACAAGCTATGAGTGAGAAATGATTAATGTTCAGTAACAACTTCTAAAGTTCTGTGGTAACAACTGCAACTTAATGGTTAACGCACCCACTCTCTGTAGGTGGGTGGAGTGTTGGGAGCTTTCATCCAAGCGTAATGGAACATGCAGCATTGCTGAGTGGCAAGTAGCTGGGAAGAAATCAGGAACTCTAAAGTGTTAGATCTCTACTCTGAAGTGTTTTTTGGAATCGATCCACAGAAGAACTATTAAAGAACAATGTGAATTCAATTAATTGACCCATTGCTCAGTAGTCCTCGGTAGTTACTGAATAATAAGCTAGGGTGTTGAATGAGCCTGGAACTTTAAGTGATTGAGGGAACCTTAATAAGTGTTTTGTTTTTAATTGATTATCCCAAATTTTACATATAGAAAGTATGTCTAATGAAAACCTTCCCAAAGTCTTGTAAACGAGCATCATATTTCAACATATATCTCTCCGCTCAATATTAACTGGGGGGTCCTAATTTTGGGCTGTGCTTCTGCAACCAGTTCCTAAACAATCACAAGGCTGACACTGCACCCTCACAAAAACGTAATGAGCTACAGCTAATCAAGCATAGCTAAAGCTAGCAAGGTAAGCCACCTGCCTGTAGCTGCGTGTCACCTGTTTATTCATTTATCCATATGCCAACAGTTTTCCTTCATTCCTCCTGTCCTTAATTTGCGCATTGCTTCGTCCAACCATTTATCTACTCGTCTGTGTGTCTGTTCCTTCATGTAGATTTGTTTGTCCATTTGTTCTCTGTTACATAAAAGATGGAAAAGTATCTGAATGTATATATATATATATCATCACTGTCCAAAAAAAAAACATGTATCTCCATTTTTGTTGATTTTTACTTTTATGCCTCATTTGATCTCATTAGCTGCTATTTACACAGTGTGGAAATTCCATGAAGAATCGGCCAACAGAAAGGGCCCAAAATTGCTTGGAAAGACGTCTGGTTCCATTGACTTCCATTCAAATTAAATGAGGATTTTGGCCTCTCCTGTAAACTTGCCATTTTGAAGATGCCGGTTTTTCTTTGGACAAGGACAATATCATATATTTTATATTCAAGCTTCGCTGAAGGTTTAATATAAATGCAGGTTTAGTATCATACAAACATGTGTAGGCCTGTGTTCTCTGTGTTCTCTGTGTTCACTGGTTCCGCATACCACGTGCATTCTTTTGTAGAACTACACATCCAAACCAGAAACTCTCAACACTCTATTTCTTAGAGTGTAGTTGGAGTGTAGGGTGTATGCCCCCACCCTCCAGAGCATGCTGAGTAACTGTATGTAACTACTGGACATGTTACAGCTAAACAGCACATCTGCTGATTTGGGCTATTTAGCATGTGGGGATGTGCTCCTTTCTCAGTGCTTTTGATAGCTTGATTTTTCTTTCGGCTCTCCTGAACACAGGCACTGCTTTGAAGAGGTTCCATGCTTTTACCTTGGAGGAGCTTCATTATGCTCCAGCCAAGCAGAGTCGGCTGTGTCTCTCTTCCTCCGCAGGAAGCGGCATGGCGTAAAGCACTAGAAATGTCAAGTGTGCCGAAAGCTGCAATTACTGCATCCATTCACAGAGCTCTGAGACGTGACAGGGAGCCATCGTTTGTTCTAAAACAGCTCGTTAAGATGAAAACATAGGACTCCGATCGAGCATAATAAACCTATTCATCAGCCACAGGTATTGTATTAGGCATGTGTGGAATTTAACAGCTTTGACCTCCGCATAGCCTAGAACGTATTACTTAACGGCACAGCGCCGCTCAGAGATCTCCGTGTGGACAAGGAATGGTTTATTGTGCCATGAAGCTAATGGCTGTGGCTGGAACCTGCTGAGCAGGCACTCCGTTCCCATCAGCAGAAATGAATTCAGTGCTGGATGAGAGCGTAAGTCATAGCAGACTGATAGAGAAAGCCTGCATCACACGCTGCATGGCCACGGGGTTTCAGAAGTGATCAATAACCCAGCCATTTACTGGAGCCAAATCTACGAGTGTTACACACAAGGGGAGCGGGATCGCTGACATCTCACGAGGTTTTCCACTCAGGAAGTGGCTACTAGGGCAGGAAAAGTGGACTTACACTCAAGCCAGCGTATGAACACTGCGAGATATTACTGCTTTAGTGGTGGAACCTTGCACAGTAGCAAGTTAAAGCTTGAAATGTGAAGGTGCAGCTCGTAAGGCAGATTGTAGACATCTATGCACACCACCAGTCAAAAGTTTAAATGAATGTTTTAAAGACTCTACAGGCTTTCACTTCCAGTTCCAACTGATGTGATGTCCCTGTCCCTTCCCCTAGTTAGCCTTTCAAATTAGTGGACTTCGACAGCCCAGCAGAATTGGTCCAAAATTGCTTTGAAATAAATCTTATCGTTTTAACCTTAAGAAAGCTGTTTTATCCTCCCATCCGTGTCATTTTGGAGGTTTATTAAGGTGGACTGCATAATTCTGAGTGCTATTTGATAGTTTGATGTCTTCACTTCTATTCTAATGTAAAGCGCTTAGATAACAGAAGGGTAGTCTAAGTTGACCCTGCTATAAATGAATAATGAATAATGTTAATAATACTAAGGTCTCCTCTTTACAAGCTGAAATTGGTTGTTTAATTTTATTTTATTTTAATTTAATTTAGCCCTTTTTAAATCCAATCCCCTATCACAATTCCCCACATTAGAGGGGTGTTTAATCCTCTCAGAACTCTATTTAGAGCTGATATTGCAGGGATTTAAACTAATGATCACTTGGTGATTAGGCAGTTAGACAGTTGCGCCACTAAGAGACCACAAAGACTTACATTGCTGCATCTAAGAAATGTGAAGGTGAAGTAAAGTGCTACCTGTGCTTCTGAGGCTCAGAGAACATTATCTGTGCTTAGATAAAAGAACAATTAGCCGTGCAACTGCCCATGAAACAGTCCCAGTGATGACAGGATGTAATAGCCTGTGGGTGGGAACTGGCAATGAAAATTGGACAGAAATGTAAAGCAATTTTGGCTCTTAAGGAGGCAGCCATATTCGCTGCATTTCCCCGAGTGAGCTCAGAGATTTGTAGATGGTGCTTTGTTACTGTGAAAGTCTAGATGGAATGTAAGGAGTAGACATATGTTCTTCACTGTGGAAATACATATGTCAGCAAAATGACAATGAATTCATTTTAGTGGTAGTTAATAAAGTAAAGCATCTTCTGCTTCTGGATAAAACTAATAACCAGGAATATTCTTGGCATGAGGGACTGTACACTAATTTTTAGGATGCACCATCTGAATCGACCTGGATCAGAATGATGAAATGATTTTCACTTGACTGACACTTGGCTGGCTTGTTTATATATAGTCCTGTTTCTGTGATATAACTCAAAGGATGTAAATGATGTAAATTAGCTAGTTACACATACACTGCATTTAAATGAAGGTTTTGCGCATTGCTGTAAATGCTGGCCCACACAGCAGTGCTTTGAAAGAAGCAGTGGGTAATCTGTAGCAGTGAGGTTGCGCATTGCAACCTACTGAACCCCAGTACCCACATTTCCTTCCCTGAAGCTTACGATGGCTATTAGCTTTTCTGCTCTTGACTTAGTGTCTGTCCCAGTTTCAAATACTTCTTTATGTTCACACCTCTTTGGTGACGAAGGTTGGCCCAATGCTGCTGCTACTGTGTTTTTATGTTAATCATAAGAATCATCCTCCGTGTCTCAGAAGTGAGTTTTTAAACCTCTCACAACACAAACTTCATTTCAACCAATATTTTTCTTCCTCTCCCTGTGTGTTACAGTCGGTTAAAGCCACCGCTTCAGTGTAAAAACAATGTGTGTACACTGTTCTGACCTACAGTAGCGACATAGGAATACGCAGTAGTACACGGCAGCCTTTATTGAAAGACCACCTGCTCCTGTGTAGATTTGAAGGGCACATTCTAAGCCAGGTAATTCTACACTGATGAAAAACAGAGATTTATATAATACAGTATATTCCATTTCTATTAATAGATCCTGCAAATTCTTATTTAGCCCAAAAAGCTTCATGTAAGGAGGAAATTTAAATAAATAAATAAATAAATAAATAAGGCATGTTTTTTGTATATTGTTGTTCTTCCCCCAGTCATGAAAAGAGCAAGAAAACTCTGCCACAAAAACCATTATTATAATTTGTGTGTGTGTTCATGCACACATTGTGAAATTCGCCTTTTAGAGGGTTTAATATTCTCCCAGGGTGAGTCATCAGTAGCTTCACACTGAATGTCTCAGTGTGTGTGCTCTGACACACACACACACACACACACACAAACACAAGCTCCATCAGTCCAAGTATGTCAGTGGCAGTGCTGAAAGTGCTATTGATAAGGCTGGGCAGCGGGTGATAGCGTGGCTCAGTGCGGGCTGAACAGATTGCTTCCCGCACCGCCCACAACGCCAGCAAACCCAGAGGCTTCATAGCAGCTCCAGTTTGTGCTGACGCTTGCCATTCTCCTCAACTTCCCCTTCTCCTCTCCTTTTCAGCGCTTGCAGACACTTGATCAGGTCGGTCAGGCAGAGCTGGGCCGCTCCATAGAGAACACTGCTCCCGATTCTGCAGGACTCGCTAACTTTGCAGCAGTCACTTTAGTTGTGAAGTTCATTCAGGACACTGCTTTGGAGGTACACCTTGTGAAATAAGGACAGGGTAGAGAAGGAGGGAGGAGCAGAGAAAGAGGAAGGGAGGGAAGGAGAGAGGGACTTGCTTGGGGACAGAACGAGGAGTGGCGCTGCGCACTTACTGTATTGTGTTGGGAATAACCAAAGAAGTGATTGTGTGTGTGCTTGTGTGTGTGTGTTCTTTCTGATCGAGTTGCTCGCTTGGCCACTGCCAAGCTTTCTCTGGACTGTTATCTGGGGCACTGCGAAAATTTCAGGCAAATTCTGTGCCCTCTCTCTCTTTCCTCCCCCCTCTGCTTCCCTTGGCTCATTTGTCATCATAGCCTGATTATTTCAGCCTGCCTTTCAAACTCTTTCCAGACTGGTAACCTTCTTCCTCTCTCTCTTTCTCTCTCTCTCTCTCTCTCTCTCTCTCTCTCTTTCTCTCCTTCTCTCCTTCCGTCTCTTTTCTCTCTTGCTCTCTGTGGCTGGAGAAGGGCCTTCTTGGCCTCTACCTCAGGCCCTTCTCACTGTCCCTACAGCCTGGCCTAGAACATGACCTTCCAGCATCCACCAAGCCTCAGACTGTGCCTGCTTGGCCCACTTATCCCTAAACTTTGGGATGCCAGCCAGTCTGCGAGAGAGGGCAAGGTTTAGATGGATCCTTTGCCTGTTAATTTGTGCTATGGCACTTGGTGTGAATATAAGCCTTCTGATGGGCCCACTTGTCCTTGGAGCGCACCTCAAGATGTTACATGCTGACTTTTGTTAAGGGTTTTGCATTCCTGGCACACCAACTCACAGATATGAATATGCACTGCTAGGTTTAAAAGGTTTACATAAAGGTTTTATTTAGGCCTAATGCTAACCCAGACCTCACCCTAGGCTGATGTCATGCCGCCTCCAGAGAAAGCCATGTTAGTAGAAGAAAGGAAGTGTTGGAAAATGGAACAAAGGCACATAGTTGGCTTGTAGTTTTAGAAACAAGCAGGTAGTTTGTTTCCAAGGAATGGAGGTGTGTATACACAAGCATGTGGGCCGAATGTACCTGACATATTTACACACAACTGATGCCGTAATTCCTCATTCCTAGTTCTCGCATTTTACATCGCCTTTAATATCTGTGTAGCTTATACACACAACTGCAATGCCACTGCTGTTGGTGTATTAAGTGTTACAGATACATTACAGTAGCACAATTAGCCCCAGTTTGCCCTGGTGCAGCTTAACACTGAAGCTCCTAATGCTGAGACAAATCTGGTTTGGTATTAAAGGTACAGAAAATAAATGTTTTGGACTAGCGCTTAGTTCTGTAGCAGAGGTTTTAAAGATCTAGACTTTACATTCAAGTTCCAGTCTTAGATTTTAAAATGAACCTGGACAGTCACTTACTAGACTCACTGGGTCAGGTGTGATCCCATTACCAAAACACTTGGGGAGAACCAGGAGGAATTTATGTGAATGGAAATGTAAGCGTACTAATATGACAACAAACAGATCCATAAACAGATATAACACAGTGGTGGGGGTGTTGTTATATCAAATTGAAAATAAAATGTGCTCCTCTATTATGGACAAAAATTGACATATAACTAAGACTGAAAATTGGGGTATTGTACAAGTTGAAAAGAGCTGGCCAGACTTGGTAAATAACAATTACATTTTTAATGATGACTTCACGGTATCGGATTTGTTTATCAAGCACACCTCTGACCACACAGTGGCCCTATCATTGATTTTGAAGAATGAACATTAATTAGCCAGCTAGTGTCATTGATTTTAGGCTGCTGAAAAGAGCATGGAGTAGATTCATTTAAAGGGCAGGTTTTCCTAGTCTGCAGTCGAGCACCAAAAGTTTAAAATCTTGTCCGGTGCAGCAAGAGTGATCACTTAGATCACTTCGATTCTGGCCCTAGATTTTGAAAGGTGTTAGGAGATGTTTGTGCTGACACTGACAAGCAATCAGAACAGTGAACAACTTCAGTAGACGTCCCTGCAGCATCGTATGTAGACATCTATGACATCACATCAGAACGGTTATTTCTACACATTCCGTTGATCAGTTTAGTTCATTTTGGTATGTATTAAGTCTGTATTTGGTATGTTTATGATATATAATCATGCCCTACATCATGCCCAATCATGACATTTAACATTTTGTTTGTTTAATTTGAATCCTCATGCATTGTTTATGGTAAAGAGGTCAAGCGACATGAAACAATGTAACTGAGGCTTTCTTTGCTGTTTTGATGTGTAGTATTCTGTCACAGTGCATCATGTGACTGTGGAAAGCTAAAGTCAAGTGTGCATTGCATTTCATTTCCCACTGTTGTGATGGCTTTTCAGTTTTTGTGGGGATATTTTAGTTGAAAGTCAGGGAAAGTCATCAGGGCTCTACTTGTCTGTCTCTGTCGTGATTTATAAGGATGTGCTTTTAGCCTCCCACCCTCTTACTCAGATGACACTGAGTGTCTGACTGCGGCCTCTCGCGGAATGCGACCCGTGTGTGTGTGATTTGGCCGTTGTGTGTATGAGCTGAGTGAGAAAAATGTGTGTAAGTGACACTGAAAGCAGCTCAAATGTCACCCAGATTTGAGAATCGTATTTAGCTTTAGGAGAGAGGCAATAGAGCTGGAGAGGTTTAGCAGTCGTAGCCGCAGCCCAGGGGAAATGTGCTGCATATCAGCAGAATTGGGCTTTAAGGATAATGACTCATTTATGCGTCAAATGTACGCCGTGTCTCATAACTTCCGTTTGCTGAAATGTCTGTCACTCTGACATAACACTGGTGTACGGGGTTGAACAAAAGAGCAACACAACCATTCATTTTATATTCATCTTATATTATGTGCTATGCTTAAATACTGCATGGTATGTTGTAGCAGAGCTTTGTGTAACACTAAAGAAAGACCTGTGATGTCTGTGTAGCTTCAGAAGCCGTTAATAATATGTTGCCAGTTTCTTTATTACATTCAATTGCCCTGATTTGGAAAGTTGTTGTGTAGCTTCTTCTTGGTTCAGGAGCAAAGCTGTTCATTAGAGCTTAGCTGGCTTCCCATACGTGGGTGGGTTGACAGCAAACACGTGCACCTCCGCAGAGGAGCAGAGAGGAAGTATTTTCAGTAATTGATGCCTAAAAAAGGCCACATAAAAATCGCCCTGATACATCTCCCTACACCACGAAGCATGGTTCTGCCTTTGCGTATGTATTGCACACATCTAGCAACAGATCATGATCGAGTACAACACAAAGATGATAAATGAGAAAGGGAATTTTAAGCATATACCTCAAACTGTGATTTGTGCAATCTGGTACTCAAAAGCACTGTGAGTAATGCAGTTACTGTCTCCTTAATGCAGTCATGTGATTCGTGCTGAAATCTGACTAGCTAACGAGGAAAATCTAAAGAGAGAGTTCAGACTGTCACACGGGACCAGCAACTTTTAATTAGATCACACAGGATCAAGAGCCTGGACTTCAGTCATCTAGATCTGTAATTACGCTCACCGTCTACTTTATTAGAAACACCCTCTTACCTTACAGCCACACTGTGTACAGAATTTGGTCCATTGGTTTGTTCAGCACAGTTTGATGATTTTCATTGCATTAACAAACCTGTTTCAACTTGAGATGTGCAATGAGCAGCTGTAGTTGGTGTAACAGAACTGAAATCACTGAACTGTGCCAGACTCTTACTCTCCAGGCCTGGATCTGATGACTCCTGGGCTATATTCTGTACTTGCACATATAGCAGTGGGTTCACATTTTGCCCTATTCCATATGTATATCATAGGATATCTATAGGATAGAGGGAAACACATAGGGATGGTGGAGAAATATGGACTACGCTAGTGCAGAGGTCTTTAGATCCAAATCTTTAACCAATTTTCCAGTCCTGGATTTTTAGGCCCAGATGGTCCCCTAAGCCCTGTGGTAACACAATTTATTTAAGTTATCTGTAGCTATAAAAGGGTCATTTTTCCTTTTTATGAAATAGGAAATGTGTAGAATCTGACAACAGAGAGTTTCTCAACTTCAGGAGCCAAACCGTGAAAAAACCCTTGCGGTCTTTGCTTATATCTCCATGATGCAGTATGAGCTGATTTTGGAGATGCCACTCTACAAGGCAAAGCACTAAGCAAATAATTCAAATGTCTTCACAAGGAAATGTGCATACCATAGAACAAGCAATGGGTGACAATAGCCAGGCTTCTCTTTATTTTGAAAAAGTGGAAGTAGCATAAAGACCTGCTTAACCTCATTAAGAACTTAAAAATTAAACTTCTGCAGCCTTTGCAGATTTGAGACTTTTTAGACTTTACCTGCCAGAATAAGATAATATTGGGAAATAGTTTTTGGTTTGTAAGATAGCGTTGCTTATGCACATACCAAAGACCTACATGAAAAATGAAGAACATCCTGCAGCCACATGGGCTTGGACCACAAGTGCACCATTTGGGACTGGGCTTAGATAGCCAGTCAGTTACATCAATGGGTCAGTTAACCAACCATGATCACAAAAACCATCACTGGAAACTGGGTTAAAGGTCTGGAGTAAAAGTGTAAAAGTCATTACACCGGTTCTAGTGCATGTTTTAGAAGTCAGGCAAGAACAGAGGTGAACCGAGGTAAACAGGGCCCTGGGAAGGCCAACCATCAAAAGTAAACCAAAGGCAAATGCAAGGCAGAAATTGCAGTCAAAATTAAGATTGTCAAACACTGGCAAAAGCAAACAGAACACAAACCACTCAGAGTTTCTCGCAGAACACCAAACATGACTTAGCAACCTATGATCAGGACAGCCGGGCTTTAATGCTACACATATGTGATTAGATCCAGATGTGTTTCCTGGGCTAGTATTCCAGACAACCTGACCTGGGAGGAGGGGAATTACCGGCAGCAGATGTGACAAAAGGTTTGGGTTAGAGCATTAATCCCAGGACCTTGGACCTAAATTGAACCGGTTATGATTCGTGATATAATAGTTTTCACAGATGTGTTGTGGGTTCTTGGACATAGTACTAGACGAGACACCCAAGGAAATAATACATTCCCTTTATCTCATTCTTTTTATCTCATTCGTTTTATCTTATTTAATTCCACCTCCTCCATCAATCTTCCTCCACAATGTGGCTGCTGTCGTCCACTGTTGTCCCTTTTCTTTCCTGTGGTCACTGCTTTGATAAGCAGTTCTGATGTGGAGAAGTGCTGTGTGGGCTGTCATGGCCAGTATGATGATAGAGGCTGACTGTGTGCAGCTGATGTATTTGAAGGGGTCGGTATTGTGAGGACGGCTGGCCGAGTGTAGCTGATGTGTTTTATAGATGTGCTGATTGCCTCCGCACTCTCAGCCCTCGCGTCTATCGTAACAGGAAATGAGCTCTGGATTTGCCCAGTAGTAGAGCCCTCACGCCCACACAGACAGACAGAGATATGGACACGCACAGATTTGGTCCTGCCAGACGATGTAATGAATGAGAAAAGGGGTGCATATCTAGTGATGAGAAGGTCATGACAGGCCTCACTCAGCTAGTTTTGAGTTCTAATGAAGTGAAGGAGGAAAATAGAGGTATTTTTTGTATGAAACAGAAACCATAGTGACCATAGTCTGTCTCACTACAGAACAGGGGGTAAAAAGCAAGAATCACCAGTAAGCTATAACAGTCTGGCTGCATCATACCCAGACTAAACAAATCCAGGCTTTAATCAAGATGCAGCCTAACCAGAGGCCCAGATTTGGCTTGCACTGTTGGAAGAAAGAGCCAGCTTCCAAACTCACCAAGTCTAGATTTTTTTAGCTTGGATTTGTTCAGCCAGAGAGTGAAGATCAATATTTACCATGCACATGTCAGTAAACCATCTGCAAAGTCCTACTATTCTGATCAATTTTAGGGGGAACACCTACTTTCAGCCTTCATGCAAAGGCATGATCTAAGAAGTGGGATAGGGTTAGGGTTAGGGCCAAAATATATAGATTGAAAGAATGCTGAAAACACATTCATTGTGACAATGAAGTTCTAACTAATAATGTCTGCAAACACATCTTTAGAGGGCAGCAGTGAGTAAAGTTTTTTATCTAGTTTGTTTATTGATGAATTTTCTCATATTCATACCTTCATATTAAACATAAAAGATCGTCGAGATATTAATGCACATGCAAAACTACATGAGACCCGCTTAGAAACCATTAATTTTACCAACGTGCTGCAAAAAGGTCTCAAAACGCACAGCAAACACTGAAAACACATGCAACTTTGCAATATTTCGTTCCACCTTAAACAATGCACACCGAGTGGGTAAAATTATGGTTTACTGTTTGTTAATAGATATTCTTTCTGTTTATTGCCCAGTTTCTCGAGTTTTACGCAGCCCGCTCTTGAATGGGTCCATCCGCTTTCAGTGTCCCTCGGAAACACTTCCATTGTGTTTTGAGGCTTTTTGAAAGTGTTTTTTAGAAGTTGCATGTGTTTTCAGGGTTTGCTGCGTGTTTAAGACTTTGCAGCGGGTTCGGTTAATGGTTTGTAAGTCATCTCATTTTGATGCTTGTGTTTTCAGACCTTGCAGCACATTTGGCTAATGTTGTGCAAGTCGTGTCGTTTTGATGCTTGTGTTTTGAGACTTTGCAGCGCATTTTTAACTTGCAGTGTGTTGGGCTTTCTCGGCCACCTTATAAAACACACAAAAAATTAAATTTAGTTTTAGAATTCAAAATGAAAATTTTAGTAGTAAGAATGAATGACCCAAACATGTAACATGTACATTTTCACAAGTAAAAACTTTTGTTTAACTTTATTAAACTGAATTTGCAATTCTTGTAATGATATAAATTTAGTAAGGAATTAATTTAAACATACAATATTTTTAACATGTTAAATGGTAAAAAAGTCATTTTTAATTAAAGAAAAACGAAACTGTAAATTCTAAAAGTTACTACCTTCAGTTCTGCAAAATGCAAATAGAACAGGGATTTATAAATCCACTTTCACCTGTATTACAAATAAAACAAAATAGAACTGACCAAATGGAGAGAAGGTATTATTTTATTAAATTCATTTATTTTACCAAATTTAATCTAAAGATTCAGAGAACATGGAGAATATGGCCCATAGCTTTAAGTCCACCAGCGGGCACTGGATTAAAAATAGACTGGTTTGATATCACATGAGCTCAGGAATACTTTGGCAAACATCACTGAGCTCTCTGAGCTTGATCTCATCTGAAATGGACAGATGCACAGTGAAAATGTGTACTGTGGTCAGCGTTTCATATTGTTTGTGATAAATAATGGACATTGTGTTTGCCAGCTCAAAAGAAGAAAAGAATCATCCAGATTGTTGCCCATATTCCGTACTGTTGCGCGGCTGAACACTTCTACGGTTACATTATTCAGTGTAGATAAAATAAAAAGTGAAATAGATTCCTGCCCAACTTTTTTTGGACTGTGTTGCAGTCGGCAAAATAGGAATGAACTATGTTCACAAGTTACTAGAGTAAAATAAAAATGGATTAAGAATCATTAGCATTTCACATACTGTCCTGACTTCTTTAAAATAGGTATTTCCTCCTACTAAAATTTTATATTTGTTTAAATGTTGTTTTTGGTGTTTTATTCTGATGTTTCTTCTGATATATAGAACGTGTCATGGTAGAGGTCATGGAACTGAAGGGTTTGAATACTATCTGTGTAATAATGATTGACGAGTAAACATAAGCATTTAGGCTTCAGGCTGCAGAGTTTTTATCTTTTGCTTTCCACATTAATTTCAATTCAGTTCCAGTTAAGGTGTTTAAGTAACGTTATATATGAGATAAGATAAAGTTTATTTGTTGATCCCAAGGGGAAATTAGAGTGTTATGATGATAATGAAATGAAAAACAACAGCAGCAACACAAGCGCACATTCACAATATGCAAAAAAAGAGCTTCGGTAAATTCCTCATTTCCACGAAAATCATTCCGTAAATAGCATGTGGGCTGTGATGCATGGTGCTATGTTTGTCCTTTGTGTTGGACGCACTGGCACGGGTCTCTCAGGGTGTGACTGAGCTCTGTGACTTCTAACCCCTGTGTCCCAGGTACTCATTCCAAGATGAGGAGGACATGTTCATGGTAGTAGACCTGCTGCTGGGAGGAGACCTGCGCTACCACTTACAGCAAAACGTCCAGTTCACAGAGGAGGCAGTCAAAGTCTACCTGTGTGAGATGACTTTGGCGCTGGACTACCTGCAGAGCCAGCACATCATACACAGGTGTGTCTTCAATGTGCAGTGCTAGTATAGATGTCAAAGGTTAGATTCTAACAACCACAGCACCAAGTGCATGGACCACGTTAGCAGCTCTGCCTTCGCGTGTGCTTGTGTGCAGAAAATCTAAGTTAATCAGCCTGTTTACAGCTGCATTAAGTGTACACACATATATACACTCATACACACATGCCACCGTGTTTACAGTTTTATAGGTCCATTTGACAGGTGCGTTATTTTTACTGTTACTACAGTGTACTTTAACAGCTGCAGTGTATTTTGACATCATATCAAACTGCTTGGCAGTTTCTAGCAGTGCATACCTTCCTGCTTACTGAAAAAATTCATATTTCAAATGAATGCCATAATTCAGCAACCAGAAGAGATTCAAAGCCTTGATTATGGCATATATTGTTATTAGAATGTGACGTCATACAATACAGGATTATTCAAGGATCAGCTGGACAATAAACAAGCAATAGCTTTAGCATGCAATAGATAGCTGAATCTGTGATTGACAGTAAACTAATAGTCATCTTTTATAGGCAATATTCATCCATTAATAACTGATAGAGAGCTGAAAACGCTACTTTAATTTTAAATAGCTTACCAAATCATTTCAATTCAGTTGTTTTTAGTTAGTATTAAATTTAATACTAAATTTAAAAAATTTAATAAGCACTATATTTGGCGATGTATTAATACTTTGTTTTCAGGCCAAGTATGAGTACATATTTAGCAACAGCCAATACTGATACCATAATGAATTACCTACTTCCAAGGTGCAAAACTACAACGTGTTCTGGGGGTCCCTGAAAATGAAACTGATTGTGACATCATGCTGTCCATGCGGAATATAGATGCTCAAATGCAAATTCAGGAAAAAGTCATTGTGTAGCTGTTTCACCCACCACACAGCAAGTCTCTGTCATTGGTATTCTTAACTAACTACAGGTTTAGCACTGGTCTGCCTCAGGGTGGCACTGAAGTGAATTGGTTCATTTGGTTGGTTAGTCATTGCCTAACAACTGTAACTATGCCGGGGACACCTCTGAAAAACTGCATGCCTTTTAATACATCCTGAAACTTATTCAATTTATCAAGACTTAGGTAGGTCTTACTCTTAGTAGTAAAAAGGTAGTAATAGAGAATTCTTACTCATTTTTTTAAACTGAAGATAAAAGATGAGCATCTTAAATGATGTGAGGATAGGCCACATTATCAACGTAGAAATAATCGTTCCAGAGGAGGAACTGTTAAAACAAACATTTTAAAGCCATTGAGGCTAGCATGGCGAGAGAGTTAGCAGTCAGTTCACTGATTTTCAAAACATTGTATTGTAACAAGGCCTTAATAATCCATAACACTAAGATACTGTGCAGCTCCACCTTTAGTTGCTGAATTTCCAGCTAAAACAGTCATTAAGTACAAACTGTTTATTTTAACTATTTTTACTTTTATATTTTTGTCAGCAAAAAAATGTACAATTTCTGATCTCTTTAATTTTTAATTTGTTCAACAGAAAAATGCATGAAAGCAGAACAGCTAAACATAACATCTCGTATTACACTGTTTGGTGTTTGGTGTGTCCAACTTCCATGCTTTTCCGGACTTTCCCTTTCAATCTGGCAGACTATATTCTACACCTCCAAAGTTTAGTGTTATTGTTTAGCCTTATGAGAGTATAACTTTTTTTTAGCTTTAATTGATGAAAGTAATAACAAACAGTGATGTTAAGGTTCAGATTCTGGAGTGGTCAGTCCATTGTTTTGAGCACACCAGCACTTTCTTTGTAAAATTAATTTATGTCTGTTTTTTCTTAGTGATGACTTTATTACAGCTACACATCCTTTCAGACTTGCAGTGTTGAGTTACATGTCTTGAAACTCCTGGGTTTTTTTTATTGCCTGACATATAATCCTTCTAGGATAACCTCTTCCAAAAAATACAGGATAGAATAGCTGGAAATGAAATTAATGAAGTGTGAAGATTTTGAACAGCTCTCTACACATAACAACTAAACTTACTTTTGGCCCTCATAGCAGATTACTTGGAATTTTTCACAGTGCTCACAGACCCCAGGTAACTGCAATGAATTGTTAGTTATATAGATGGATATATATCCATTATTCAGCAACCAAACTCAACAGTCTGGGTGAGTAGTTTCAGGTCATTACAGCCTCTCTACAGCTAGTTCCCTTACTGACCCTGCAGCACACTTCGGGGTGGCCACACATTCCCCCACATGCATACTCAGACATACACCAGAGCCAAATAACAAATGTCTGAAAGCCTAAATGACTGGTCATCAACTTCTAATCAAACCATCAGCTCCACTCTGTAACTGCATTTTTCATTGGTGCCTCTCCTGGTGCTCTCTCACCTTGTGGCATGTACATGCATTTCCTTCCCTATTGCATTTCCCCTCTAAGCATACCAGTTTAAAGAGCTGCATTCGTCAGTAGGCCACTGAAGGTCAATTATGGAGCCCAAGCTGATTTTGTAATTAGTGTCACCCGTCATTAAGGATGTCATACTGAACTGAGTCTCCAGCTGAGGTCCTGCTCTCTCTTCCTTTTTTTTACTCTTCATTTTGCAAAGATGCTGTAGATGTCTGTGGCTGTAATTACTCTCATCCATCTCCACTATTGTGAGGTGAAGTGCAAGTAGGGAAAGTGCTGAGTGGAGCTGAAGGTCCAGGCACAGCTTTAGATATTGCAGAGACTCCAGAGGGGCATAAAAGTCCAGAGTAACTATTAAGCATGTCCATATATTCCATTTATAAGTAAACGCACTGTAAATTAGAGCCTTTAGAGTTCCTAAGGAGCGGCGTGGTCTGCCTGGATGGATTTGTGTGTGTGGGGGTGGTTGTCTGAGGGCGCATGGATGGGGTTACATCATTTTATATGTGAGTGTAATACCATGGACAAGTTTCCCAGACACAGAGTAAGCCTAATGTTATCTCTATCTTTAACTTTTGCATATCCTACTTAACTACTCTACATATCCTACTTAACTACTCTACATATCCTACTTAACTACTTTACATATCCTACTTAATGTAGCACTTAACTAGTACAAATACACTGACATACCAAACTCATGGGATAGCAGTTTGTAAATTGATTATGAGGTGGTGTTACCTCAGTGGATGGCTTGGGAATGCCCACACCTGTTTAAGTTGTGAGGTGCTATATTGTGAGTGCCCAACAAAGAAGTTTATATAAGACATGATAGTGGAATTCCTTGATTGGGTTCATGTCGGACAAATGTGCAGGCCACACCATTCATCAGAGTGCTCCTCAAAGCAATTCTGGATCAACTTGGGCCCAATGGTACGGTGCATTATCCTGCTGAAATATCCCATCATTGTGGTGTACATGAAGGCCATGAAGGGCTGCAAATGGTCACCAAGCACTGAAGCATATTTGGCACCAGTCACATTTGTTATTTTTTCCTCTACTGTTTATTTTAGTTCAGTTTTCTTTTTTGTTTGTTTCAGTTATACCCCAAATATGTATTTAATGTTTTCGATTTCCAAACATCATCATTTTCTTGTGTCTCAGCTATCTAGTTCGTCCTGCGATCTTCTATGTGGTATTTTGGTTTTGCCAAAAAGACTGAATATTTCAGAGAAATGTTTGAAGAGTTCAGTGACTATGATGTGGAACACATGAAGTATCAGTAACTTATTAAACTTTTATTAGCCCTTATGTATTACACTGCAATTAAGCAACAAACTCAACACTTGATAGGAATCCAATATTATACAATAGCAGGATCCTTACATTGCATAACAGTGTGTTTGTTGTGGATTGCTACTACTGACAATGCAGTCGTTATAACTAACAATGCAATACTGCTATTTTTGTACACAACAGATCTACACATATCATCGCTGTCCAAAGGAAAACATGTCTCTCCAAAATGACAACTTTACAGGAGAGGGCAAAAACCTGGTTTAATTCTAATGTAAGTCAATAGAACCAGACTTCTTTCCAAACAGTTTAGGTCATTTTGTTGGTCCATTCTTCATGAACAAACTGTGTAAACAGCAGCTGCTGTGTTCAAATTATGCAGAAAAGTACAAATCGACAAAAATGGAGATACATGTTTTTCTTTGGACAGTGACAATATTCTGTTCATATTCTATATTACACATACCCATATTCTATATTACATATACCCATATTCTATATTACATATACCCATATTCTATATTACATATACCCATATTCTATATTACACATAGCCATATTCTATATTACACATACCCATATTCTATATTACATATACCCATATTCTATATTACACATAGCCATATTCTATATTACATATACCCATATTCTATATAACATACCCCCATTCTATATTACATATACTCATATTCTATATTACATATACCCATATTCTATATTACATATACCCATATTCTATATTACACATACCCATATTCTATATTACATATACCCATATTCTATATTACACATAGCCATATTCTATATTACATATACCCATATTCTATATAACATACCCCCATTCTATATTACATATATCCATATTCTATATTACATATACCCATATTCTATATTACATATACCCTTATTCTATATTACATATACCCTTATTCTATATTACATATACTCATTCTGACGCCATTTCTAGAACACCATGATGGAATACCAGTTATGAAATCGTTGTTGTTTTGACATATGCTACCAGTATTATGACTCTATAATACTTAAAGAAGACGCCATGTGACCTCTTTGTCACAATAAGACTGATCTTTTGTTCTTATAACTGACAGTTCATTATTTTCCCTTAAGGGGAAATGGCTCTGGGCTCTTATGGGTTAATGCACAGTGAATGAACCATTTAGAACTGTCCAATTTGGACTTTACTGAACAAAGAACAAAAACATGCAAATCCTAATATGTGTTCCTTAAAATAATATGATATCAAATAAAACTTAGATTTTAATGAACAAATGAAAATATGGATTTAATAAAATATCTAAAGGCTACAGAGTGGTAAACTGCATGTACTGGGAAGACTGTGGGATTAAATGGGTTCATCATTACCTGTTGCTGTATTAAACTAACTAATGCAGCGATGCATCTGCTCTATCAAAGCTGTCAGTCTTAGTGATTTCCCATGCGTGCGTCATCCTCAGGGATTTGCTGATATGTAGAGCTGTGACTCAAGCCTGAGGCAAAGCCTGCCTCTGCTGTCACTATGACCTTTCAGACGGACACAGAGAGACATTTCACTGCCTGTGCACATGAGGTCATTTTAAAAACCCTGGGCCAGTATTCATGGATTCACACACGTTACAACAAAAAACAATTGACTTTATTTATGTAGGGTGTCATTTGGCAGCCCTCTCTACTGCCATCCAGTATAAATTAGCTGCAGATTAGTTAGGATGATTTAAGCATCTCGCTGTCTGTAGCATTTCTCTTCATGGCCAGTTACTCTAAGACAGGCTTGGCTGGCCAGCAGGCTGATCTGCAGCCCTGTGGAATCTGTTCTGCTGTCCCCGGCACTGCCGTTCGGTTCCACACCCTGGATTCCTGACAGGAGAGGCGCCCGCACCATGCAATTATTTTGTTGCACCAACTAGGGAAGAAGTGTCTCCTAGCAACAGTCCTACTCCCGTGTCATGTTGCCCAAGGAGGTAAAATTAGTCCAAGCGAAGAAATCCTAAAAGAATGAAATAAAGAAGAGGTGATTTTTCCTTCCCTTCTTTCCAGTTCAGTGGTGTTAAGGGATTAGGAGTATTTCCTTGCTAGATAGTTTTGCTTTGGACAGTTTTCTGCTTTCAGACTTCTGATGTGGTGCAAAATGCTGTGACATTTCATGACATGACAAACATCCAATTGGCAGACAGAGAGGAGGTAGGGTAAACACACAGAGCACAGGTGACCTTACCACCCTAACACCCTATCACATTACATAGTCTTGTTCTCAGACACACACACACACACACACACAAACACACACACACACACAAACACAAACACAAACACACACACACACATACTCATACATACACACACACACACACACACACAAACACACACACACACACACAAATACACACACACACACACACACACACACACAAACACACACACACACACACACAAATACACACACACAAACACACAGACACACTAACAAACACACACACACACACACACACACACACAAACACACAGACACACACACAAACACACACACACACACACACGAACACACACACACACATACACACACACACACACACACACACAAACACACACACACACATACATACACACACACAAACACACACACACACACACAAATACACACACACACACACACACACAAACACACACACACAAACACACACACACACACACACACACACACACAAACACACACACACACATACACATACATACACACACACACACACACACACATACACACACACACATACACATACACATACACACACACACAAACACCCACACACACACACACACAAACACACACACACATATATTTATTATATATTTAAAAAGTTGGTTCTTATGGTTGGTTCTTATGAGCTACTTTGAAGTCAGTCAATCAGTTTAGGCATAGCCCTTTGTGTTTGACTATGTTTAAGTATTTGAAAATTTGTTCATTGGGTAGGTATTTATTTTTGTGATTTGGATATTAGTATGTTTTTGGCTAAATGTTTGCTATCAAGAAACTACATAACACACTAGATAATAGTGCACTACAGAGTACTTTATTGCTTTGTTTTAATTTGCTAAAACATGGAAGAAGAAACACATCCTCTCCAGTGCTAACAGCTAAAACCATAGCCCTATACTCTACTCTGGAAAACCCAGCACTCCACCTGTATTCCTTAGCATAGTAGTCCTTGTATAAATTAACCAAACCAAACATTAACATTTCTTCTCTTTAAGAAACTGAACTACTTAGAACACGGTGTGGTTATATTCATATATTCATTATATTCACTTTGTAATATATATGTTTTAATAACAATGTTGAAAATGTGGATGCATATACATGGAGAACTTTTATCAAGAGAGAAAGTTGCCATTTATAAGGCTCAACCATAAGAACACATGCCTGGTGATGTACTACATGGGGAGAAGTTTTAGTTGTCCTGGATAGAAGTTTTTGGTTGTCAAATGTGTCTTTGAGAAACAGATGGAAGCTGTATTGGTTGCATTTGCACTTGCAGTTTGTGACTTGACCCCATCCAGTATAATCGTGATACTCAGGATGCAGAATAAAACACTCTTACGAGAGAAACCTTAGCGTTGCAGCTTGACATGCTATTGTAGGTATAATGAACGTGTTAAGCTGCCAGTCACAGTCTTTTAAAGGCAATAGTATCCTCTTTGGAATAGAATAGGTTCAGCTACAAATTAGGGGGTTAGAATTGAAGTTAGGACAACACAGTGGTTATTCTAAAGTTAGTACAGTGCTTAGAATATTTGTTCAGGCAGCACTGTGTAGCTTCTGTACTAACCATCATGTAGTGTATGAATAATAGCATGTGGTAGGTTTTATTTGTTCTTCGACTGCCAGAGTTTCTTTTGAGGAGGACGATATGTCATCTATTTTAGCATTCGAAAGAGTGATAGCACAGTGTTGTGTGTGTCTGTATGTATGGTTGCTGTGTGTATGTGTGTGATGGCTGAGGAAAGCTGTAGGAGAATGTCAGTGCAGTGTGCATTAATCCGATCATCCTGGCTGGCCATTCGCCGTGTGGGCTCTTTGTGTTAATTAGCTGTGGGGGAAGTGGTGTATGTTTGTGTGTGTGTGTGTGTGTGTGTGTGTGTGTGTGTCTGTGTGTTTGTGTGTGTGAGGGAGAGAGAGAGCATGGTGGGGGTTGTTGGCTGTAAACAGCGAGGCACTAGTCTGTGTGTTTGAGACCCCACAGTGAGCCACTAGTGTGTGTGCTAGAGGCCTGTATGCGTGTCCCTGGCAATTAGCAGGCGTGGAGAAATCCACGAAGGCCCCCTGAGAGCCGAACATTCACACCAGAAAAGGGCAACAAGGCGGTTTAATTTTATAACACTGCACACACACAGATATGCTGCAGAAAAGTGTGTGCAGGTAGAAGCACATTTTTAGCACTGTGTCCCTGTAGGGCAGCCTTTTTTGGTGTCAGGCAGGACTCTTTTGCTGCGGTGCTGTACAGAGTCATTCTACAGTGACTGACGTTATGAGGTTGAACTAAACCAAGTATCAGAGCTTTGATATTACTCACAGATAGGGCATCCTTTGGGTCTTTGACATCTCATATTTCTTTTTTTCTTATTACAGTCTCAAAAAACAGTGACATTGCTTAGAGATCAATGCATTACTGACACGTTTGTCTTAACAAAATGGTCCAGTCACATTTCAATCAGGGCAAAAACCACACAGCCAGGAATTTGGGGCTTTCACTATGTTAAAGGCCCCATATCCTTTTTTTTCTGTCCGCTTGTAACATTTGTGTGGTGTTATGTACCAAACATATTTATTTTGCATGACAATCTCTCTATCCCTTAGAATGAAACTTATTGCTTGTGTTACTGTGCCTTTAAGAGTGATCTAAGACAATGAGCTCGGTTCTGATTGGCTGCCATGTGTTACATAGCATTTTGAAACATTCCTTACCACTTCAGTATAAGTAGATGATGTTAAACAGGTGGATGTGTGTAAATGAGTTGGGTCTTGTGACATCACAAATACAATCAATTGAAAAAAGGCTGATCTTGCAGAGTAGTTTTCATCCAGTTTTCATGGACTGGGGAGCGTTTCACCGAACAGTGTTTACATAATACTTCAGACCCTTTTCATTTAAAATGAAGGATATTCACAGGGGCAATGTCCTCTTTTTGCTGTAGTAATGGTCTGTACTCTGCTGAGAAAGCTGAGATGTTACATTACTGTGAGGATTTGATTGCATTCGGCTACAACAGTATTACTAGGGTGAGCTGATGTTCTATTGGGAATGTTTTACATGGAGCTTATACAAGCTGTGTGCGAGCAGGTGAACGCCTGTGTCAGCAAGGGCTGCTAGTTAGATGTCGTGTCTGGATCCTTTCTGAGATAATGTGTAGGTTTTTAAGTAAGGAGCTTTACAGAGTTAAATAAACTTTCCAGCTATTAGTCTTTGGCACCGTATAACACAGATAAGACCATGATGATCTTTCGTTTAGTCAACGTGCCCTCTGTAGACTACTCAAACGAAGGTGAAGTAAACCAAATATGTCAAAGATAGTAATGTTGTAAGCAAAAACGTTCTTTACTTTTCATGCAAGTTTTTTAAAGATGTTATTCACTATGCATTTCTAAGCATTTCCTTTGGTTCAATCATCATGAACTGGTCACACCCTGTAAGAGACAGCTGTTGTGCACAAATGATTAAGAAAAGTGATAATGTATGATTGCTTTCTGAAGTTGTTACTGAAAAATTGCTGGTTAATCTATTTAATAATTTATTACCCCACCATAACATAACCCAACTTAGTCTATGTGCCTCAATTCATTCATTCATCTTCTAAGCCACTTATCCTTCTGGGCCGCAGAGGGTTCTGGAACCTATCCCAGGCCTGGACAGGTTGCCGGTCCGTCACAGGGCAGACACACAGACATACACATTTACTCAAAGCTACTGGCAGTCTAGTGTATCCAATATACCTAAAAGGTGTGCATGCAAACTCCACACAGAAAGAACCTTGGACACCCAAGCTGGGAACTGAACCAGACCATTGCACCACAGTGCTCTAGCGTGCCTCAATTCACTGTTCTCTAAGTACTATGTACCGCATTAGTGATGTACTAATGTGATATAGGTTAAACTAAAAACCCCACTCGTGAACACCCTGTGTGTGCAACAAAGAAAGAACGTAGCGTGCTAGCATGAAATGCATTAAGTGCTAGCATGAAATGCATTAAGAGTAACACATGCAAGACCCTTGGACAAATAGGGATGATTGGTGTCATTCATTGTTAGCAATACTGGCATGTAAGGTTGGACTACTCCTGTATGGCTTTGTAGAATACTAGACAAATGACACCAAGACACAGGAGATATAGAGGTTGATGTGTAAGTGGTTGCATCTAGAATCCATCAGCCCATTTAGACCACACTGAGTGTTGTTTTTTTTGTGACAGTTTTGTTTCTGTGTTTCTTCTACAGGGACATCAAACCAGATAATATCCTGCTGGATGAACAAGGTAAGGGCTGTGAGTGTGCACGTGCATGTTTGTGTGTTCATTCAGTATGGTTCTTTAGCCTCTCAGCAGACACATGGAAGTGGTCCAAGGTGACATGTAGGAGATGTGATCCTGCAGGCTGGCAAGCATCGCCACGGTAACACAGTCTGTCTCTGTGCAGTAAGCCGGTCTCAGTGTCAGATACCCCATAATACTTCAAAGACAAACCCAGACTCAAGGACAAGCTGTTCTACTAAAACTCTCCACAACCTGGCGTCATTTTTGCACTTAAGGTCCACAGATGTTCAGGTTTATTCTTCCATTTTCCACTTTAGTTTCGCAATCTCCTGTCTCAGCCAGCAGGCTATCTACATGGTTGAGATGTCAGGCACGTTCTTTAAAGCGTAAAAAAGCCATTATTGGAGACTTGTAGAGTCACTTATGGTTGAGCCAGTCCTCAGTAGCTGATACCGTGACTGTTCTGCTCAAAGCGCCTTTCATTGGTTTTGTCACTCAGGTCATGCTCACCTGACCGACTTCAACATCGCTACTATTATCAAGGATGGAGAGAGAGCCACAGCTTTAGCTGGAACCAAGCCATACATGGGTAAGCTGTCTCTTGTGCATGGTACAGCTCTAGTGCATAGCTTGTTTTGATTAAACTGTTTTATTGTGTTATATTTATTTCTAAAGGCACCACATAATGCATGTACTTAGTATTTTAAACACGGACAAATAGGCAAAGGCAAAAAGTAAAATTAACCTCTGTGTAATAAGCCAGGTATCACGGACAAAGACCGACGCGCAGAGCCGGGAAGACCCGGAAGCGTGCCACTAGGCCCTCATACTATATAGTTAGCTTAGCTGTTTACTAGAAGCTTGATTATACTTGGACCTTGCTTTTGATCTTAATAACCACAAATTAAAGTTTTACTCGCTATGAAACATTTAGTTTAGAGGATTGGCTTCATCAACCATTACACAGCATGGCTGCTACGTGCAGGTTGTGTTTGGTGTTGCTAAATCCACTGGTGCATGGCAATGTAATCAAAACTCCAGGCAAATGATATTTTGCTGGAGGATTATGAGCAGAAACGTGCATGAACAAGGTGCATGAACAAGGTGCATGAACAAGGTAAACCGGAATGAAAAAAAGTACTGGTACCATATTAAGTTGACATTAATGGACACTGTAATCAAAACAATTTTCTGGATGACAGTTGAAAGTGAACAAGGTGGCATGAACAAGGTAAATAGTACTTTAAACATGACTGCACACAGTTAAGATTAAGAGTTAAGATTCCTGCTCAAATGACTTGAAGGATTTCACAGTAAAATGAAGTGAACACATTCTCTACAGGTAAGCCACTTAAATGTGCCATTGGCCTGCAGATTCTAGTGCACACATTGTTGTTGGGTTTTTTTTTATTATTATTTTAACAATATGGATTAAAAAGAACAGAAAATGTGCTGTAATGTCTGCACAGGCCGCATGTTGTTTTTATTTTTTTCCCCAATTCAGCAGATAATTCAGCAAATAAACAGTAATTGCACATTAAAATCTGCACTACCTTGCTCTGTGTCTGTGCTGTAAGGTTTGTGGTTTATATGTGTATGTGCGTTTTTTATTCTGTCATTAATATTATTCATGTTATATTTTTAAGTGTTCATAGATGACCTGCGATGTAAAGCAGGAGAAAAGCGTCTTTAGATTGTGTTTTCCTTCTTGTCTGTCCTTCACAGCTCCTGAGATTTTCCAGTCATTTGTAAGTGGGGGGACTGGCTATGCTTTTGAAGTGGACTGGTGGTCACTAGGGGTGACCATTTTTGAGGTCCTGCGTGGCTGGGTAAGCATTTCTACAGGAACTATGAATCAGATTATGTAATGGGAGATATGTGGCTTTGTTGCATCCATTCCTGTTGTTGAATTAGAACAGTATTCCTATGTGGAGCTGTGGTGTATGTATAGGTTATACTTACATACTTGCTTTGGCAGGGAGAGATATTTAAATTGAACTTCCAGTGACTTTCAGTGTGTTCTGTTTGTCTCTCTCTCTTTACCTTCTTCTCTTTCAGAGGCCATATGACATCCATGCCAGTAACTCAGTGGAGTCTCTGCTGCAGCTCTTCAGCACAGTCAGTGTTCAGTACTGTTCCTCTTGGCACAAAGACCTCGTTTCCCTGCTGCGCAAGGTGAGAGAGGAGGAGGCTCGAAAGAAATGGTATGCGTGTACATGTGTGTGTGTGTGAGAGAGAGAGAGAGAGAGATACAGAGAGAGAGAGAGAGAGAGAGAGAGAGAGAGAGAGAGAGAGAGAGAGAGAGAGAGAGAGAGAGAGAGAGAGAGAGAGAGAGAGAGAGAGAGAGAGAGAGAGAGAGAGCATGTGCTTAATTTAAATATTATTTAAGACTCATGGATGTTGAGTTAAGAAGATGTGTGCAGAACAACTAAAAAAATAATAAAATATATAAAAAAGAGCAAATGAAGGAATAAGACAAATATGGAGCTGTGGCAGACAAGCTGAAATAAAGAGAGAAAGGCAAAAGTGTTTCAGGAAAAAGATGGGGAGAAAAGAAAACTTGAGAAACCACCGAATAAGCAAAGGAGGGATTTTTAAAGAACGAGTGGCAAAGAAAAGTGAAGTAATTAAGAGTTAAGAAAGGAGGAGGAGAATGAGGACTGAGTACAGTGTGCATAACAGAGTGAGTGGGTTTAAAAGAGAGAGAGAATGAAGGAGGGATGTAATGAGGGAATGTAGGAGTGATGCAGAGGGAGGATGGAATGATGGAAAGACGTATAATTGGAAGGGAAAGGGCGGAAGGTGGAGAGACCTAGAAAGGTGAAATGTAGTATTTGAGCAGACTATGAATAAAAACCTAAAGAGAAAGAGGGGAAAAGGATGGGAGGAACAAATGAGAGAACCAGAGAGGGGTAGAAGAATAATGAGTAAAAGGGGAGACGAGGTCGATGTAAAAGTGGTCAGATGCTCACAGAAGATGTACATTGTGCAGAGGAGGTCAAAGACAAGGGCTAGGTGCAAGATGGCAACAGCTCTCTTTCACCCACATGCACACACACACACATACACAAGCTCTAACGCTGAAATCCCAGCCACTCCTTTGTAATTGCTGACCGGGTCTGAACCTGGCACTCGACTGGGACGTTCATTTGTCTCATCTATGCCTGCACAGATCGATTACTTCTGTCTGGACTCGGCGGAGACAGACCCAACCTTCTGGGGATAATACCACACCAGTGTGGCCAAAAAATTCCACAGATATGGTTTCCCTGACAACTGAGAACATCCCAACAGACGGCCAGGGGATCTCGTCTCAGAGTCGTTGGCGTGTGACACAGTCTCCTGATAAGCCTGGACAGCTGTCATCCTTTTATAAGTCTATCAGACTCTTAATAACAGAATAACTTTTTATAATCACTCCCCAGACAGATGAGCCCATGTTATCTCTGAGCTCCATCACTCCACTGCTCTTATTTAAAACTAATTGGCCCTGAAGACTGCAGCACTAATGCCAGCTCAACAGTGCCCCCTATGGTTGCCTGGACTGACAACCGATTGAATTTACTGGCTGTGAAGTGGCAAGAAGTAAAATTTGGTATTTGCATACCAAAGGGAGGCATGTAATCCCGACAGAGAAGCTCTAAATCCATTTGTAGGAGATTGATTTAGAACCCATCTCTCCGTAGCGTTACATGTATTACCTGTGTGCTTTACGGCATCTGTGTCATATCTCCAAACAGGATTTAAATGGGGGTTTCATAGGTGGGACCCCTGCTTCCTTCATGGGTGCTATTCATGAGGGAACAGTATGGTTTATGTGTGATCATGTTCTCAATATTGAAGTAATATTAGCATATTTATAACTAGTTTTCAGTGTACAGTTGTCAGCAAATGTTTGGGCACCCTGGTGAGAATACACAGTACAATACATACACAAGTAAGTATAGATACTGGGCAAAGAAAACATGACCTGTACAAAGATTATGGCACATTTTAGATTTTCCAATGTCCTAAACACTGTAGCTAAATAGTAAAAAAGTGAACTAAAATTTACATAAGAATGCGCTATTAAGTTTGTTCACTGTAGAGCACAGCTTGGCTTTTTTCCAGGAGTATTCAGCTTTTTCAGCTAGCTACCTATACCTGCAACTAGGTAGTTACAGTGAGGAAAATAAGTATTTAAACACCCTGCGACTTTGCAAGTTCTCCCCCTTAGAAATCATAGAGGGGTCTGAAATTTGCATCTTAGGTGCATGTCCACTGTGAGAGACATAATCTAAAAAACAAAAATCCGGAAATCACAATGTATGATTTTTTAATAATGTATATGTGTGTTACTGCTGCAAATAAGTATTTGAACACCTGCCAATCAGCAAAAAATCTGGCCCTCAAAGACCTGTTTGTCCGCCTCTAAAAACTCCACCTCCACTCCACCTATCATTCTAAATTAGAAGCACCTGTTTGAGGTCGTTAGCTGCATAAAGACACCTGTCCACCCCACACAATCAGTAAGACTTTTTGGTCTTAATTCCACTCGCCGTGTTTGGAGGACGAAGAATGATGAGTACCATCCCAAAAACACCATCCCTACTGTGAAGCATGGGGGTGGAAGCATCATGCTTTGGGGGTGTTTTTCTGCACATGGGACAGGACGACTGCACTGTATTAAGGAGAGGATGACCGGGGCCATGTATTGCCAGAATTTGGGGAACAACCTCCTTCCCTCAGTTAGAGCATTGAAGATGGGTTGTGGCTGGGTCTTCCAACATGACAATGACCCAAAGCACACAGCCAGGATAACCAAGGAGTGGTTCCGTAAGAAGCATATCAAGGTTCTGGAGTGGTCTAGCCAGTCTCCAGACCTAAACCCTATAGAAAATCTTTGGAGGGAGCTCAAACTCCGTGTTTCTCAGCGACAGCCCAGAAACCTGGCTGATCTGGAGGAGATCTGTGTGGAGGAATGGGCCAAAATCCCTGCTGCAGTGTGTGCACACCTGGTGAAAAACTACAGGACCTCTGTAATTGCAAACAAAGGCTACTGTACCAAATATTAACATTGATTTTCACCGGTGTTCAGATACTTATTTGCAGCAGTAACACACAAATAAATTATTAAAAAATTTGAAAAAAAAACATACATTGTGATTTCCGGATTTTTTTTTTTTTAGATTATGTCTCTCACAGTGGACATGCACCTAAGATGAAAATTTCAGACCCCTCTATTATTTCTAAGTGGGAGTCGCAGGGTGTTCAAATACTTATTTTCCTCACTGTATGTGCCAGTGTGCCTTTTGCGAGCTTTTAGCAATAGCATTTTCAAAACAGTATGTTTCACTGTTATACTAGTTGGATATCACATGTCAAATGTTTACCAACTATGCCTGCAGTTAGCTCTCTCAGTGGTGAAAGCTTTGGAATTTATTAGTGTGTAAAGTTAAAGTGGGAGGAAATAACAATAGTCAAGCTGCTTAAAGTCCACATGAAATCATTTTATCATGTTCCTGGTCATATTAAGCATAATTTTATGTTTCATACCAGTTTGAAAAATATGTTTAATAGACAATCTTGTTTTTCTGTAGTCTTTGCTCAAAGCATAGTAACCTTTCTCCACCTCTTAAAACGCCTTCTGATTTTCAAATACATAGTTATGGATCAACAGGCAAACAGAGGAAATTAGTATTGACCAGTGCTAAGATGCCTCACCTCCCTCTCCCATCACAGTTTATATTACATTAGAGAGGAAAAAAAATGCAATATGTTTTCTGTTTAGAAGGACAGGTGTAGGAGAACTGATGTAAATGTGTAGTGGCAGGAAACAAAATCATGGAATAAATAGTAAAGCTCATGGAATAATGTTAAACAGGTAAAGGGGATGCAGTGGAGTGTAGCTGTAGCTTCCAGTCAGTGTGGTTTATCACATTAAATAGTAAAAGGTATTTTCTGGATTAAATGGTTTAACTCCACTCGCCAATGACATAAACCTAAAGTGAAGGAGCTTCACCAATTACACAACATCTATATTCCTATCTATATATCCCTGCCTTCTGAAAACTTAAAACTAGTTTAGAGGACTTCTTCTGTATATTGGAGGTGTGGAATTCTGTAACTGGCTGCCACTTTAAGGTAACAGGGTAAAAACAGCAGAAGATGTTTTATTGGTACACCTCTGAGTCTGAGCTGTAGCCCCCACAGACTGAAGCTATACAGCAGTTTGTGTTACGATGCCATGTTGTTTGCATTTGCTGGAGATCAGTTCTCACAAAGAGATTTGTTCACATGAGCAAGGAGCTCATGCAATAGCAAAATATTCAAGCACATGAACAAATCAAATGCAGTGTTGAATACAGATTTTAAGTGAAATCCCATTAAAGGGACAGAAGGTTCTAAGGTGGACTTGGAGATCAAAAACAATGCAAATCTGCATTTCTGTGTCGCTTTAGCATGCACACTGTGTGGCATAAGGCTCATTAGTAAGAAAGTAAGGAGCATTTAGTACTGATATGTCGCACATTATAAATAAATAAATATTTAAGACCAAATGAAATATGTTTCGGTATTTTTAGCAGTTTTATTTGAAGTTTACAGCCCCAAATCAGAAAGACAAAAAATCAGAAAGAAAAAAAGGACCAGCAGTTTGCCCATAAACATGTGTGACTTCAATGTTTAAAAGCCTTGTTCCTCAATGAAAAATAGAGGAATTGAATATTACAGCCACTGCTGTATGCTGTATAAACGTCTAGGTTGCAAGCCTAAGTGCAATAGCTGTGCCCTCCAATCCCTCAGACGACACTACATGGTTCATCTATAACTAGTATAGCCAAAATGCTTACAAATGTTCGCAAATCTATAACCTGTAGAACCACATGAGCTCAGGATCACTTTGGCAGAGGCACCTGGAATGGTCCATCACACAGTGGAAGCATGTACTGTGGTTAGATGTATCAGTATTTCAGGCCTTGTTGGGAATAAATGAATGTGGTGTGTGCTAGACCAAAGATGAAAATGACTAAAAAGCTAGGGTCTGTCCTGGGGTTTTGTCTGTGCCCTTGGCAAGGATAAGTTACACTCCTGAGATGCACCATTAATGTCCGAAAGTACATGTACACACGCATGACGGAAAAAGAAGAGAGCATGGATACTGAACTGGCCTACCTGCAGTCCTGACCTGTCCACAACAGAGAATGTATCACACATCTTAAAATGCAAAATGTGACCATGAGTCCATGCTGTCTATACATAAAGTTACACCTGAATCACTTCATCATTTAGGGTCTTTAGTCCCTAAATGTCTTTTGAGTCTTTTGAAAAGTAATAACAAGATACAGGGTCGTACACTACTTACTGTCCCAGCATTTTATTAAATATGCTGCACAAATTAAAACTGAAATAAGTGTTTCTTTAGAAAAAAGTAAAAAATTAAATCAGGTTCTGTTTCAAATCAATACAGATCAAAAAAGATTTACAAATTACTCATTTATTTTTTATTTGACATACCGCCCCAACTTTTTCTTATGTGAGGTTGCAATATATGGGAATACATAAACTATACCATCATTTTTGCATAGGCAAATTTTAGTTTTTGGTTTGCAAATGACCCAAGCAAGTTACACTCTACATTATAACTAATGACACTTTTAATAGAGAAGTACATTTCCAATTTTGTTTCTCTATTATATGAAATTATATGTTGTTGTTTTTTTCAAAAGCATGTTCGGTCCAAAATGCTTACAAATAGACATAAATCTTTTTTTTTTTTTTTTAATTAAGAACTGCAACGTGCATCTACATGGCAATGGATCTGATCAAATGTACAGTGAGTGTAGACAGAAGGTAGTGAGTGTAGTTCTGCGTATGTTGTCTTTGTGTGGAGGTTTTGTTGCTCTGGAATAAAGAAGTAAGATTAATTCAATTACATGTGTCTGTTTTTCAGCTGTTGACAGTAAACCCAGAGCACCGATTCTCCAGTCTGGCACACATGCAGACAGCCCCCTACCTCTCAGACGTCAACTGGGATGCCGTCTACGAAAAGAAGATGGAGGCTGGATTTGTTCCCAATGTAGGAGCCGATTAAACACATCAGCACAGTACACACTGGAGACAGACACCCAGACGCACACATACACATGCATAATGCAAACAGAAAACAAGCTAGTACCCAAACTCACAAAGATAAACAGCATGCCATTCTTCAGGGGTTATAGATTAATGTTTACAGAAATTGCTTCTTTTTGTTCAGTATTGTTTGCTGTCTGTTTGTTGTGTGTGGGTGAAAACAGAAAGGTCGTCTGCATTGTGACCCTACCTTTGAGCTGGAGGAGATGATTTTAGAATCCCGCCCACTACATAAGAAGAAAAAGCGTCTGGCCAAGAACAGATCCAGAGACAACAGCAAGGATTCCCAGTCTGTGAGTTAACATGATCTGGGACGTTAACTTCTCTATACATGCTGTACTGTGCAGATGTCCAAGCCAAGTTAAATTAAATGTAATGCTACTGATTTGTGTAATAAATATTAATGATCATTAGAATACAGTAAATGCAAACAAATACTACATTGTTTTGTTGTGTATTAGTGTGTTAGCCATAGCTGCAGTGTGTAAGCTATCGATTAGATTCAGTGGCATCTAGCGATTTCAGATGACAAACATGAATAACCCTCACTTCCTGAGCATGCAGAAGCACCAAAGGTGACCATCAGGTCTTTGCTTCTGTGATGTGCTAATATGTGCCTCGATTTGTCAATTAGCTCAAACATCTCACAAACACAAAAGGCTTAGCCAGCACTGGGGCTGCAACTAACAACTTCAACTAGCCTGCATTATCTACAACATAATATAATAGTGTGGCAAAGGCACAAAAGCACTGCCTGTTTTATTGAGCTACTGCTGTTAATTACAGGGTCTGGTTTACGTAATGATCTACAGTCTTATGCTTTGCTATGAAACAAGAAGTTCTATATTTCTGGGCTACATTCACTTCAGAATTGCATTGCAGTTCTTGATTCCCTTACAGTGTCTGAGCCAGCATTTTCTACACTTATACACTTTGGTGCATTCTTTTATAATCACGTCTTGAGATGCATGGCCAATGCAGTCGCTCCTACTACAACCGGAGGTCTGAAAAGAAAAAAAAAATCCTTATGTATGTTTTACACTTCTGAGGCTGGTTAGATCATTTTAGTTTGATTGACAACCTTAATCCCTGGGCAGTGAGCAGAGACTTGACAGAGGTCTTACCCCTTGTTATTGTAGACATACCGTAGCAGCGATGTTACTGATTCTGCAGTGTAGCACTCCGTTGTTCGCTGGCTACTTATGTGGACTACTCAGTGTTATTTGATGTAGTCTGTACTACTGTTGTTCCTGATCCATAAGCTAATGCAGGAGTACAGTTAGCTTCGCTAACAAGAGCCTTCGTAGCCTCTGGAGCAGGAGCTGCCTTTTCCGTTATTACCTGGATGATTAAATTATGAAGCTTTCAATACTGTTGTCAAGCCCTCCAGCACTTTCGGAAATATGAGGCGCTATTTTTGGCCCGCCCAGAGCATCCAATCCAAGCAAAAGCAAGCCAAACACAATAACGGTGTCCAGTATAAACTAAAGCAGGCCGAACACAATGCCAGCAGCGGATGGAAGGGCAGCGAGAGGGCTGCTGTAATCTGGGAAGTGCTGATTGGTTTTACAACGCGCTGCTGTGTCGGTCTGTGCAAAGCTGACCTGTGCTGGTCTTCTGCTTTCCACAGGAGAATGACTATCTACAGGAGTGCCTTGATGTTGTGCAGCAAGAGTTCATGATCTTCAACCGAGAAAAGTGAGCTAACACTGAAAAACACTGTGTACATGGTAATCCTTTTGGACCACTATTCAGACCTTAGTATGTTGCACGACCATGCGGTTACATATAATCTCCCTACATTTAGCACAATCACATCTAACAAGAGAAAAAGTGAGTGCACAGAATAATGAAAGCTCCACCTGAAGTACATATTCCACATAATTGGCATTCATATGCTTACACCAAGCATGTAGATTGGAAGGATTATGCTTCATAACACATTATAGACAAATAATGTGCTGATTTGGTGTAGTGGTATAATTTGGAAGCAGGGGTGGTTTGAGGTTTAGTCAGGTGGTACATAGCCAGTTTACAAAAAACATCATTTAAAAATTCAATTAAAAATCATTGTATATATCAAGGTTTATACCTTGCAATTTGAAACAGAGCAAAGTCAGCATATACGGACACTGATACTACAAATGTCCATGTATGTTTGTTCAGATGTGTAGGAGCAGTGGCTGGTGTGTGGTTTTGGCTGTGACTTCAAGAAAGTGCTCTGTGAGACTGCTCAAACTATGAGACAGTCAAAATGTGTTATGTTAGAAATCCATCTGATTGGCTAAATGAACCTGAAATTTGACCTGCACACTTAAAATCAGACTACAATTGCACAGTGAATGCTTTAGTATCACTTCAGTGTTACGTATGGACCACTGTCCAAATAAAATTCAGTCATAGTGTTTCTATAATGGTCCCTTTCTGTAGATGGACAAGGTAGAGTAGAGAGGGGGTGATGCATTGTGTAGTAGGTAGGCTATAGGTGATGATAAAGCAGTAATGTGTGGTTGTATGGTAGGTATACCTGATAACATGGACAAATAGGTGGAGTATTTCATCAGTTTTTATACACCACTCAGTAAACCTTCCTGTACATATACACAGTATACTCTGTACATCACCAACTAAGATGATGGATGGAAACTATATCTGTATTCACAATGATAGCACAAACAGTGCACCAGTCAGTGGAAAAACTTCAGTGTTCCTAAAACACATGTAATAGTTTAATGAAAGAAGAAACATTAAGAAACTGTACCTTGATAGTTGGCCCAGTGCCTACAGTGTCACAGAAACAACTATCTCTACTAATATAACATTCCTATCATTTAAAACAGCAGTGCTGTAACCTGGGGTTTATTTACTAAACACTGTTTACAGATGACTTGTGTTACGCTGATTGTGTCTCCTCCTATCGTTTAGAATCTCTTCTCTCTAAAGGTATCCCTTCATAATTGCACCATAAATTCCAGCAGCATCCTTAGTGTTTGGCCGCGTTGGAGCTGAGCTGATGTTTACTGGCAGGAGAAGCTGTTACAGTATGGCCTTTTCCCAGAAGGAGAGGATATTGGTTCATCCCGGCTCTAAATTATTCGTTCATTTATAATTTAGCAATCTCTGTATTCATTGCATAATGTGTCCTCCCATGCTCTCTCTCTCTCTCTCTCTCTCTCTCTCTCTCTCTCTCTCTCTCTCTCTCTCTCTCTCTCTCTCTCTCTCTCTCTCTCTCTCTGTCTCTCTCTCTCTCTCTCTCTCTCTCTCTCTCTCTCTCTCTCTCTGTCTCTCTGTCTCTCTCTCTCTCTCTCTCTCTCTCTCTGTCTCTCTCTCTCTCTCTGTCTCTCTCTCTCTCTCTCTCTCTCTGTCTCTCTCTGTCTCTCTCTCTCTCTCTCTCTCTCTCTCTCTCTCTCTCTCTCTCTCTCTCTCTCTCTCTCTCTCTCTCTCTCTCTCTCTCTCTCTCTCTCTCTCTCTCTCTCTCTCTCTCTCTCTCTCTCTCTCTCTCTCTCTCTCTCTCGGCTGTAATTTATGTGTTTCTTGTTTCTAGCTCTATTTTTAGCGCTACCACATTATTTATGGCCCTTTATCCTTGGCACGCAGGTCTGTGCCACAGCATCGCCAAACACATTTTCCACTGTCTCTGTGTGTGTGTGTGTGTCAGGTATTCAGGTGCTTTCATCTCTGTTTGGTCTCCCACATAAATGTTTGTGGAACATGCATATGTGTTCAGGCTTGTCATGCTTGGACAGCTGTGTGTATTGCATTAGAGTTGGAAACCTAGAAAAATCAGATATCGGTGCTGATCGTTGTCAGGTGATGCTGGCTCATGTTGGAAAAGATATGTAATACACAGCTAATTAAGCTTTACTTTATGAGTAAAGTTGAACCTATATGTTTCCAGCTGGTGTGTCTGGGATCATTTCTGTGTAGACTTCAAATGTTTTCCCTCTGTCTATGTGGGTTTTCTCCAGGTGCCCTGGTTTCCTCCTGCTCCCCAGTTCATGACCTGGTAGGATAAGCGTTGTAGAATATGAATAAATACTGATTTAGGATTTGTTATAACAGTGGGTTGTTAGAGTGCATTGGAAAGCCATTAACCTGCTGTCGGGTTTCCAAACTGACACAACTGAGAGGAAAACTTTTAGCATTCAGTCTGTGCTAGTCTTACAAACCAAAGAGTGTGCCTGGTTTTGTCGCTCAGTATGGCCAAGAACCTCCTACTTTGACAGGAAGCAAATATTTTACTAACATCCAAAAGGACCAGCCATAGACCTTCACTTTTGCGTTATGTGTAGGAGCAGCTGGTGTGGTCACTGGTAAACCTGTTATCGTCAAGTCTGCTGCCTTCACTTTCCCTATGTGCCAGCAGAGGTCTCTCTCACTAGAATACCAAGCCTCTGTATGGCATCTGCACACAATTTAATACAGAACCCAGCATATATTTTTTGTGTCTTGTTTGGTTCTGCTCTGCAACACTGCGCCTTGGTTTCAGGTCTTCTTTGGTTCAGGCATTCTGTTCTGGATCCTAGTTTTGGACTGTTTGCCTGATTTGTGTGATGGGTGTATGGTTTTGAACCTGCATAGAACGGCAAACAACTCTGAATACTGTTCAGTGAACCAGCATTTGATTCCTTTTATGGTGAAGTGGATGGTTAGGAGTCACTAACTGCATAAAACAAAATAAAGGGAGGATAACTTTTAAAGATGGCATACTGTTTTGCTCTAAAAAGGTTCAGCTGCTCTAGCATAGTCTGAGTGCCAGGGAATGCATCATTCTCCTGTTTTTGTGTGCGTCACTAGCTTGGTTCTATTCAAACTTTTTGCAAATGGTATGTGCATTTACAAAATTATTTCCATCCGCCACAGTTATGCAAAGAAACTTCAGATGACACTGTGCAGAACCATTTCTCAAATGAGCTTTGGATTTTAAATGTCAGAATGTAGCAAGCAACCATGTTCCATTAAAAAACATCTGTAGAGCCAATCTTTTCCACTCGCAGGCCACCCATGGCAACTGATAGGAGAATTTTCTCGGCATCCTCTTTTGCATGTTGACTTTAGCAATGACTTTCCTACCTCATCATAATGTAAAAATTAATTTTACTATATTTGGATTGGATTGGGGTTTGCCTTGCGATTTACTGGCAGTCTGTCCAGGATGTTTCCTGCCCTCCTCCCAGTCAACACTGGGATAGGTTCCAGTACCCTCCATGACCCAGAAGGACAGGTGGCTCAGAAGATGATTAAATGAATGAGTGGATTTTTTTAATCCCAAGTTTTTTCAATATTTGAATAAAGGAAATGGTGGATGGAAACTCTCTGTTGAACGGAGGGAAAAGCATGAACCTATACCTGAAGGATCTTAAAAATGAATAGGATGCATAAAGGCATGGTCACATGACTGGAAATGTCATTGGTATTTTAAGTTTACGAAGTATTGTGATCATTGTGTCTCAGACATTATCCAGCTCACTGTGCTAAGTACTGCTATACTTCACCATCCACCATCCTCATGACCATCCTCATCAAGTTTCTCTCTGTTTGCTTGAGGCAGGTTGAAGAGGAGACAGGAGGAAGGCTGCATGGGGGGAGAAGGGGAAGGTGCAGAGGGCGAAGGAGAAGGAGAGGGAGATCTCGAGAGAGAGGGGGAGGAGGCAGAGGGAGGTACGGAGGATGAAGAAATTGAGGCCGAACCTGAGACCTCCAAACTGAGCATGTGCGGCTCGGTCTGCTCATCTCCAGGCAGCTCCTAGCGCCTCCTGCTGATCTCTCAGGCGTCAGTGCGCTCACCATGCCTATAAAGCCCTCAGTACGCCCCGCCCCCCCGACTGCACGCAACAAGGAGAGACGGCTGCATTACAGTCCGAAACTGACTCCTTTCTCCTTCCCAGTAGCATTTACCACAGTACAGTTTGGGTTATGCCTGTAAGAGCAGCAACACGGCCTCTACTTCCTCTCTCTCTGTTTCTTTCTACATGGCCCCTAGAGTAAGCTCAGATTTCTATGCAACATAACTGTACAGCATGATGTAAAGTAGACATTTTAGAAGTAACAAACCGCACAGATGCTGCCTGACAAACGCATGATGACACCCAGAGCAATAGGACTCTACTGTAGGAGTGTTCACATGACAAGAGCAGCAGAACGAGGATGAGCGAGTGTTGTTTTCTGTGGAGGGAGCGGTTAATTATTGAATAGGTGAAAGCTCTCTGAACTTTAGACTAGCTTTGTTTGCTCTTTCAGCTCCTGCCTCTGAAAGCAGGCTGCCACTTACTAACGGTTTAGTACTCAGTTCATTTCTATAGAGAGCAATAGGCGTTTAACAGGTAGAAGGACAAACGGCTTGGCACCTGCAAAGAGTGGACTAAGTGAAATCCGTCGCGAGTGTTCGTGAAAAAAAATGGTCCGTGCTTTTGTTCAAGCAAAATGTGATTCCTTTTGCGAGTGAATATGTCCAAGGAGTCTAACCTCAGTGCTTAAGAGTCACTTTCTTAACCTTGCGTCAGTATCTGTTATGGTATTATGTGAATGACCTGTTTTTGTAACTGTGTCTTTATGAGCTAGCTGCTTCTGACCAGAACTCACTGCTCGTTGGTGACCTGTTGCCAAGTCGGTTTGTGTTTCTCCCTCTGACTGTTAGTTTATTAAGGTGTTTGTTTTTGGAGGGTTTCAGCTGTAGATCACACCACAGTGTGCTTTTAGTATGTACTCTAGCACCCTTCCATTCCTGCTGCTTATGAACTACTGATGATATCCACTCCACCAGGGGAGTAGACTTAATTTACCTCTATAGGAATCCATTTTATTACTACATTTGATTAAGGTAATTGACGATACTATTGCGTGTAGTGTGACATTTGGGGACCTTGTCCTGCATCGATGTGGCTTACGCACTCCCCCTAGTGGGCAAGATGGGGCTTTTATTTAGAGTAGCTTTGTTTCCGTACTTTATGAATATGATAGTGGTTGTTTTTAAGGTGGTGCCATCTATCTCAATTGTGACATGTGGGAACATGTAGCATTCTCCACCTTAAATTGTCATTGTCTAATTCTGTAAAACATGTACATAGCTAAAAGCAGAACCTCTTCTCCACAGTTTTATGTGGGTGCGCTGACCTAACCTAACAAAATGTAAACAAAAACATATGGGGAAAAAAATAGAAATATAATTAAAGGCGGCTGTATGAAGCTGTGCCTTCGTACAGAGACGTTTAACTTCTTTTTCCAAGTGTGCAGGCACAACTTGTAGGCAGAAACGCCAAAGCTTTTGTACCATTTGCATAGCCATTTCTAAATAAAAACGAGTGCCTGTGTGTGTTTGTATGCGTCTGTTTGATGTGTGTGTGTGTCTGTGTTTGTCTAATTAATGTGTCTGGAGGTGTGTGAGAGTGTGTAAGTAGTGCATAGGACCAATGTAACATTTGTAAAGAAGCATTTATTGTGGTAAGTGAAAACATGGAATGTTTCTGAGACATACTGTTAGCCTCAAGTGAATACGAGTGGGTAAAAAAGCACTGTAATTTGTTCAAGAAATGACTATACTGAGGCCATAGCATACAAAATAAACAGAATTTTTGCATGTACCACTATTTACAATGGAATCTTCTTGCGGAAGGGCATAAGGGCGTCACTGTGTGGCTGCGACCTCATCTTTGCCAATGGAACGAAAACTTACTGTTACGCATCGGGACACCGACGGCGCTTCCGCCAGTGACATCACTGCTCTGTTTTCCATGCTTTAGGACTGCTTTATCAATTGAAGATGTTTGACTGTACAAAGCAAAGCATTGTCTCCAAATAAATGTGGATGGCATGACCTGTATGAATAGATTCTATTAAACTTTTGGCATCCCATAGATTGTTTTGATGATTCTGAAAATATTAATAAAATGTTTAAGTGCACTGGTTCTGTCTGTTTCTTGCATGCACTATCAGGAATCTATGGTTGGTAGGGTATATCAGTGTTTACCCTGGTCCTGGAGGCACCCTACCCTACACGATTTTATGGAGTCTCTGCTTTAACACTCCCCCTGCAACTCTGAATGGGCTTGTTAATGAGCTGTTGAGTTGGGAGCAAAGAAAGCACTGAAATGTGCAGGGCAGGGTTCCTCCAGGACCGGGGTTGAGAAACACTGGGCTATATGCTTGTGTGGACAATAGGGGGAGACAGAGAGCAAACCAGATCAAATCTGATGTCTTGTCATATCTGAGTTTTATACGTGAAGGTATAAAGTAGAAATGGATAGAACTTGTACTTACATTGAAGCAGCCGGTCTATGCAGTGCATTTTGTAATGCTGAAAGGAAATGATCAAAGCCAAGCTTGTCTATGCCCAGTACAATTTGCCCCATGGGGCAAATAAAGTTTATTCAATTCAGTTAAATTAAAATTTTTGTCACAGTCAAGTGTTCTCTCTGTGAGGGCTATTAACCTCTCCACCACTGTGACTGTGACCAGAGCCTCATACACCGCTTTAACAGCAGGAGGGAGGAATCCTCCTGAGGAGAAGACAGCAGGTTATATTCATGATGGCCCTTCACCTAGGCTTAGGAGGTCAGACAGGGTCCAGTTATCTTTGGCTCCTCGGGCCGGTTAAATGTGAAGCACATAAAGACATTGTGTACCAGCATTGTGTTTCCCCGAAGCCCCACTGCTCATAATTTCATGCGACATCTGCATTTTTTTAAACCGCCTTTTATTTCATTTCTAGTGTATGCCTGAAACGTATATCTAACATATTGCACACACAAACAACCCTAGTACTGCAGTCTTCTGCCTCTATCTGTTAGTCTCTCTTTGTCTCATGACCTCAGCTTGGGGTTGCTCTCATCTAGTATGTCCACTATAGGTCCAGCACTGTTGGAGTTCAGTATGAAGCTCAACTCAGGGGTCTCCACTGCATCCAGCAGACCAGCCAATTCCTCCTCCAGCTTCTGCACTGTGTCCTCAACACGCTTGAAAGGAATACACAGAGACAGAACTTTAGACGAGAGGAGACATACAGAGCTTTTAAATTACAGATGAGCATTAAGAGAAAGTGGAAATACAAAAGATGCCAAAAACAGAAAAAAGGAAGGATGGAGTGATGCCTGGGAAGAATAAAGACAGAGTGAAGCAAGAAAGTGACTGAATTACGGATAAGAGCAAGCAAATGTGAAAGACAGATCACAGAATAAAATACAAAAACGGGGCATCGGAGAGAAATAAATCAATTTTGAATTCGGAGCAATAGTTTGGGGATGTATATTGTGAAGACATCAAGGGGAGAGACTAAACTGGGAAGGCAGACTGGGCAAGAGCCAGAAGAAAACAGAGGCCAGTGATGTGCTGACAGATAGAAAAGGAGGGGGAGAAAGGGGTGGGGTGGTGGGGCTAGTTAGTAAAGGACATGTGTCTTTTCTAATGTTTGATTTTGCTAAGAGGCAGACTGATTGCTGATTGAGAAATGAGAGTCTCAGTGTCACAGGCTGGAGAAGAAGTAAAGAAGACCTGCAGGTAAACTCCTGATCCTCCATCCCACACTGGGGCTAAAAGCGGTAAACCTGTTTGGAATAGTTAGAAGGCTTTCTTACTCAGAATCTACATGCAAAGACCATAAAAGAGGAAAGTGCACCTTTTCCACTGCATCCAGTCTGTTGCTGAGTAAGTTCTGGTCCTTGCAAGCTGCTGTGCTTGGTGGTGGATCAGACTCTGACGCTGTAGCACAAAAGACAAAGTCCACCATTTTAAGTACCAGAGTCTGTAAAGCAAATCATGAACAATACACAGTCTCTAAGCACCATTTTAATCTGAAATGAATTTGCTTTTATCAACATTTTCATACCAGCATAAATGGAGAATTGCGTGTCTGATTTATGTAACAAGCTAAAAGGTAATTTAATATAGCTACATTAGCAGAGCTGCACAAGGAAGCTAATAATCAATTACCAACTAGCACTGTGCAAACAGCATCTTCAGATCATCACACTCTTTCCACAAACTGCACCGGTCAGTTTAGGTAAGCTCTAACACACTGAGATTACTAAACAGTTCAGGTGTGATCATTTATGTATGCAGCTACACTGACCTCACAATAACTATAGGAAACTATATTTAAGAATCTGAGAAAATCATGTAGATTTCTAGGCCATACAATACATGGCATTACATTTCAGGGGCCTGCGTACAGAATCACATTTCAGTTCCCCATTCGCATAACTACATAGCTTACATACTGGTGTGGTGGTAGTCATTTAATTTAAGGGTGTTTAAAATAAAAGTGTCAACTAAATGCTGTAAATGAGAGGCAGCCATGTAGCACCATCATGTGTCTACAGTAGCCCAGAACCAAGCACTGGTCTTTTTAGGTTGAAGCAGTGGCTTGAATTTGGTGGCATTACAGGTTGAAAGATGTAGTGCGAAGACAAATCAGGTGTTGCTACTGATGCTGGCTGACCACTTGTGTTGTTTGATTTAAAAATTTTGAAAAATGGAGGATCATACAGTACTTGTTTATCACATGAAAAAGCAAGAGAGCGTAAGGCTTCTACTACAGCACTAGGTAAAAGGCAAACTAGGTAAAAAAAACTCACTTGGTTGAAATCTGCAACCTCACCACTAGATGGCACTAAATTGTATACACTGTACCTTTAAGATAGATCTCACAGATCCCAAACTACGAGCTCTAGGTCAGGCACAATTCACTGGACATTCAATTTATGTGCCGGCTCTGAAACAAGCCACACAGGAAATGTTTGGGAAACCCTTTAGCTCAGTGGTTTTGGCAAGAGTGATTACACCTGTCATGCAGAGTCAAGACAGCCTTCAAATTATAGCCTCCTTCTAAAAATAGAATATAGAGTGCTGTGCGAAATTCAGAGGCCATCCTTTATTTATTGAATTGCCATTCAAAACAGCCATTAAGCACACATCCTTCAAAAACAGAAAAAACAGAAAACATATTTAACAGAAAATGTAAATCCCTCTCTCTCACTTATCTTCCAAACCGCTTTATCCTTCTGGGTCACAGGGGGTGCTGGAGCATATCCCAGCATTCAGTGGGTGGAAAAATGGATACTTCAAAAAGCGAAATATTAATTCAACATTTCAGTATTTAGCAGGTCCACTCCTTGGCTGTTTACCGCTGTAATTTACATTTCTCCATAAATGGACCATATACCCAAACTTCTCTCCCTCTCATCTGTCTTCTATATAGGCGCATCAACGCTGGTGGCTACCAGCACAGAGGAATTCTCTCCAGGACTTCTAGGACTACATCCACTCAGTTCATACAAGTTACAAAGTCTACCTCTTAGTCCTTCTAAACAGTCTCTGTCTCTTTCTCTCTTTCTCTTTCTTTCTTTCTTTCTTTCTTTTCTTCCTCTTCTTTGTTTAGCATTGGAATGAGATTTCTCCGGAGCAGCTATAGTGACCTGAGCATCAGCTCCACAGTGGGCCTCCTGCCCTGTTTCTGCAGTTCATCACCCGCCATGACCACAACCTTTAAAATGACCAAAGTTTGGCTCTGATCATGAACTCTATCTATGGGTCGGCTCCATCTTTGCAGTTACTCCCTCCTGGACTAATCAGACTGTATCAAATGGATGTTCTAAGCTCCTTTTCCTGTTAGTTCTGTCTTTTTCTCTTCATCCGGGATCAATCTAAGGAGGTTGGGTTCCGTCCTTCAGCCTGGTTCCTCTTGAGGTCCAAGGCTGGAAATGAACTCTGTACATAGCTCGTGAAGTTCATATTCCCTCAAAGATGAACGCCTTATTGCTTATCTGATAATATCAGTGTTGGTGGTTTACCAGAAGTCGTAATTTTCCTTGTTTTCTGTGTTTGAAATTTCGTTTTTTCATATAAATATCTTTGACATTTCCTTCTTTATGCAAATGCATCATGTATCTATTCCTGTATCTACTCCCTAATATCTCTTGAATGAGTAGTCTTTTGCACAATCCCGTATGCATGTTGTAAAATATAGAATATATGCATTTGCTCTGTTAGAAGAATGTGATGCCACCATCCATCATGGTCTGATACAGCAGATTACCTAAACCTCATTTGTGGTTGGTGTAGCTCAGCAGATAACACCACTACCCACCAAGTAGTCAACACCACATGTGGAAGAATGGGGTTTGAATCCTGGTCTGGGTGACTATGCTGTGCTACACCAATAAGAGTCCTTGGGCAAGACTCCTAACACTACATTGGCGTCCCTGTAATGTGATTAACTTTGTAAGTTGCTCTGGATAAGGGCGTCAGCTAAATGTCATTTGTGTAAATTGAATTCAGTGTTACACGAGTGCAACTCTTTATCTCACATTATTGCTGGCACACACTCAGAAATACGCTCCAGCCCAGCCCAATGCAGAATGAGCAATGCTCTGGGTGTGGCTCACATGGCCAAATCCCCCTCAACACACAAGCAACGTCCAGCTAAGCAATGTGCTCATGCTGCAAAAATGCTTTTGGACTGAGGGGTACAAGCTTTACAGAGACGTTAGACCCTTTAGGCCTGCTTTGTTTTTCGGAATGGCATGTCTCTCCCAGTCAAAGGCTTTCATAAATTCAGATATGAGACTCAAATATCAAAATGTGTGGTGTGAAGTGTTTACTGAAGGTAACCTGTGTGTTTGTTCAACACTGGAGCAGGTTTTCCCTTGTAAACACAGCAGGAGGGACGTGTTTACTGAGCCAGCCTCCATGCCTCTGGTTTCCATGACATCACTGTGCAGCAGGGCTACGATGCACACCAGACCACTACCAGTCATCTTCCTTAAAGACCTCACTCACAACAGACCACTGCTGTCTACTGCAGTCTCTTACACTGAAAATAAACCTCAACATAAGACTTTTAAGACATATCAACTAGATGTAAGATTGTCAGTTATAATGTAAAGTATCTTATATCTAGTTAATATGTCTTAACTTCATTTAACTTACTTCCAGATAGACTTCCAGGAAAATACTTTCAGATAGAGATATTTACCTATAGCATAAACTTCCACGTGTACTCTGAGCCGAATACGGACTGATGTGTTCATAACTGAGCAAGATTTTTTTTCCAAGTAATTTTGGACCATTTCAGTTGCTCTATTCATCTAATCAAAAATAAAAAAAATTTAAAAAAAATTTTCCAACTTCAATTATATGTCTGGAGCTCTGTACTTTCACTATTGTCATTAAATTTACTATGTATTGTCAGTAAATACTTTTTATTTAGATGGAGCTACATACTTAGAGTTATGAACATATAGTAAGCTATGTGCTTTCTGCACTTACTTCCAGCATATACACTATATTGCCAAAAGTATTCACTCACCCATCCAAATTATTGAATTCAGGTGTTCCAATCTTTTCCATGGCCACAGGCCAAACATCTAGAAATGCAGACATTAGTGAATTCAGTCTTGATACCATGATAGGATGCCACCTGTGTAGTCGTGAAATATCCTCACTACTAAATATTCCACAGTCAACTGTCAGTGGTATTACAACAAAGTGGAAGCGTTTGGGAACGACAGCATGCTGGCCACAAAGTGGTTGCTGAGGCACAGAGGTCACCAACAGAACCAAACTTTGCATGTAACTTTGCTGTAATTATGTACAGCCAGCATAAACCTCATCTTAAACCTCAGCATAAATCATAGGCCAGATGAGTTTACCTGTTGAATCTTGGTTTCTCTTCCTTCAAACATCTCCAAGTTCATATGAGCCTGCTATCTGGGGACAGGCCCAGGAAATAAACAAAGTCACTCAAATAGGTAAAATTCATTTCAAGACCAACTGAATTTTACGAAACCACAGTCATCTCCACTCTGTTCTATACTGTTATAAGTGTCCTACATTTATTCGAGATATTAGATATGCATTAGTTAACCATTTACTTTTTACTGTTACTAACTTGGCCAAAAAGGTCATTCTAATTGTGATTGTAAATAGGATGCAGGCCTTAGAGAACAACATAGACAGTCACTCTGTGCTCCAGTCCCACATCTGAGATCAGCTCTCTGTATTATACTGTGAGGTTTATAGTTAAAATTTAGACAGGGAAACTGAATCAAAATCAGCCACATGGGTCATTTCAGAGCATTAGGATAAGAAATTAAGTTCTCCTCACATTGATAGTCATCTGTGCTGTGCCTGTCAGAAACATGACCCGATAAGAGGAGTTACTTTACTCCAGCCAAGCGCTGCCGCACCCTGGCTCACCGTGAAGGATTTCACTTGTGATTTATCCCTGCTGTTACTCCTACGCTCCTGTCCCATGGTGCAACTTAAGCACCATTAGCCAGCCAAAGATATCCAGGACCAAATCCAATGAAATCACAAAGATAAATGAAGGACGCAGCACTATTCTTCTGTAAAAGTAACCATTAAGTTGCTATTCTCATGTGTGCAGTTTGTATAGGCCTGCTCAGCATGTGCACATAAAATGCAGGAGCCAAGAAGCTAAAAAATCTTTTGGAATTTACAATTTAGGAAAACCAGTGATTTGGCTGGTGTGTGGTTTTGTAATAAGGGGAATAAATATGTGTGTGGACAATTGGCTAAGGTCTGTGAGCCCATAAGCAGAATATCAGTACAGGCAGCTGCTGTCAGTGGTACATGCAAGCTTATGGTGGAATGTTATAGTAGAACTAAAAGCTAAATGAGAATTAACGGCAGAACTTAAAGTTTAGGGGAGCATGGTGGTTCCTTGGGGTCTTAACCACAGTGCTACTAATATATGCTCTGTCAATACTATACTGCCTGAAGGGCCAGGCATCATATTATCCCAATAGGCCCCTGGCATATTGCCCTGTGAACTTCATAGTGAGCAAAATGTCAGCAAAAGCAACAATATGCAATGGAGATTTACAGCATCAGACAGTTCATTGTTTTGTTTAAGTGAACATTGAAAAGAAAAATCCAGGAATATCACTTTTATGACCTATACAAAGATATAGCAAACTTCAGTTATAGACTTGTGTGGGCACCCTGGTCAAAATAGGGTTTGTTTTCTGAGTACAACAAAAACACTGTGCCAACATGTTAATAAATTCAGAATGCAATGATGGACACATATACCATCCCTTCTTAATAGAAATCTTTAAAACAACATATGTTAAAACAGAACAGAAATCTCTCGAAGAAGTATTTGTTCTGTTTGAATCTGATGCCAACCACACATTTATGTAAAAGACAAATAGTGCAATAATTCAAGAGCAACATTTCTCCAATAAAATAACAAAGAATGTGTAGTATTCATTATCAATGACACATAATATCATAAAAAAGATCCAAGAAAATGGAAAAATCTGTGTGCAACAGACGGCTAAAAACCAATACTGGAAGCCCCTGATCTTTGGGCCCCTGACAGCACTGCATTAAAACAGACGCGAGGGGGAAATCAACGTATGAACCCAACAACCACTCCATAAATGATTAATGATATACTGTATATGGACTTTGGAGTAACATACGTTCGATTCAGACAACGTCTTTTTCAGGGAAGGCCTTGATTACTCCAGCAGAACAATGCCAAGCCACATTCTACATATATCACAACAGCATGACATCATAGTGAAAGCAGAACAATGCCAAGCCACATTCTACATATATTACAACAGCATGACATCATAGTGAAAGCGTATGGATGATAAAGCCGCCTGTCTGCAGTCCAGACCAGTCACCTATTAAAAACAGCTGATTCCTCAACTACAAGAACTACAGAGAGCCATTAAAAGAAGAGGTGATGTAACACAGTGGTGAAAATGTGCCAACTAAACGTGTTACTTGCATTAAATTCAAAATGTGCCTATATTCGTCAAAAACAATTCAATTTGATATCTACTTTGTTTGTACTATTTTCAACTGAATATAAAGTTTACATGATTTGCACATCATTGTGTTCTGTTTTTATTTACACTTTGTGCAGTGCCCCGCCTTGTTTTAATATTGTTTTAATTATTGATTATTTATATTGTCTTTAAATATTGAATAAAATTTCAAACAACTGAATATAAACTGAAGAAAGATAAGGGTAGGGGTGGAGGTGGAGTGACATCAGGTTGTCTGAACATGCGACGCATGATTAACTAAACTGCTGGTCAGGCTCTTTGTGTTGGTTATCTCCACCTAGGACAAAAGTGGAACTCGTCACTGGAGAAGTTCCATGGCACCATTCTGAGTCACTCCCTGACGGTCCGACACCGTTGCAGTCTTTGGCGATGACGATGTGGTGTTAAGGGCAGTTGCCATAACCGTCTGCATGCATGTAGTCCTACATCCTGCAGCTATCTGCTATTGTTGCTAGCACTAACAGGGTGGCTCATGGGGGCATCACTGCTCACTGAATGTCGAGGCTGTTGGGTCAGTCATGTTCAGGGATAAGGCCCATCCTTGTTTGCGTCACGTGTACAGCTGAGCGTGGAACTTGAATCATTTGCATGTCTCACCATGTCAAACCTTCCCACCAACTGTCTTTCCTGTCACTTGATTCCTTCTGGGTGCTACTAATTGTGCAACAGTTCTTTAATGATGAGTGAGGTTATTTTTTGACCCAAATGGCTAAAAAGAGGAAGGCTGAAGCAAAGAGGAGGAGGCAGATCCTGCGTGTAAGAAAGTGATGCTATTGGTAATGATGTGTGAGGAGTGGGAGTGAGGTTTGGAACAGCTGTGGCATCATCCGGAGAAACTATCATACCCAAAGGAAACACAACCAAAAAAAAAAAGCACTCTGTTCATCATACACACTCGTTCTTTAACTGGAGGAGGCCTCCAGAGTAGAGACAACAGCATAATGCACAACACAGAGTCACAGGCTGGAGTCAGGGAAGTAAAGGAGCACACAGCCTCTAGAAACTCTTGCCCAACATGGAGCCAATGGAAAAAGGCTGCAATGTGTTAGTGAACCGCAGCTTACTGAGTCTGATGGGGTATTTCCTAGATCAATACAAATACAAAGAGAGAAAGAGAAGTGTGATAGAAAGCAAGTAAGTGATCAAAGGAGAGAAAGAGAGAGAGGGAAAGAAAGAGAGAGAAAGTGAGAAATAGAAGGGGCGAAAGAGAGTAGGTGAGAAGAAGAGAGTGAAACAAAAACAGGGAAAGAGAAAGTGAGTGAGTTAGTTAGTGTGAGTGGGTGAGGGAGTGAACGAGTGAAAGAGGTAGAGAGAAAAAAATGATTGAGTGTTACAAGGAGTAAAAGAGAGAGGGTGATGGATGTAGAGAGAAAGCGACAGTGGGTGGTAGAGGGAGAAAGACAGTGGGTAAGTGAGTTATAGAAGGAGAGAAAGAAAAGGTGAGTGATAGAAGGGCAGAAAGAGAGTGGGTAAGAAAAAGAGAAAGAGTGAAGAGGGTGAGAGAACAAGAGTGAGTGAGAGAATGATAGAAGGAGAGAAAAAGACAAATTGAGAGAAAAAGAGTGAAATATGATAAAAGAAAAACAGTGACAAGGAAGGAGAAAAGAAAGAGTGCGAGTGAGTGATAGAGGCAGAGTATGAAAGGTAGGATGCAAAAAAGGTAAAAGAGGGTGAGAAAGAGTGAGTGATAGAAGAGAAAAAAGGGTGAAAGAGAGACAATAAGTAAGTGTGTGTGTCTGAGAGAGAGAGAGATAGGAGGAGAACGTGTATAAGAAAGGGAGAAAGAAAGAGAGAGGGGGTGAGTGAAAAAGAGTGAGATGATGAAAGAGAGACACACAGCGTCAATGAGTGAAAAAATTAAAAGATGGAGAGAGAAAGAGTGGATAAGTGTAATTAAGTGATAGAAGGAGAGAAAGAGTGATTGAGAGAGAAGGGTGCAAGAAAGAGACAGTGACAAGGACTGAAGAAGTGAAAGGGAGAAAGTAAGAGTAAAAGAGGGTGCAAGAAGGAGTAAGCGTGAGTGAATTAGGGCGAGAGAGTCACAGAAGGAGAGAAAGAATAAAGAAGGTAAGGACATCAGTGGGTGACGAGAGAGAAAAGTGGGTGAGTGAGTGAGTGAGTGAGTGAGTGAGTGAGTGAGTGAGTGAAGGAAAGAAAATAAAAGAATAAGAGAACTTAAAGAATAAAGAGTGTCAAGGAGAGAGAGTGAGTGAAAGAGAATTAGCAACTGATATAGGGTGGGTGAGAAAAAAGAGAGAGAGGGAGTATTAGGAGAGAAAGAAAGAGAAAGAGTGAGTGAGAGGGTGAGAGAGAGAGAGGGAAAGGGAGAGAAAGAGTGAGTGAAAGGGTGAGAGAGAGAGAGGGAAAGGGAGAGAAAGAGTGAGTGAAAGGGTGAGAGAGAGAGAGGGAAAGGGAGAGAAAGAGTGAGTGAAAGGGTGAGAGGGAGTAAGGGAGAGAGGGAGAGAGGGAGCGAAAGAGAGAGAGTGAAATGAGTGAGAGACTTTCTGACTGCACTTTGTGAATGCGTTTGGTTCTCCATTCTCAGCACATGAGATCACACACATTCCCCTAATTATTTCAGATTTCTCTGCCAGTGTCGTCTTACACGCTGCACCCCGCAGAGAGCACAGCTCGGTCCAGCGTGCAGCCCGTAGGTGTAAATGCTCTGTAATAGTGAAGATCTCATGCGTGTAACGTCCATGTTCATGCCCACCGTGAGCTTACACTGCCCTGTCATTCAGTTCAGAGCTAAGCAGAAGCCAAATCAGAACCAGATGTTCTCCTCCGTAAAAACACGACATACGCACACACATTATCAGATTTCATGCATCTAATACTGCTCCAGTGTGTTTTTGCTTCTTCTTTCTTCTTTCTTCATTTCCTTTTCTTTCCTTTTTTCATTTTCTTCATTAACAACCAGAAAGTAGGACAACACAAATCACTCTATTGGATTTTTCACCCACCACAAAACATGGCCTTTATAGAGGTACAGGTTGGCAGACTGATAAACTGTCAGGATGCTGAACTCTCTTCCTGCTCTACTTGCCCTCGCCCTTCTGCCCCCTGCGCGCACACACACACACACACACACACACATGACCCCCCCACCCTGCCATTAAATACTGAACTGTGACTTTTCAAGAACTGCTCTGCACTCATTATGTCTATACTGGCACTGTCATACCCCTTTATTCCTACATCCTGACATACATGTCACTGTATCGCCCTTATTGTCTTCAGTGTCTTACTGTCTCATTATGTCTATCTCAGGGCCCTGAAATTTTATTTCATTGTATGTCTTGCGTTCATCTATTTTATGTTTACTGTCTAATTTATTCAGTATGCTCTTGTTTTTAGTTCCAGTCTTTTTAATCGTTAAATGTTTACGTGCTGCAGCTTGGGTTAGGGAGTGACGCAGTTTCAATGCTCTGTACGTCTTGTACATATTGAAGTACTGATAATAAAAACGACTTGACTTGATTTGTTTAGACTTGTAAACGTCCACAAGGCTGTCCACCCTCTGGCCATCACCTGCCCCCCTCTCCCTTTTCACCCAGCGGGGACTCCTACCTGCAGATATCTGACCAATCAGGAGCAGCAGCAGAGCAATGTAGGCGGAGCAGCGGGCCATAGCTCAGAGCCAACACACCGTCCGGCTACAGGGAGAGAACAGGCCTGTTTATTAGGTTACTCGTGTATGTGACACGTACCATAAACAATCTAATACATCATAAAGATTTCTAGATAAAGACATGACAGAAGTGTACAGTAAACCCAGCCAACATCCACTTTCAGCCCCTTTATCTGCACAGCCCTTTAGACATAACAACAGCATGCAGAGTAAACACAGACGCACACCAACACACTTGTGTAGATGTTCCTAAGTATCCACAGACTAAAGACTCTCTCTCCTATTGCTCACTCGCTCACACATAAGCAGAACAGGAAGGTAATTCATGCATTCATGGAGGAGCAGAGAGAGGGGGAACAAACTGAGAGGAATTTACCGTCAAAGTTGTAGAGGGCTTCTTTCTCTCCACTCACTGCCTCTCTCCTGCTCTCACTCTGCGTTTTGCCTCTTTTCCTAATGAAAACACTGAGCGCAGGACAAAAGTGCTCTCTTTTTGGAGAGGGGTAATGTGAGAGAGAGAGAGCGAGAGAGAGAGAGATAGAGGGAGGGAAGGGGCTGGGTGGGTGTGCAGTTGTGCAGTGGGCCGGTGGGGTGGGACTATTTTTTTCCAGCAAAATTGAAACAGTGCTGAAGCCAAGCCAACCAGCTTCAAGAAATTTGAACAGGCTAGTCATGCGTGCGCATCCATCTGGGGCAAGTAGTAATCCAATAAAAAGGACAACCATGCAATTATTACGACTGCATAGAACACACACATGGCGGGTTTCTGTTTTCTGTTCCTAGTGTCTGCAGAGAGGGAGAGATACAGCACTGGGCAAAACATTTGTAGTTTACAGGAGAAATTTGTGAGAAGATGAGATATAAAATTGTCCATTTGCATTAGGAGGAAGAAAGTTGAGGAAAACAGGCCTTTCCCCAACAGGAGCTGAAAAACGTGTTTACAGAGAAAAGGAAGAAGCTGCTGATGTTCTCAGAACAAAGGACTGACAATCAAGGTGCGTAAAACAAGGCCCTCTAATTAACATCCTGGACCACCTGTCTCAATGTCATACACTCATCCTGTAATAACTAGTTGTACCCCCAAGGAATCAACCAAAAGGAATGACACTTGCTGGGTACGCTCGGCCATGCATGTGACGTAAGCAGTGACAGGCCTTATCACTATACCTGACTGACTATATAAGGTCACCCTGCTGCATGTGCTTTCTATTCTGACTCATGCTGTTGTGTTGGTACAGTTCAAGAGGGGTCGCATCGTAGGGCTCCAGGAAGCGGAATGGTCTCATCTAATGTGGTCAGCGCCAAGAGGCTGAAATGGTTTGTTGTCAAGCACCACACGTGCACAAGGAAATGTTGAGATGGAGTATCGCAGGACACCATTAGGAACTTCTAAAACACCATGCCAGAACATGGCGGCCCAAAGCCATAGTGAGAGACACTACTTTTGCTTGTGTAGCTCAATGAATACTGCTCATATCGGTCTACATAGTCTACTATCAGTCTTATAGTGTCTGGTAACTTTATCTTTTTTCTAAATAGCATTGTAATCCAACACTTCCTTCTGGGTTCAACTATTTTTTGACGATAAGTGTAGTTCTGGGGGGTCCCTGCTTCAGGGTGGTGCTGCTTCAAATTGATTTTCCATGTGGTCCATTATGGCCTAGCAGCTGTAACTGTGCCTGAGCATGATTTGCTGTAATATGTTTCCAGGTCTGAAAATGCGGCTACTGTAGACATAAGAGTGTAAGACAGTTAATGTGTGGAAGTAAACATGCTGTTACTGAAGTATCAGTAGCACTTTATTCAGCCAGCCAACACTGGAGTAGCCACATCAGAAACCCCCTCTATACCAGTACACACTGTGCTGACCACCCCAGAGTCTAAACTTCACTATCTGTGAATGTGAGGCAACCCACTTCTAAAAATAAACTTTGGAGGAGTGAAAAAATATCCCTGCTGGCATCTTTGTAAAACTGATAGCAAAACTGCATTTAAAAAATGAATTTTCTGTTAAATATAGTTTCTGCTGCTTTTCTTATCCTGAAAAAATAAATAACCTTATTTAAATGGGGAATAAATGGTGGTCATAGGTATATAGAGAGAGAGAAAGAGAGAGAGAGAGAGAGAGAGAGAGAGAGAGAGTGAAAGAGAGAGAGAGAGAGAGAGAGAGAGAGAGAGAGAGAGAGAGAGAGAGTGTGTACTGAAGTGTAAACATGTCCATCTCTATTAGGCTGAACAGTATTTGGCATGGTCTGATAGTCATGCACTGTCTAGTCCCATAATCCTGAAAAGGTTAAATAGAGAAACCAAATTTACTTTTCCAACAGCTACAATTTGTTTTAGCCTGCTGTAGTTTATAGTGTTAAAAAACAAAGTAAATATAATAATAATAATAATAATAATAATAATAATAATAATAGTAGTAGTAGTAAATATACATGTTGTTCATGTATAAAATTTTAAAGTAGTTTATATTTTTCACTAATTTTCATGGTTGAGTGATCATATATTAAGAAGATAAAAATACAACACGCAAGTCATAACCATTCCCTGCTGAATTTCATATGCTGTTTACAAAGGAGACTGGGCCAATGTGTGTACAAGATACAGTTTATGCATCATGCTAAAGAGCTTGCTCTGGGGTCATGATCATGAAATGGATGAGCTGCTTCCCTACCTGAGCCTTCTTAATCTGAGCATATACACAGATAAGCTCACACATTCAAGTGGGCACTCACTGGCTGCTCACTCCTCGGTCATCACAATCTCAATAACCTACAGTGTATGATTACAGGGGTACACTGTACGGATAGGAGTATGGGATACCCCACCAGCAGCATGTCTAGGAAACGGAATAACAGTCCGTCCAGAGAGGTTTCAAATCAGCGAGACACGGCCAAGTTAAACAGAAGTTTTCCAGAACAGACATAACTGTACACTGGAGATTCAACGTTGTCACCCAGTGCATTTGACCATTTGATACTGAAATGTTTTAAACACTGTCTTTTTTATGGAATCACATAAATAAGGATACAAATAAGGATAAAAGAACTTTAGCATGACAGTTTACTGGACATAACCTCTAAAAGAGACGCTGACCCCAGCTAACACCACCTGTCTTTTAGGAACAGCTCAAATCAGCTCTTTGACCAGCGGCTTGCCCCAGCTGCTCAGAGGGGCTTATGCTGGCTATCCATTCTCACTGTCCTGTGTTCTTCTGGGAGTACTAGCCTTAACTTTGTGCCAATAAGCACCAATGTCCATCCTCAAGATCCTCAAGGACAACTTCAGCCTTTCTCCTCATCTGTCCATGAACCTCTTTCAGCTCTGCATACTCTGGCACCTCAGAATTTAAATATAGCTTGGTGTTTTATGGAAGTTTATTCAAAAATCTCATTTTCAAAAGTTTCCAAAGTGTTCTTAGATTATTATCGAACTAATAATTGTACTCATATTTACATAACAAAATGGGTACTTGTAAAATAGCTATTTAATAGTGCTGCTTTTATTTTTTTTTTAGATTTTGATGGCAGAAATAATTACAGCTGGGCAATATAATCAAACACCAGGGACTGAAAATCACATTGGGCTTGAGTAATCAGAATGGTCAGAGAGCTCAGGAGTAGAGGTGACTCCTTACATCTGATCCTGGCTGAAGAGGATTTGGCCAGTCCTGATGGTCAGCCACACAGGTCCTGGGGTGCAGTGGCCTCGCCCCGTGATTGTCCGGCCTTTCTCCCAGATTCAAGGCCTTTGGATGCTTGTTTCTCAGATAAGCGTTAAGTCTTTATCTATCCCGTTAGAGCGTCTGATCAGCCCACGTCACAACTCAGTTTAAACCAGGTCCATGACAGGAATAGAGCTCAGGGCTTGGAGAGGAGGGGTGGGGAGACTAGAATTTGCCTGTGGGTAATCCCTCCTTAAATAGTCTGACAGGGCAAGCAAGGGCTGAGCAGTACAACTCCGTGAGGAAGTAGAGGCAGGAACTGTAGTGAGTTTTCTTGTGCAATACAAACACATTCCTACATTCAGGACAGAGCAAGCCTTCACCAAAGGAGATCCTGGAGCTGCTTCCATAAAGTACCAACTCAAGATCCAGGATGAACTTTGCTGCCCAGTTTTTCTATGCAAACTACGTGGGTGAGGGATCTCCTCCACGGAGACGATTCAGTGACAACGAGGAGTACGACCCCTTCTGGCAAAGGTGGGAAGAGTCTGAGTCTCAAATTCCTAAAGAGCCAGTAAGCCTCAAAGATACCCAGTGTCTCCTTCAGTCAACAGATAATGGTGGGAGCTCAGAGAATGCAGCTTCTGGATGTTCCTCTCAACCCACCACCTCCTTTAAAGACTCTGTAGCTGCTCAAACCCCTTATCCTGCTGCTTTTGCTTCCTCGGGTCATTCCAACGAGTTAACCATGTCATCCAAAAAGCTTCCTAAAACTTGTTTGCTTGCTCCCTCCACAGTAGCCTTTCCCTCCCAAAAAACTTCCACTGCAGTAGATGACTTGTCCTTCAAAAAGCCTCAGCCCAATTCCTCCAACTTTAAGATTGGTCCAGGCGAAGCTGAAAAATCCCAAGATGGAATACAGTTGACAAAGAGGGTGGCTTCTCCTCAAGATTCTACTGCTTCGAAGCCTAAAGCTTCTTCGGGTCCTCCTTATCCTCCTGTATCTGTACCTCAAGGTCTTCCATCTCCTCCCAGCCTCCCTCCATCCCTGCACTTGCTTAATGTTCCAGGGAGTAGGACCCTCCTGCCTTCATTCCACAACGTGGTGTGCTTACTCCTCCGCCTGTTTCTCTCCTTCATCCTTTTGTTCCTGCCACGGTAAATACCAATTTACCTAAGCTAAAGTAAGAACAATAGAACAGAGGATGGATAGTTAAGCCAGAAATGCTGCAGAGAAAAACAAGTCATTTACTGAGAAACTGAGGTGATGTCTTAGGTATAGCCATAAGAAAAGGGAAAACCAGAACCACAATCAATGAATACCAAAGATGTGGTACACTGGCAGAGTGTGTTATAAACAGGGTGGCATGGCCAGAGCAGTGAGAATGGGGTGAGAGGTCACCTCTGGGAATAAATCACGCTGATGGGATATTATTAGAGCTTAGAATGGCTGGGTAACAGAGCCAAACTAAGATCACATCAGAAAATTGGCACCAAATTTGTTCCACCTGGTGGTATTGTCTGCTACTAGTGGGAGTAGATTAGTTCCTTTGAAGGGTTGATAATGCTTAGTGAATCCTTTTTCATTATTTTTTCTTTTTTCTTTGGATGATTCCATATTTGTCCATATGGTCCACCTCAAAACCAGCAGACTGGTTCAATCTGTTAGATTAGCTGTTGCTTGTAGGGTATATACATATATGTACTTTGATACAGATGCACCAGATTGGCTTATCTGCTACTCTGCAGAATTCAGTTCAAAGACAACATAGAGCGGAAAGGTAATCTAAATAGCACATGCTTAGCTTAGCCTCAGTCATTGGCTTTGGTGATTCAGCCAAAGCATTTGGCAGGAATCAGTGATGGGATTCTCTTTTCTTCTCATTGCCACCATAGATCACTTTCTCCAGGCTTATGTCTCTTGGCAGCCTTTCCAAAGATTAATCTAATCTCAGCTGAGCAATAAAGGCTACCCAGCAGAATAAGGTTTATAATTCCAAACTCTTTTTTGTAATAGCAGGGAAACACTGGCTTGGTTCTTTGTATTCTGATGAAGGTCTATGTTTCTAACAGCGAGGAGGAACGTTTAGGCACCAGCAAAAAGAAACACTCTACTCATGATGGAGAGTGCCACAAAGAAGGCCCTGTCAGCAATGGAACTCTGGCTCGCCGGCCCACTCTCATCTGTCCAGAGCGTCTCAGAGACTTTGGTGCTGAAGAGTACCTGAATGGGGATGTGAAGACCTTCGAGACCAGAGTTGTAGGAGGACCTGAAGTCCAACTAATGGCCCCGCCCAAACCCTCCATCAAGAGGAACAAGGAGCACAAGTCTTCACCTAAAGCTTCTGTGGAGTACCTTCGGTTTGAGGACATCAGTGCAGCATCTTTTAAAATCCAGCAGGCAGGAATTCAGAAGACGCCTTGCACAGTACGTGAATCTAACCAAATTATTTTTGGAACCGGACTCTTGCTTTATTCCTCAGCCTAAAATACCAATGATTGGCCCAACATCAATATCCAAACAATATCCTCCCACCACCCAGATTTTTGTCTAAACACACAACAGCAAGTGTAAATATAAAGGGAAGCCAGCGCCTGCAGCTCCAGAAATGTGCTGAATTGTAAAATGTGATTTACTAAGGGCAGGAAGCTAACATCAAAGCTTACAGGATAGAGCTTTTTTCTCTGGGAAAGCTTTTTTTACTGGGAGGCTGGGCTCTGGTTATGTTATTCTGGATTTCTTGCTGGGCCTGAAATCAGAATGCTCGTTGGGCAAGGGGGTTTAGGAAGAATGAAAGTTATTCAGTGGGATAAAACTGAGTAGTCAGACCATCGTCCAACATTCAACAAGTCATACTTTTGCTTTTCAGTATTCCAGACTATCCAAACTGTACGGCATGGAGATTTATCTGAAGAAAGAGCACCTCCACTACACAGGCTCAGTAAAAGAGAGAGGAGTTCTGTATCTGCTGTCCTCACTGAAGCAGGTAACAGCTTTATTACTCAACACTTCAACAGACCCTTCAGATAACTACCATTAGGCCCCATATCAAATGTAATAAGCAGAGTACAGACCCTAAGTGGAAAGAACATAGGCCATGTGCTTCTTGAGAAAGGAAACTTTACATTACAAAAAACAAAGGATATGCACCACTGTACCCTGTACTCTGGAGCATTGCATTTTGGGATGCAATATATTTTGCAGATAACTCTGGCTGAATATTGGAACTATTTCCAAAACAACCAAAGATTTAGTCCATAGGCAGAGCCATTATTTTGTGTCCCTTGCAAAATTGAATAGCCCCACCCAATGAAAATTTAGTTGTACGATTATTTTGTTACTGACATAATGAACCCTTCATATTCACATATAAAGTGAACTTTTAATGATTCATGCATGAAACAATCACAGATGCATTAAAGCTGTGGGGTGGTATTTTTAAAGCATATGTCAAACATTTATAACCTGTAGACATTGGGCCTTCATCTACCTGGATTAACATTATGGAAAAACAGAACATTTGTTTAAAACGGTTCACAAATGCAGTACAATGAAAAAAATCTAGACCTTGTGTAGTAGGCCAGTGTCACCTTAACGCCGTGTTATTCCTGAGTACAATCGGTAATATCAGACAAATCTAAACATCTGTCCCATAATTAACGTTGACCAGTTATCTGCTAAATGCGGATGTGATACAGATATCATTGTGTGTGCTCAGAAATAGTTTCTTTATAGTGTTTTATAAATTCAGAAAAAACAACCATTTAATCTGTTTAAAAGGATCCGTGATATTACATCAGTGTGCATAAAATTACAAGCTGAAATTTGGAAACAAGTACCTTTAAAAAAAGCACATCTTTATGTTTTGTGTGGGGACGTGTGGCAGGATCAGCAGAAGAAAGGTGTGATTGTGGCCACAGACTGTAACTTCTCCATGGCAGTGGCCTATCATGCAGTGGAGCTGAGGATCCCAGTCTTTGTTATAATGCCTGCATACAGCTCTCCTCCTCGACTGCGCATGTACCGCGACTATGGAGCAATGGTGATCTCCTACGGAAGCACAGCACGTGACTCTCAGAACCATGCCCGCCACCTGGCCAAGGAGAATGGCTACCTCTGCCTGGAGGAGTGAGTGGCTCATGCAATTGCTCCACTCTGTGTACACACAATGAAACCCAACACATAGTTACCACTATGACGGCTATTAAGGATTTACCTGTATCCTTATGTGCCTTGATGGAATACACTTACATCCACATGCAATCTATGTGCACATCACCTTCAAACACACCTAAAATCCAGTCCAGTTCCAGCCCAGAATTCCACCAAGTGCTTTCTTAAACTCTGTAAAGCATACATTAGCACTTTATCACTGAATCATTTGCAGTGTCTGCTTTACCTGCATAGTGTACATCCATGCAATAAAGCATCCACTTCCATCTGTCCTCCTCTCCACTTTGCAGGGATGACAGTGCTGTGTATCTGGCAGGTCTGGGTACAGTAGGCATCGAGATCCATGAGCAGGTGCCCAAGCTGGACGCGGTCATCGTGCCTGCTGGGGGACAGTGTGGAGTGCTGGCTGGGACTGCAGCTGCCATCAAACACCTCAACCCTCGCATCTCAGTCATAGTATGTGTTAATGAGGTGCCACTTGCTACAGGTCTGGTGTATGTAGAACTCACAAGCATGCTCCTAGATTCGTTAAAAGGGAAATTTCTACAGTTTTTCAAAACAGTGTTGCATAAATCAATTAGTGAGATCCTAGAAATGTATTCTAGACAACCTTACCTTGAGCTACGAGCAACTGGGAATAAATAGTGTATTCAGTAGAGAAGCCTTCATTATGTAGTAAACAGAGACCATACATAGTTACTCAATACAATATAGTCAATACAATTGATTGTAATATTTTTCTAATAGGGTGTTGAGCCAGAGGAGTTTCCACTTCTGCTTCAGTCTCTCAAAACAGACTCTCCTATCAAGGATCTCTACTGCACCCCAAATAAAAAACTCTATGGAGGTAACGCTCATGTGTCTACATATAGCATCCACCCCCAGTTTATGTCACACCGACTAGTCATGTGGAGTGCCAAGGCTTGCTTTAAACATTCTCCTGTCATCCTCCTCCAATTATGACAGGCTGCTCCACGTTTCGACCCAGCATTGACAAGGGCTCTTGCTTTGTTTTACAGATTTGGTGCAGCATACTTTGGGAACACACACTTTCCAGCTGGCAAAGAAAATGGTGGATAAAGTCATTTCCGTCAGGTATAGCCAGATATCCGGAGGTGTCAGACCTCGAAAGTAATAACTTGCCCAATTTTAGTGGACATCTGCTGCTTCATCATTTGATTTGAAACCTTACGGTCTTCAGCGCAACCTTCCTAATCACACTAAACATCTCTATTACCATTAGATCAGCAGGTTATTCAGCAGGACATTCACAAAGCTATAGCTACAGTTACAGACTTGTAACTCCAGTACAAAAGAAAGCTAACGGCCACTGATCATTGTACATGGTTCTTACCATAGGGTGGAGGACTCTTTAGTGTCTATGCTGAGGTTTCAAGAGTATGAGCACACCACTGTGGACACTGAAGGAGCCATGGGGTTGGCCGCCATCTTGGCTGGCCAACTGCCAGAGCTAAAGGGTAAAAGGTGAGTTGAATTAATCTCCCCCCTCTTATTCCATTCAATAATGTTTCTGGTTCAGATATACAGGAGTCTGTGCAGTATGGGGTCAGTAGACTGAAATCAATAACCAAATCAGGTAGTTAGTTAGTGATGTCATTTTTTCCATTTTAATTAAGACCTGTGATAGAGTAGCTGCAAAAATAGTCAGACAGCAGAATGCACAAAGCACAGAATGCACAAGTTATTAAAAATAAACTTTTTTATTATTATAATTAGAAAGATTCATATTTATTTGATTAGAGGATAACTTGTTTTGTTTTGTTATATTTTATTGCTGCTTCATTGCACATCCTCAGTTATAAATTTGGGCAGAAAAAAGAAAGTGAAGTTTTATTTATCTTTTGTATTAGCAGGAAAAGCAGAGATTTTTTTTGTTTATAAGGAATTCATCTTTACTGTCTTCACTGTTAGTTAGCAAATGCCTAAATAAACCTCAAACTAAATTTCGAGGCTAATAGCTACGTTAGAGTTATTTGCTAATTGAGTGTTTAAAATCCCAAAAAATTATTCGCAGATCACTATAATCTTTTGTGGTAGCCCTGTTATGTATCAGCAGAGAAATGAGATAAGAGATATCAGTGCTGCCAAACAGTTATATGTCACTTTAGCCAGAAGGTTTTGTAGAAGTACAGCGTAATAATGATACTATTCCAAAAATGTACTCTATGTAGGGGGTGTACCTATGTTCCCATGTCATACCTCAAACCCCTCGAGACAACTAACATACATGTTTAATTAAAAACATTTTATTTAGAACATGGTATGGTATTCTCTGGTTCCAAAGGGTGTGTTCAAAACTGTTTAAACCTTAAAGCCTGTCACTGAACAGAATCTAATTTTCGTTTACTGACATGTATGTCCATGAATTGACCCCTACAGGGTAGCAGTGTTAGTGGGCAGTGCTAACATGGAGCTGGACCTGGTAAGGCAATGTGTGGACAGAGCTCTTGTGCTAGATGACCGTGTCAGCCGCTTCACTGTTCAGCTGGGAGACTGGCCAGGAGACATGGCTAAACTACTGGACATGCTAGCCCGGGAGGACGTTAGGTGAGTAGGACAAAGGCGTGCATTAGTTACAGGCCGAATGCTTGGCTGATAATAACAACTGATAATATCGTATCATATCTGCAAAAGGCTGTATCGAGGCCCATAAACACGCTCGTGCTATTGTACAGATTAAATAGGAAATTGGCCTTTGAAACCTTCAGGGGAAAAAAGCAGGAGCAGATAAAATATACTTGCAAGGATGATCTCCTGTAATAGCCTGCATAGTTATAGATGCTCCATCACCTGAATTATATTATGTAGTGACATCCCCTTGGACATAATCCAATGGGAATGGGCAGCCTTTCTTTACGGTACACCTATAATCACATCATTGTTTGAGCTGTTCATGCTGTAATGAGATCGCTTCTTTTGGTGTCTATAACTATATCAACGCTTCCCTGAAAACTGACTGCTGAGCTCTGAAGTCATCAACTTCTCCATTTTAATATACAACTACATATGCAGCTAATGCTTCACATTAGAGGAGTGAACCCTAATATACAGTTAACATGTGAGTTAGCTGTTTTGTTAGCATTGATAGAGCAGGGCCTACTTATGGGTCCATATGGTAATACATGTAACATTATTTCTCATTTTGTCTCATCTTAAAATTTGTACAATGTACAACCACTGATAAGAGATTATAATGGCATTGTCCCCTAAATGTGTATGTTATTAAACTTATAAAGCTTTGTCTCTTCACAAAAGCCAAAAACATCCTAAGCCCTGTGATGACATAGATGACTAATGAATTCTAATCTGAGTGGTATGTGCTATCTGCACTCTCATTTGCTAAGGATAACTCAAGACTTCAAAACGATGACTCTCTTCCAGTTAACATATGCCATGTGGCTAATATTTGAAATGTTCACCTATGATGAATATTGGTCATTGTTTTTTTTTTTTTTTTATAATCTATGGTGTTCCGTTAATGTAGTATGCTGCATGACCAAAAATGCCTAAATAAAATTCCGTAAATTTCCAACCTCAATGGAACTACACACTGTTTTCCTTATTGATGTTTGCGTAATATATTTGTATGCTGGGAATGTTCATAATTTACAAAACCCTAGATTTCTGTTTTTGCAGACGAGCAATAAAAGTCAACAATATAAAAGAGTTTAATGGTGTTTAAATGCCCTCAGCAAGGGCGTCTTTGTGGAGAGGTGTGAATCGTTCTCACAGTTGGGGGTCATCACCCTTTCCCTTTCACTATTTCTCTTTAGAAGCTCAACAAAGAGTTACAACATTTCTCCTACAGATAACCAGCAGTGTCCTAGTTAACCCCGATAACCAGCAGTGTCCTGGTTAACGCCGATAACCAGCAGTGTCCTAGTTAACCCCGATAACCAGCAGTGTCCTAGTTAACCCCGATAACCAGCAGTGTCCTGGTTAACCCCGATAACCAGCAGTGTCCTAGTTAACCCCGATAACCAGTAGTGTCCTAGTTAACCCCGATAACCAGCAGTGTCCTAGTTAACCCCGATAACCAGTAGTGTCCTAGTTAACCCCGATAACCAGCAGTGTCCTAGTTACCCCAGATAACCTAAATTTATATCAGTACATTCATTAAAATATCTGAGGTGGAATGACCTACAGAAAGAAGGCACACTTATTTTGAACCCAATAAAAAAATAGTTGCTCAGTGACTGATCTGAAAGAGACTACTGATTATCTTTGTTGTGCAGGGACTTGGAGATTAGCCGTCTCTGTCCACCTGTCCTCTTTGACATTTGCACATATCCTGTTTTCACTGCAGGTTGCTGGATGTTTGCCACAGTCGATACAGTGACAAAGCAGATCTCTTTAAAGCACAGGTGAGAAGGCATTTCCTGTGTGAACTCTAACGGTCTGGGTTGCGTAATGTAGAAGCAATGTCTGTCACTTGTATACACTTATGTAATGTTGTATAGAGCTTAGAGTCAATCACGCTGTAGAACCAGCCAGCAGACTCAGGTCCTATTAAAGTTGATGTTGGTTATTTCTGAACAGTTTCGGCTCAAGTTGCTGTGTCATGTTTGAACAGGTTGAGTGCGTGGTGGAGACCAGGGATAAGACCCAGAACTGCCAGCTCCGCCGGACTCTGGCTGACCGCTACCCTACGCTCCGCTGGCTGGACCGGTGAACTTAGCAAGACTACGGCACTAGGATGACTCTCACAAAAGCACACATACCTGTATAGCATGCATGCCATCTACAGACGCGACATACATACATATAATCCAGAACAAACAAAGACACAAATGGACACGCACAGCACAAACCTTCACAAACATCCACACCCACTGACTCAGTGATATCATGAACTCTTTGCTGTAAGACATTAATATTTCTCAGTGTATACTACAATGTTTCAGTTGGAAGAGTAGTAGTACATTTAGAAACAAGCCAAATTCATTCATTTCCCCCTGTTAATAATGAATGAATGAATTCAACAAATCATTCAGGCACTACACTGCTAAAGATGTATAGGCAGTCTGGGAGTATAAGAGATGCAATTCATTGGATGTACTATCAAATGTGTTGTGAATAACCAACCACTGAGGCAAGAGGGCAGTGTTCTAATACTACTATCCAGTGATTACTGGCACACCAAACCACTAAGGGGGCGACTTTTGACCACCTGTAAATACATGTTAATAACAACGTATGATTTATGTGGTAACTAGCTGTATTTGCTTTGAAATAAAATACCGTTTTACCCTGGAAGACTGCATTCTGAGTATTTCATCCACAATAACACGCTTATTCACTCCATGATGACCTCCGAACACTGTCAAAGACGAAGACCCACTCGTGCCAATGTCCTACAACTCCCTGAACAGCTTCCGTCACCTCTTATCACCTGTTCTATTCATCATTCTAACAAACATGTCTTTTGGCTCCCGTCCGGGTGACTGACTGGCAGTTCCTATCCGCATTACAGACTCCAATGATCCATGTTAGGACCTTCTGCTAAGGGAGATGAGTGTGAAGATGGATGGATAGCTGAATGAAAGTGTTGCAGAGAGGATGACACGCTCCTGAGTGAGGACCAGAGAGTGTGCTGGGTGAGACAGGTGATTAGTGCTGGCTAATCCTTTAAGTCCATTAGTTAAGGACATTCTGTCTCCTTCAGCCACATCCACACACAGTTACACCCACAAGCAAATACAGAGAGTGTGAAATGCCTTAAAATAGCCATACAGGCTCTGTTCTGTAGTCTATCCACTACTGTGTACTAGAGATCAGTAAATTCCCAAGAAAGAATATATGAGGCTAGGAGAAGATCTTTGCCAGCCCAAGAGTTGCTGGGCTAAATAGAAATTTCAAGTATTAAACTAAGAATTGGAGCTATTCACTATTCATGGCATCGAAATCACAGCCAGTTCCAGGCACTGGCATGCTGCTCAGGGCAAGGCGTCCAAGCATTTTATAACCACAGCCAATGCCTTTAGCCTTACTACTGCATAAGGCTGGGAACAATAAGAGGGTCGACTGTAAATCCTATTTGGATTTTATAGCAATTTAACACAGGTGCGAAATATGGTCACACAGATCAAAGGTAAAAGATGGAACCTAAGGTATGTGCTCAATACAAGTGACTCCAATTTTGTAATTATAAGTACATACTGCTGAAAACATATTAAACTGTACACTGTAAATAGTTAGGATTTAATTTAATCCAGATCAAAAAGCAAAATGTTTGTTTACAGACATAATTATTGGAGATAAAACAGCAGATCAACATGACAAGAACAACAAAAGTTCAAACACTGAAATCACCAATTTATTAAAAAAAAAAATCATCACCTATGACAGCATGTAAATTCTGATTAACAAAAGAGTTAAGATAAAATGTAAAAATAACTGCAGGTAAGGAAATACACCAAAGCGGTTCATTCCTCATAAAAAAAGTTTCACAAAGATTTGTATTATTTGATGCTTGTTCCCTTGTAAAATTTATAGATGTCCTAAACCAGTGTCCTAACCCTGGGCCTTGAGGCACACTGTCCCTCCCCTTTTGTGTTGTTTACCCTGCTTTAGAATACATCTACACAGTAAGGCATCATTAATAAGCTGGGCTTTCCCCAAAGACTTGTAGTATTAAGGGAGTGAGTGTTTAATGTGATGCTTGCTCTACTATTTAAACAACGATCTCAGCATGAAGATGCTTTTGGGAAACCCTGTCATGATTAGGAGCGGGCAAAACACTAAAATCTGCTACACACTGAGCCTATAGCACCAGGGTTTGGAGACACTGCACTTAACAGATCAAACTGCCGTGGAATTATATTTTAACATAAAATGGTTTCTTACAAGGCATGTTTCAATCGACTCATCTATGAAAGCAAATTATTTACTGCACTGTAATAAGTCATCTGTGATGGCGTGTGCTGTGCTGTGAAAAGGTAAGGCCCTGACTTATTTTCTGCATGTTCACAGTTATTTTTTGTTTTTGAGGCACAAATGGTTTAGAGATCTTTGCTTGGTTTGGAGTGCACAGTGATTACACATGCAACCATCAGGTGTGCAAAAATCATTCCCTCCTAAAGTGACCCAAATCCGGTTATGGGGTAATTAAGGTCAGCTCTTAGAATTCTTTAGAAAACAATCAGATTTGGAGCAGCCCTGACCAAAGGAATTTAGCTGCAGAAGCTGCTGGAGGAACCAGCTGTTGAGTAAATAGGGCAATAGGAGGGAACTAGATGGTCAATTAGTTTCTGATTTTTAATTTGTATAAATGGCGTCTGCATTGGTGGTTCAGATTCACATGTATGGTTTAAGTGTAGGTTTCGACGAAGTTAGGTTGACCATGTGACAGTCAGGGTGAAAATACAGACAATCAGATAAAAGGCAGGCTATTTTGTTACAGCACTACAGTTGATGATGATTGTGTTGATGCCTGGCTCTTCAGGAAAGGCCACTAATGATCTCGACCCCCTACTTAACACTGCAAGCTTAGAAATAAAGATCCACAAGGTTCTCTGCCCTAGAGAAACTACTTTTGGTTCTTAACAGACCTTTTCAACGGAAGATTTTTTTGGAGATGAAATGTGTGAGAGTGTGTGTGTGAAAACCATTTAATGAAGGTTTAGGAATAATCTTGCTTCTAGTTTCCCACTGAGGTAGGCCAATCATATGGTAGTACAAATTTTAATGTCTGTGAATCTTTTAACTGTTTGGTTTTAAAATCTAATGTTTGAGAAGATAAACGCTGGGAACACAATGCTAACTTCCCAGTTCTGTCATTTTCACCAGGCAGGCACCCAAACTACACAAACACTGCCAAATCCTATCACCCAATGAGAACATGTCCAGTTTGACTCTGTTTGACATTGTGCGCCATGGGCAATGCAATAATGAACCTATTAGGCCTTGACAGTAAGTTGTAGAAGCAGTATTCTAATTGGATGCACTGGCCATTTTGGCTAGTGAGAGTGGAGCCTTAGCTGTTGTCCTTCAGTAGAGAAGTCCTACCAGGGGTTCTCTGAAATGTTAAGGGTTCCCCATATACAAGGCTAGGCAGCACACAATATTAATGCTCCAGTCTTAGACTGCAACCCCTTAAACTGAAAGAGCATATGTGTTGGTCCACACTTTCCCCTCAATCCCACATATTAGCTACATAGCAGGCATTGCACAATTCATAGTAGCTGATGAGAAAACATCTTTGCAGTTAATTATTGAATACTGAGCTTCAGTTAGAGGATTAAACACTGGATCCGAAACTGAATCTTAAACTCTAGTTTCTGTAGACCGAGTTGCTACTTCTAGGACAACACAATTCTTTAGATATTGTTCCACATTTCTGCATAATTGGATGGTTAATTCATTCAGAATGGTTTGACAGGAAATGCTTTATTCTAGAAAAACCTGTCAAGTCAGTAGAAACCAGATGCCTGAAGAATATAATGTCTCTAAAAGTTCCCCTATAGAAAGTTATTACAAGGGGTGGTTAAAATAGGTTGCCTGATGTCTGGGACCTTATCTTACAATAGTTGTGAGATAAAGTTTTGGCCTAAAACAGCTGTTCATGTCAAGGAGGCACAAGCAGTGTGTTGTAAGGCAGTCCTCTAAAAAAAACTTCACCGCTATTCTTACCTACTGAAACCTATTTCACGGTTAGCTTCACTGAAAGCTTTGGATGGTAAATAAACAAACTACAACCACCACTGTAAAGAGATATCTATGGTGTTAAGTTTCTGTACAATTAAAACATTTACCACCAAACCACTCAAAATGACTTAATTAGCATATCAACCATAGATGTATTTCAAAATTCAGCAAAAAGTTTAAAAAACCATTGGAATTATGCACCAGTCAGGACAAGCTGAGTGCTAAGTTTAGTTTTGAGTTTACTAACATATGGAATAATAAAGAAAAATCATAAAAACTATTAGTATTGATTATCATTATTATTATTATTATTATTATTATTTAAATGCCTTTGTTAACAGAGCCTATGGCCTTCTTATTGCATCAGTTCATGTTTAGTGCATTAGGGCTTTTATCATTTTAAATCTCTAGTAAAAATGTATATAACAGCATTGATTCCTAGCAGCTACAGCTGCATGAGAGGTAGTGTTACTGTCCAGGAGAGACATCGGGATGTATAGTTCTGTGTCCTATAGGTCATTTGGGATAGTCCTGCATGAGTAAATGTAATTGCACAGGACAATAATGACTTGGAATGTGATTCTTCTTCTGTGGATGTGTATACGTGTTTCATTAAAAACATGTACCTAGTCTTCCTTCACTCGCTAAAAAGTGTGCTTTCCGTCCAGAATAGCCTGTGTGTGCAGCGGCTCATTGCTGTTTGGCACGCCGGTCAGGCTTGTATTTGAGGAGCAAACCCAGAGACGCAAAGCCAAACAATACTGTCTGAGCGAACCAAAGGAGGCGAGCGAACGGGCTGTCAACGCCTTTATCACTGAGGAGAGACAGAAAACACACACACACACACACACACACACACACACACACACACACACACACACACACACACACACACACACACACACACACACACACACACACACACACACACACACACACACACAGTTAGAATTACACCGATGTAAAAGAGCTACAGCACCAGCAGAAAATAGCACTCTACTGCCCCCTTGTGGCAGCACATAAGAATAGCCTCTACTAGTGCTGCCCTTGTTATTTAACAAGAGTTAATCACCATTAGCATATCATTACTTTGTAACTTCCTTTTTTCTATCAACAATTAGAACTACGAGCTGCACATGACAAACTGACCAATATGACCAATAGCACCAAAATTACTTACATCAAAGTACATTAAAGCATTAAAGTTAAAACGGTTTTCCTATACATTTTATCAGTGTTGCAATACAGGCAATATGTTCCTGTATATCCAAAAGCCCTTTTCTTACCTGCATACTTTCATTGCAACCAGGGCTTCAAACCCGTGGATGGCCCAAGCAGCCCACCATCTGAAACACACCACCATGATATTTCATTACAGCCTTCACATGCAACCAGCCTGCTGATACAGGACAGAGACTCACCCCTTGTACATGATACTGTGGTGTTCGTCCACAAAATGCTTTGTAAGAGCACCAAGCGGACCCAAACTGTCATACGGCAGCTGGTGTGGCCAGAACACCGCCCACTGAAAAACAAAATACAATGACTTTATCATATGCTACTGTACTCAACTGCAGCATCACTGTCATCACTCAGGTAATGAAAGCAGCTATGTATGGTAAAGAGATGAAGTAACTGAACTCAGAATTGCCTACATTTCTGTACTGATTACTAATAAAATGTGATCTGATTGCTACCCAAGTGACTTATTACTTATCAAGTCAATTATAGACAAACCCGGTCTAACTAAACTAACAACACAAAACCTTTGTACTGCTCATATTTTATTGAGTACATTAACATTTACAGTGCAGGTAAGTGAAACATGAAAAGTATGGGAACCTCTCCAAGTGGCAAGTGGACTTCTTTAAGAGCTAACTGGCAAAAGCTTTCCATTAAGGAGATGAGACTGGTGCGTTTCAGTACAGTAAAGGCAGCACATAAAGCCTTGTCACTGACAAACCTTTTTTAGCTTAGCGTGAACCATGCCATGATGCAAACAGCTTTCAGAAGACCCCAGAAGACCCAGGATAGATTTCTCATTTTTAATCCACTCAATTCTCAATCAGTAGATGGTAAATAAGAGGTAACAGATCTGTCAAAGGCCAGTCAGATGAGAAGATTATTACCACTATAAATATCATTTATTTCATGAGCTCTTGTTAATCTAGCTTATTAAACATGCCTACTCATTTGAATTACACCAGTTAAGACTGAACTGATCTATTATCTGTGCATTTGAATAATATATTTAGGACATTGCAGAGAGAGGAGCATTGCTTGACTTCAGTACCTTGGATTTGTCTGTGTTGCTGTAGGTGGATGGTCATACTAGTCATACTAGCTCTGTTCTTAACACAAACTGCAGAGACAGATTTACTTTTGCCAACTTGAACAATTGTTGATAAAAGCTGTGGCTGTTGCTACTCTAAACATTCACGACAAGTATTCAGGGACATGTAAATATTCTCCTGGTGGACATCCCCCCTGTAAACCCCTGTATTGTACAGTGTATGGTGTAGTATGGTTTGTATGGTACTTGTGTTTTAAAATGACAGTGACAGTAAATGCAGAATTTCTTATGAGCTGAGTCAATGTGACACATGGTGGCAATATTCCTGCAAAGCACTCCTTGCAGGTGTATGCTGTGTGTCAGATGACAAAATGACACACATGGCTGCAAATACAACCCAGTAAACATTTAAACTGTTTGAACCATTAAAGCAACAATGAAATTACGTATCTGACTATACTTAAGCTCCTGAGACCGTTTTCTGCTTCTCTAGACCATGATACTTTTTAAAATATGAGGACATTGTTTTTTGCCAAAACAACTTCCTGTACAAAGACAACGTTTATTTTTTATACTTGTTAGGTCCTACTAGTCACAAATAGCTAGAAGAAATTAAAATTGCACACCAAGCAAGCCCGGGTCTCAGGAGGTTATACACATTTTAGAAGTCCACGGATGACCACTGTTTACTGGGAAGAGCTCTTGCTGACTATAGGCCGCCCACAAATACTATAAAGTTGATTAATTGTAAAAACTGCTATTCAACTCAATCTAGGCAGCTGTACTAAACGCACTGAATGACTGACAGGTATCATACATTGTCTCTTATTATTTAAATTTAAATGAAAGGTCTGGCTAAAATGAACAAATAACTCCACCACATTCATGTGGTAAAGATGTAGTATAGTTGGTATGGTGTAGTGTTCAGTGTAGAACGGCGATTTGAGTATGGTGTAGCAAAGTTAATATGCATGTGCATGTATGTTTTAGAACAGCTGGTACTGTTCAGTGTACAGTGTAAGGTACAGTACATTTGGTATGGTCCATTGCATGGTGCAGAACAGCAGGTAACGTACAGTGTATGGCGTAGCGTAGTTAACATGACACAATGTATGGCGTTGAACAGTTGTTTTTGTACAGTGTACTATAGTTGGTATGGTCCAGTGCATGGGGTAGAACAGCAGGTAACATACAGTGTACGGTGTGGTATACTTAGTGTGCTACATTGTTTTACCGTATATGATATATTATCATTGGAATGGTATAGTGTATAATATAGTATCTCTGAAATGCTAGGTTTATGGTGTGTTAATTTCCTAAAGTGTAGGTATGGTGTAGTATAGTTGTAGTTGGAATGGTATAGTGTATTGGTTTAGTATAGTTGAAATGGTAAATTGTATGGTGTAGTATAGTTAGAATGGTACTGTGTATAGTGGTACTGGTACTGCGTATGGTGTGGTATAGTTGGGATAGTACAGTACATGATGTAGTATAATGGGAACGGTACAGTCCATGATGTAGTATAATGGGAACGGTACAGTCCATGGTGTAGTATGATGGGAATGGTACAGTGTATGGTGTTATATAGTGGGACTGGTACTGTGTTTGGTGTAGTATAGGTGGAATGGAACAGTGCATGGTGTAGTATAGTGGGAATAGTACTGTGTATGGTGTAGAATAGTTGAAATGGTACAGTGTATGGTGTAGCATAGTGGAAATGGTCATGTGTATGGTGTTGTATAGCAGTAATGGTACAGTGTATGATGTAGTACAGTAGTAACGGTATACTGTATAGTGTGGTATAGTAGTAATGGTACAGTGTATGGTGTAGCATCGTGGGAAAGGTACTGTGTATGGTGTAGCGTAGTGGCAATGGTACAGTGTATGGTGTAGCATAGTAGTAATGGTGCAGTGTATAGTATAGTATAGTATAGTAGTAATGGTACAGTGTATGGTGTAGTATAGTAGTAATGGTACAGTGTATGGTGTAGTATAATAGTAATGGTACATTGTGTGGTGTAGTATAGTTGTAATGGTGCAGTGTATAGTGTAGTATAATAGTAATGGTACAGTGTGTGGTGTAGTATAGTTGTAATGGTGCAGTGTATAGTGTAGTATAATAGTAATGGTACAGTGTATGGTGTAGTATAGTAGTAATGGTACAGTGTATTATAGTTGTAATGGTACAGTGTATGGTGTAGTATAGTAGTAATGGTACAGTGTATGGTGTACTATAGTTGTAATGGTACAGTGTATGGTGTAGTATAGTAGTAATGGTACAGTGTATGGTGTACTATAGTTGTAATGGAACAGTGCATGGTGTAGTATAGTGGGAATAGTACTGTGTATGGTGTAGAATAGTTGAAATGGTACAGTGTATGGTGTAGCATAGTGGAAATGGTCATGTGTATGGTGTTGTATAGCAGTAATGGTACAGTGTATGATGTAGTACAGTAGTAACGGTATACTGTATAGTGTGGTATAGTAGTAATGGTACAGTGTATGGTGTAGCATCGTGGGAAAGGTACTGTGTATGGTGTAGCGTAGTGGCAATGGTACAGTGTATGGTGTAGCATAGTAGTAATGGTGCAGTGTATAGTATAGTATAGTATAGTAGTAATGGTACAGTGTATGGTGTAGTATAGTAGTAATGGTACAGTGTATGGTGTAGTATAATAGTAATGGTACATTGTGTGGTGTAGTATAGTTGTAATGGTGCAGTGTATAGTGTAGTATAATAGTAATGGTACAGTGTGTGGTGTAGTATAGTTGTAATGGTGCAGTGTATAGTGTAGTATAATAGTAATGGTACAGTGTATGGTGTAGTATAGTAGTAATGGTACAGTGTATTATAGTTGTAATGGTACAGTGTATGGTGTAGTATAGTAGTAATGGTACAGTGTACTATAGTTGTAATGGTACAGTGTATGGTGTAGTATAGTAGTAATGGTACAGTGTATGGTGTACTATAGTTGTAATGGTACAGTGTATGGTGTAGTATAGTAGTAATGGTACAGTGTATGGTGTAGTATAGTAGTAATGGTACAGTGTATGGTGTACTATAGTTGTAATGGTACAGTGTATGGTGTAGTATAGTAGTAATGGTACAGTGTATGGTGTACTATAGTTGTAATGGTACAGTGTATGGTGTAGTATAGTAGTAATGGTACAGTGTATGGTGTAGTATAGTAGTAACGGTACAGCGTATGGTGTAGCATAGTGGGAATGGTACAGTGTTCAACTATTCAGCTACTGACCTGAGGGCCCACGTTGGACTGGCTATTCTTCAATAAGGCATTCATTCAAGCTCCTTGTTTTCAGCCAGTTCGCCAAAGTATCTCATTACTGGCACCACACACAGCAGTAATGCATGACCGGAACCTGCCTGAATACGTGCTACCGTACTTCGACCTATTTATCAACTATTTATCAGGTCCGTCACCTCCAGTCCGCCATTCACTCCACCTTTGCTCTAGATAGCTACCTCACTACCTCACACAGTACAGATACTGACAGTGCTATCTACTCATGATGACTAGGCAGATCAGAAACACTATTACACAGAATTACACTGAACCCGTCTACAACTTATTTTAGTATTCAGTATCTTACTTAAGCTCCCCGTGAAACTATTACAACTAATAGTGAATTACAGAGAGACTACATCAGCACGCTAGGCATGGCAGGCAAGCAAGGGGAGAAAAGATAGTGGACAAGTGAGCACCGAGTATCTGAAAGTTTTACACCGGTAAAAGCAACTTACCGTAAAGTAGCTCATCGATAGTGTTACAGTGATTATCCAGAACAGACCTGTTCTCCTGAAATAAGCATAGCTGTCACTTTTAGCCATTGTGCCTGCTTCAGCTCACTCCCCACCTGATCTTAGCCTGTGTTGAGTCCCGAAACACTGCTGCTGTACACACGGCAAAGGAATTCCGCCTTTCATAATAAAAGCCCTCACACTTTAAACTGTCCCCAGCAGCACAATTATTCATCTCTAGAATGTCAAAATTAAATTATGCACTGCAATTATAACTTGTAAATTTATAACTATTAACTTAAACGACTTAACAGTATTAGGTGAACAAATTAGGCTTTGTTACAAATTTAGTTCATACTGCAAAAGTTCACAAATGCATAAATTTACTTATTCTAGCAAATAACAGTTTTTAAATATCTCACATTATTATTATTATTATGGTAAAACTTGACATCAAAGAAAATCAAATTAAAAGATAAAATAACTGTTCCTTTGAGTATTACTCAATCACTTATAATGCTTCCCAAATTAAAAAAAAAAAAACTGTGCATAAACTTTTTTGGGGATCTATTTGAACAAATGGAAAATGGCATGTGTAAAACACTTTTCCAAAACTGGTGCTGGGTAACCATTTTGTGTTATTAGAACTTGATAAATAGAGGACTTGTGTTCAATTGCACAAAAAAACAAGAAAAAAAGCAAAGGAGGCCGAAATATTTAAGTCAAAAAATGAAAACATAAAAACAAAAACACATTGAGGCAATGGAAGAAAACCTGACGGCCCACACAAGTTGTGGGGAAAAGAGGAGCAGCTGGAGTGGTGTTTTGTAGGCTGCAATATACTGTACAAACTTACCCCAAGAGGTTACACACTGCTCTTTTAAGATCAACACAGCATTCTCCTGATCACTGAGTGCAAAGCTATTCAAGCCAAATTAAACCAAAATATAAATCAATAATAATAATGAGACAAAAATTAATAAAACACAGCATTTAACATTACCTTCCACAAACAAAGAACTGTGTACATCAATAGAATATCATTTTTTAATACAAAATGTTCTGTACATTTGCTGTTACATGTAGATTCACAAAAGACAAAAGAAAGAAAAATCAAATAAAAATAAACGAAAGCTCACAAAATCTCACACAACAACTTAAAAAGGTCTCACAACAAAAGAACCAGTGTTCATTCTGTTTCTCACACCGTTTTATAATAACTGTAAAACAAACCTCTAAAAATATATCAAACAAACAAGTTCAGTGAAAGATTTCACATTTCCTAAAGGAGAAACCAGAGTGTAGGAGAAACAGCGTTTGGCTTGAAGAAAACCTTTCACAACTTCATGCCACCAATGCGAAACCGGGCACAGAGTACAAACTGTGTGTGAAGCCGCATATACATCTCCAAGAAGAGAGAGACGTCAACAGAAAGCTGGTATAAATACACGTGTCTACAACACCAACCCAAAGTACAGCATAAAGAAATTTCCCTTTATACGAGAAGGCTTAAGGGCAACATGTGTGAGCTGCAGCATGGAGATACTTTGTCATTTGGTAGGATGAATGTTATCAAGTGAAATAACTCTCCAGCGGAAGGAGAAACAACCTTCCAATATGGACTGTCAAATGAGCCTAATGAGTTCAAACCCTCAACCAGGCTGGTGTACTGGTTTGAAAAGGTATGATGCCAGTGTATCTGAGTGAGTACCATCACTTTTAAAGGAGAAGGGCCAGGAAGTCATTTCAGCAGTTGATTATCTTGACTTCCTGTGGCTAATATATAGAACATGGATTTTGCATTGAGACTGTATGATGAAGCAGATGAGTAGAAGAGGGATTAACAGTCTACTGAGCCCTTATCAGCAACACATAACAAAAATCAAGTTCTAGTTTCAAACTAAAATGTGCTCAGAATCAAGTCTGAAAGGCCAGCAAAGCTTTTAGTGTTCCATTAAAAGTGTGCCCAACCTTTAAGCAACTCCGTCATAAAGTGGCATCAAACTGTTTCTAGTTTGAATCAGGAAAGGACTCATTCTCAGATCTGAGTGTTGTTAGCACTTAACCTGGTAGAACGCAGTGTTTTAACTGAGCCTGCTACAGCACAGTTACTATCCAGTGCCTCTGGTAGGCAATACTGTGCCTGGGGAATACAGTAAAGGTAGTGAGAACCGTTTCAAATGAAAAGATAGAAAGAAAAGTTGAGTGGCTTTTTTAAAAATCCTTTTCTTTTTTTGTGTCTACTTTTAAGTGGACTGTGATGTCAGAGAAGTAAAAGAGAAAAACAACCTTGACTAAAAATCCCTCACTCTTATTCTCCAGGATCATCTATAAATCAATAAAATATATATTTATATTACATTAATTTACATAGTTTGTAAATAACTGATTTTTTTTCAGAAGCGAAATACAAAACAAAACAAAACAGCATCTTATAAAACAACTACAGTACATGCCATTGCACTATCGGCTAATATAATAATAATAAAAAAATATGTACATTTCCAACTGTCCTTTTATCTGATTTTCTTTAAGCCTCAACTCATTGATAATCACTTTTCCCATCGCTGTGTTCTTCCCCGTTACACCTCACGCCTAGGCAACATTTCCTATTCAGACCCATACTAGCATCCCACACCGAAATACTGACAAAGTAATGCATCTTTGGCCAAAGTGAGAGGCTGCAGTATCTGCAACAGCTAGCTAACACTGTTTCCTTTTTCCTTTTATGCAATGGATGCCCATACATACACACACACACACACACACATACACACACGTAACATGCAAAAAACGCATGTCAGAATTGGAGTCTATATCCTATAAATTGCAGCACACACAGCAGAACTGAGGAGGCCAGGTTTCTCTCAATTCTTCAGTGTCTTTATGAGGTCAATACACACATTTACAGTAGAAACTGTACAATCACATACACTCATATGGCATAAAAGGATGAAATGCTTCGAAATGGAACAAGGCATCAATAAATAGTGATGTAAGTCCTTGGTGACCCTTCAGAATTGAGGACACTCGTCAATCACTCTTGGTGTTCTGTGTGGCGTCCAGATTCACCACCTGAAGCTCGGTCAAATTACTGCTGCTGCCGCTGGACTGTTGACCAATCACCATCTGTTAAACAACAATGAAATATTAGAAACAAGCCAAACCGTCAGCCTATCAAAATAATTTATGTTCGCTCACAGCAACAAGAGCATGCCACCCAATGTTTCTTTCTGTATATGAGCAGAGACTGAAACCAACCCCATCATCAAATCGTTCATCAATAACAAACATTACACACATTCACGCGTGCCAGACTGTGATCTCTTACAGTCTACCTGTAAGCTCTCCGAGTGTGTCAAGCTGCGTTTCCGACATTGTTGATGAGATAAAAATGTCAAAGTATCAGTGATAATAATAATAATAATAATAATAATAATAATAGATCTTCATCTGGGAAACATTTCGTCTTTTTTGGTGATGATACATTGGAGGTAGCGTAAAAGACACTACACAAATGTCACACAATTCCACTTCAAATGGCTTTGGAAGACCTTCTTGGTAATAGGAAAGAGGGTTTCCAAAGTCAGTGCTAGTACATGCAGTGCTCCTGAGATTCTTGAACATCGACAATGGGAAAGTCCAGGCTCCTCCCTGTGGTGCGTTAGTAGAGTCAGTGGCATGCTGGTTGCAGAGAGAATATTAAGAGTTTCACTTGTAAAGTGGAGATCTTGCCGTACTGGGTGTAGCTGCACTGCTGAAACCGGAATCTGAACTGTGCCAGGGGGAGCTGTGAGGAACACCTGAGGAACAGCACCTGAGAACAAATGGATGCGCATACACACACACACACAGACGTTAAAGTGAGATGCTCACCAAAAATATTATATTTACCATATTTATTTATTTGCCAGTTGGTTTATTTAGAGGAAATTGAAATTATTATTGTTTGATTGAGATAAATAATCAATTTTCAGTTTTCATTTATGACCCCATAGAAAGGACAATTTTTGCTGTTTACATGTTGTGCCAATACAATACAAACGACTCAAATACTGAATCTAACCACATAGTATGTTGGCCATGTTATGAATGTTTTTCCATTCTCCCTACCTTTAACATACTATCTTACAGATATGACATTTTTTCTAACAGCAGCAACATCTGTCAATTACTATAGTGGCTCACAAATTTGTAAATAAAGCCAGGACCTTTGATCTTTCTCCTGAGTGAAAAGGCACTATATATAAAAGTGTGTGTTTTTCCTGCACACACACACACACACACACACACACACACACACACACACACACACACACACACACACACACACACACACACACACACACACACACACACACACACACACACCTGTATCCTGGGCCTGTGCATGGGACACCTGCATGGCAGAGGCGCTCTGAGAGAATGCACTGAGCACGGCCAGGCCACCGTCGGCCAGCGTGGGGGCAGAGGCGTACATGAGCGTGTGGGGGCTGGGGTACATCATGTGACCTGCTACTGAGGTGGGCACTGAAGATGTGACAATGGTTGCTGGGAGACTGACCGTGGCTAGAGAAAAGAAAGAAGAGAAAGTGTTAGATGAGAGTGGAAAAACGCAATGGAATAGTAGGATGGATAAATTAATGGATGGATAGATAGACAGTAGGAGAAATAAAGGGAAGGAGAAATAGCCAGATAGAGATTTCATGTCATAGGGCAAGTCAGAGGGCATGCATGTGTGCAAAAGAGAGAAAGAACACGAGAGAGAGAGAGAGAGAGAGAGAGAGAGAGAGAGAGAGAGAGAGAGAGAGAGAGAGAGAGAGAGAGAGAGAGAGAGAGAGGGAGAGAGAGAGAGAAAGAGAGAGAGAGAGAGAGAGAGAGAGAGAGAGAGAGAGAGAGAAAGAGATAAAGCACAAGAGAGAGCGTGGGAGCAAGAGAGAAAGAGCAAAGACAAAAACAGAGAAAAAAAAAGAAAAGAGAGAACAGGGAGAGCACAAGAGAATGTGTGAGACAGAGAACGCCAAAGAAATAAGCCGTTGCATCTCCTTGCACTTTTGGTGGTTAGACTCAAGGTGGCAGTATTGGACAGAGGAAAGTCAACATCATGCCTCAAACCTGTCCTCTAAATACTCAAACACTTTCTTGCTGCTTATCCATGTAATGTAGCTTTATGCAAAAAATCTGATACGTTTAGAAACGCTTGGTTCAATAGCAGTGTACCTGTGGAGGCAGTGCTGGTCTGGGAGATCTCTGGGCTACTGCTGTCATTACTGACAGAGCTGGACTGAGTGCTGGGCTGCACCTGGATGGCTTGAAGCTGTTGGGGCATCCCTCCTCCTACAAGATATTGCACAGTTTGTAAAAGGGTATGTTACCACTCATATTCTTAAAACTGGGAATTATATAGATAGTTTATGGTAATGAGTATGCCAGCTCTCTAAAGTACATGCTATGAAATGCTTCTTTTTTACAATTACTTCTTTCTTACTCAGAGCTTTTGGAAAGCTGTGGATAACAGGCATTCCTTTTACACTGCATTTGTAAACAGAAGCAGAAATTATTTATTTATTTAGGATTCAATTATTATGGATTCAAATTTTCTAAAGGTTTGTTTTGTGCACAGAATTGTTGTTTTACGTTTCTTCTATATTTTGCCAGTTCTTGAAGTTCAAACATGTCATTGCAGAATATAATCATGCCACTCTGTAATCGACTGTAAGTAATAAGTACACATGTATAATTATATGCAAATATATAAAAAAACATTCATTTTTTGTACAACATTTTACATTAACAGCCAAACTACACTTTATTTACAACTTAGCAAAATCTTTATTTAAACATACACGGCATCAAGCAATCTCACACCTTCATCTTTACCAAAATTTCACATATGCCATTTTCCATGGCAACGGCTCAATTGTGTAATATAAATTAACTGCAGTCTTTTCAGGATGAACCAGCTCAACACCAAGTGCCAGTACACACTGAGGTCACAGACACAAACTGACCTGTGAGAGAGACTGCAGCAGCAGGGAGACGAAACACAGCTTGCTGGCCTTGTGGGGTCTGGGTTGCTGTAGCAGTGGCAGCACTTAGGGCCTGGCCCTGCTGGCCCTGTAAAGCCAGAGAATGCTGCTGCAGCTGCCCCAGGGGAATGGTGGGGGTCCCAGGGGGGAAAGGAGTGCCTGTTGGGGGCGATGGGGACACAGGGGGGTGCATAAGTCATACAGAGAAGACAAGAGACATTCCTATTCCTATTCCTATTCAGTCCTAGTTTACATTGTCCCCTTGAAGCTTGATGTTCTTACACAGTTAAGCTTAAGCTATGTGCAAAAGCAAGTTATGGAGTGAAGAGCTGAAGCGTTGTCCCACATACAGAGCTTTAGGGTTCTTTTTTTCTCCACAATGCAGGCCAGAAACAGTCAGAAAAAAAGAAAGAGGAGTGGAGTAGAGTAGAGGTTCACTGAGAATCAAAGATATCCTGCCAAGTAATTACAGGGCATGGGGAGGAAACGGTAGATCAGTGAACGTGGCAAAAAAAAACACAGAACAAGAAAAGTAAGGGTGATGTGAAGGAGGAGGTGTGATTGACATCTACAGTCAGGTGGAGCTGCAGCTGTTTAGTTGTAGGCAATTCAAAGCCTCGGAACGGTTTGAATCTGTGATAATAGTGGGTATGTTTTGTTAGGCCACCTGGTAGGGTGCTGAGTGTAAAACAGGTGGAGCAGTGCGAGAGGCAGGAAGCAGCAGAGAAGCCGGCAGACGCAGGAAGAAAGTCAAACTGCAACCTCCTGTTTCTGACCACACAGCTATAAATATCTTAATAATCTAATCAATATTTTAGCAGGCTTTATGAAAACTTTTCAAGACTTCTACTTACAACTGAACATAACCTGCTTCAAACTCTAACGCTATTGAAAAGGTTCAGAAAATTAACAGTCCTCAACTAGAGGACTTCATCTGCTCTCTGTTGTCTGTATAGCTTTTTTAATGACGGGTCACATCTGCTTTCACAGTCTCATCCAGACTAGGAGGCCGTGAAACCCAGCACAACCCAGCCAATCTTCATTGAATATTCATAACTAATTATAGGCAGAGCTTGCCAGAGCTCTCTGCTATCCCTATTGTGTAGTCATGCTAATTATTCTTATCCTACAATGGCAATCAAAGGCACTAAGGCTGAGTTTCCTCTTTGCAGAAGCACGGCTTTGTTAAACGTAACTGCCTGAGGTAGCTGGGCACTTGAAACAGAGACTGAAGTGATATCTTTGGGTTCAGTATGCCGACTGTGCACCTACTTAACCTGGTGATTAATGCTATTATTATACATCACTGCTGTCATGTTAAAATGACTATTTGTCTTGTTTTTACCTTTATTTTAATACCACTTGGAAATGCCAGCTGGCTGATCATGCTGTGTGAACACTACATAATGTATGGGTCAACAGACACAGTGCAAAAATCATTAAAATAAGAAGTAAAATAAATCATTTCTTTTCCTACAAAATTAAAACATTAAAACATTGCTTGAATTCTAATGTGAAGACAAGACAATGCATGTTTCCTACCTGACATAAAGGTGAAGCCCCCGGGGATCTGCATGACTCCTCCCGAAGCTGCTGCGCTCTTCAGCACGGTCCCGTTAGTGTTGGCGATTGCGGTGCTGCTGCTGCTGGCAGACACTGGGGCCAGGTAGTTGGTGATGGGGAAAGAGGGCCCGCTGCTCACCTGCATGGTGGTAGAGGTGGTGGGCACTGTTGGCTGGGCACTGGTGCTGCCCGGCAGACTGGCCACAGTAAACGCAGGCTTCAGAGTGTCCTGGAAGAGAAGAAAGAGCATTTCTATTACCCCATAGAGAAATTTATTCCAGTGGGACCTGTGAACCATTAGCTACATGCGTGTAGCCAACCACTCCAAACATTGCCCTGTGTGTAGGACAAATGACAGTTTTGCAGACACTGAGGCAGAGATTAGATTAGACAGAAAAAAACAAAAAGTATTTTAAAAGGCATATGATATTGACTACCAAAAATCAGAACAAACAAACAGTGGCTCTCAACAGTAGAGGATATTGAAGTATGGGACACTGTAAAAACAAAAACATCAAAAAGACTTTTACGAGTCTTGGATGCCTTCATGAAGGACTATAGAAGAAATTGATGGAGGACAGGTGAAATTTTAGAATGCCATATGGAAGACATCTAATGCAGAATGGACAGAATGGAGTCAAAAAGAAGAGGTTACTGCTGACAGGAGTAAGTCAGCTAACTTGCTATAGCAGCAGTTTTTGGCCTCAATAGATACAATGCATATAAACAGATAATGGAATTGTGAGTGTGGGATGCTGCTGCTCATACATCTACTTAGAGGACACAGGCTCTAGGCCAAGTACTGTTCACTGCACTGTTAAAACACTTTTCTCAGCATGCAAACAGCCAAATATTAAGTCACACCCTGTCTCCACACTCATATGCCACACGTGTTCAACCTCTGAATTATTTTAATCAGGTTTTATGTCAAATGTACACATTGTACTTTTAAAACGTGCTAGTCTTGCATTGTTGCTGGTTGCCATGACAACAGCTAGACCTCTTCATACACAGACTGATGATGAAGATGCTTTAGAAATGAGATGTGCTCCTGTACTCGCTGTCTAACCATGTAATCTAAAAAATTAGGGCCCAGTAATTATCCCCTCGTTCCTGTACACTTCCTGAAATAAAAGGTCGGTTTAAACCAGAGCTGTTTTGAGGAGGTGGGTTAGTAAGACTTGGGCACATCTTGTACCTTGGCAGATTTTTCTGATGTGCAGAGCATATACTCCCACTAAACCTGCTGCATCCCAGATCCTTTTCAGGAGCCAAGCATGTGACAACTTTGTCCTTAAGGGACCTCCATACTTGTTCCGTTGTAAGGTGCTGATAATGGCACGGTACGACATAAAAGCCTGCTATGTGGGGGCAAACAGAGGAAGAGGTAAAGGAAGGAAGGCAAAGCATGCAGGTGTCTTCAGTCTCCAATCTTTTCCTTTCAAGAGCAGAAATACACGACTTCTACAAGGCTCAGTATGCCGTCATCTGCACTGCACAATATCTGACAGATATAAATCATACACTAATGACAACAGCTGCTAATGCTAGCTCCATCAAGAAACTCTCAAGTTCTTTCAGCTTTGTTATCAACATGAGCTGCAGACATGGTGCAGCCTACAAACTCAGATGTAGAGGTATTCAGTGCTAGCTCAGAGGATCTAGTCAAACATACATAGTAGACATAGACATTGATCAATCATGAATCAATCATGTACCATAATTCACATTCAGTTAAGGCAAATGAAAAGGACCAATAGATACTACAGACAATAGAAGAATACTGTTCTATAGACACAGTATACATAATGAAATATGACAGACAACTACACAAGCAGCACATGGTGTGGAATTAGACTGGAATTAAGAAGTAATCAGCAGAGTGCACCAAACCCAGCAATGGTAAACAAAAAACCGGCTGGTCCATTAATTTAATCCCATGAAACTTTATAAAATGAACCAGTGTTTCACTAATTAATAGTGTTTCTCCATGACTAGGGGGTGGATATCAGTAGAATAAAAAAGGCTATAATCTGATATGATTAACCATGCAAATGCCTAAATAAACGTATGCAAAGTTGAACCGATTCTGAATTTTGATTTTGAATTTTTGAAGGCTAAATTTCTCTATGTGAAAAGATTTTAATAAAAATAAACAGCAGTATTAAATAACCAAGTCAGATTTGTGCATATATGAACATGGTGTTATTTAGTTGATGAAGTCAAGCAAAGTGCATCAAGACGATTAAGTGAGGAGAAAAAAAAAAAAAATCATCATCATATTTTAAGTATCAGCAGATACTAAAGGTTTGTGGTATCAGTATCTGTACCACCTCCAGCACTGAAATAAAAACCACCTCTCATTTATGTTAAAACATTTTAAACTCAGATTTAGTTACCCATGATGCAGCTTAGATCTACAAGCTTACTAAAACATACACAACAAAATCTGTTTATTAATTTGAAGATATATTGTTAATATAATAAGTATCACAATATCGTCGATCTGGTATAGGATTCCAACACTCTCTGTTGGCATTTTTCTCACTCTCAAAAGGACCACGATCCTAAAAAGAATCTACATACATTCAAAATCCTTTTAACTCCAATAAGAATATTAATCTGGTTGTGACAGATCTATTGAGCTTATAACTACCTGTCAAAGGGAAGCTTACTACACCCTCTGCAGCCCCTTAGCCCCTCTAGATGGGGTGCTGTTTATATGTGACTGATTGAGTGGGTGAGAGGTAATGATAAGGACACACACACACACACACACACACACACACACACACACACACACACACACACACACACACACACACACACACACACACACACACACAGACACACAGACACACAGACACACAGACACACAGACACACAGACACACAAAAACCCGCCATTTTGTTCTCAGGGACAGTGCTGTATATTGATCAATAAGCAGGCAGGTTTACTTAGTTAAAGGAGTATTAGTTTAGCTTAACATCTGTTGCATTTTTAGACTAGTAAAAGCATGTTGCAAGATTTGCTATGCTTCAGTTTTAAGCAAATCAAACAGTAACCAGTCCATGACTGTGTTAGCAGCGAGCCAAGAACAACCTAACAAGATGGGTGTAACAGAGGGGGAGCTTTCCCTTACAGATCTTTACATTACAAGTCCTCGGACATATTTAAAAAATGAATCAATAAATAAAATAACTGCAAATAAAGTTTCTGACACAGAGTAAACCAACAATGAATGTGGACTGGAAGTTCAAAGTCCAGTCCTACTGTTCAAACAACACCCGCGGGCTCTGACAAATCCACTTGTGTAGTAGTGTGTGGTCAATGAGAAGTCTTTCCACTACCAATATATCTAATTCTCATCACTCTCAAGATGCGTCAGCTTAGTATGACACCTCTAAAGAGTGATGTGTGCATGAATAATGCCCTTTCAATATGCATCACATAAAATACACATTATGGGCTAGTAGTTTTCTGTGCAATAACTGTTGCTTGTAAAAAACGTTTTCAAAAGAAAGTAGTTGATATCTTAAAAAAAGAGGGATACATCATGCTCAAACATCCAGCACTCCCAATTAAGGGAACTTAAAGGGAAATTCTGATTTTAAAAACACATCTGCACAATTCGGGACCTAATGTGCGAAGATTTGTATTAGAGGAACTTGTTTTGTTCACAGTGGGGTGACAGGAGCCAATCGTCTTGTTGGTGTAGTTCCCGCTAAAACTGTTGTGACAGAAACTTTTACAGGAAATTATTTAAATAAAAATGCTGGCACATTAACGAAACATAGTTTTAGGATAGTTTTGAGATTAACCTTTCACCGAAAAAGGTACTTTCTAAAAATCCATTGATGGCGAACAGATGCAGGCAGTATAGTTCATAGTCATAGTTTTCTATGATCAACATTACACATAAAGACACAAGGTTCACTGGTTTCTTATATAATGAACCCCTTCACATAAAACCACATTAACCATGCTCACATTTCAATGACTGTTTTACATATAAGCTTCTAAAAAATGTTGTTGGATACAGTTGGATGTTGTTGGATGTTGTTGGCTGTCTTGAGGAGAGGTTTATAAACGGTTAATCTATTTTGTTTTACTTCTCCTAATATTGGAGCTTAGCTTTCTCAGTTGCATACAAGATTTGTACATCTATACATTTTCTTTTTTTCATATTCTTTGTATTTAAGGATTACATTTTCACTGGCATTTAAATATAGGAAAGTGGGGGTCACTGACTTTCACACAGTGTGTGTGTGTGTGTGTGTGTGTGTGTGTGTGTGTGTGTGTGTGTGTGTGTGTATGTGTGTGTGTGTGTGTGTGTGTAAGTGACTGAAAAGTAAGGCTCGCAGTACTGGAACGGTAGTCTCAGGCACAGGCTGTGATGAGCAGACACAGGGGGTAGTGGGACAGGGAGGAATGGAGGAAGAGAGAGTGAGAGAGTAAGGGAAAGAAAGACAGGGAGAGGTGAGGGGAGGGAGAGAGAATGAGTGTGTGAACAGCTGAGGGTCCAGACAGCTGTCAGGAAACATGAGCACCCACCAGGAGCCTTTAACTCTTAACACACCACACTGATAGTGTGTGACAGTGGCACCTATTGAAGTGGAAATATAAAGTCAATAAACTCTTGTAATCTATCTACTGCTGGAGCCGCATGACTTTACATGAAATTCATCTGGATATTACTGATGTCTGTGTATCCTTCAACCCTACCAGCATCAGATCAGGACGCACTTCCCCAGGACACGAATAACCCTAAAATCAACAAAAAGCCTCCCATGGACACACAAAGCAACAAATGCTCAGGACCAGAAGTCTGGCTGTAGATGTTCAGACAACAGATGTATTCTGGGGGATGGAGAAGTGCCATAGAGACAGGTTACATTTAAATCTCACTGAAGCAACTTGTACTGCAAAAACAAATTATGCTGGAAATTGTTGGAACATTCCTTTTGCTCCTCTGAGAAATCCCAGGACATGTTTTATTGACCTTCTGAGTAAAAATACAGATAACTCACTGCAGCACATTTTAGCTAATGCACAATAACTGTTTATTTTCTGTATGTAACACTAAAAAAAATAAAACAAAAAGATGTGTCTTGTTACAGAATTTTATTCGGCTTTATTTTTAAACATTAAACTCTTTACAGAGAAATTATGCATCAACTATGCAGCAATTAATATCAATACTAATAACATTTGTAATTCATTTTTAATTAAAATTAAACATGCACAAAACACCAGACTAAGTCTATTCTCACCTAGGAAATCAACTACTGTAATCAGAAGTGTTTGCATATGATATGATTTTTCACATGCTAATGAAGTGAAAATAAATCTTGACCATTCACTGCATCTTTTATATACATAAGGAAAGGGGGGGGGACCCACAAACACAGATTCACAGAGAATACGACATTGGACAGCCAACGCGATAAAACACAACATGCAATAAACAGCTCTCCTAGAGGACCTACAAAGACAAGCAACATGATTATAGAAATTGTCTTTACTACAAGAGGGTCTGCTTAGGGGCTCAGTGTGACTGTCTAAGCAACAATGTCCTACTCTACAACAGTGCATTTATTAGAAGCAGTGGATAGAGCATGTGTCCTTCAGCCTGTTCGCTTTCTGAACTGCTGCTGGGAGCTCTTACAATAACCAGCATGCCATGCACTTCAATCATCTACTTCTCCAACTGAACTGCATGTGAGATCTTAAATTAAAGGCCAAAATGAGTGCTGCTTATTAACATTTTACAACACTTAATAACTGCACTCCTTCCCTGAGATCTGGATCCATTTTCAGAGACAGTTTAAATCACTTACACTGCACCGTTGCCCATGTGACCCAAAGTTCAGTTCAATTTTCAGTTCTAAATACCTACATAACACAATGATAACTAAATAATACTGCTGCATTTCTGTGGTTTAGTACACTGGGAAACACCAAATGAATTGAAGGCGTATTTACCAATTAACCATCTCATATGTACAACTATTCAATGTGCACCAGAATACATCACAAGTCTTACAATTCATAACTTAATAATAAGCCTCTACCTTAAGTCTTACCAATCAGTTTATGTCACAATTAACAAAAGCATGGTGTAATTTTAAAGGAGTTGGCCGATTTCTTATCTTACTGGAAATAACGGGGAAAATCTGTTCAGACTAAGCTGTCAATTAAGTTTGAAGTGTACCTTCAACCATGTCAATAATGTCAGTTAATAAAAATGTATTTTATGTAATTAGTAGAGATGACAACCCAAGTTTTTTTATTTCCCATCCACAGAATGAAACCACTAGTCTTATCCGATACAGATACCAATACAATATTTGTTCTTCAAAAACTGCTAAGCTTTACCATAATAATTTTAATTGATGCACTTCACTCAAGATGTGCATCTGAAAATAGATCATCATGTGGCTACTCACATGTGGCTACTAACACTCTACTAGCTGATAGTAAGAAATACATGAGTAACACAAGCTGGACTTGTTGCAGCAGTAAATTAAATGTATTCTTTTTTCTCCCCTTCAGTATCTGATCCTGCATGTCTTTTCAGGATGATACTCAATACAAATACGCTATCTCAAGTAATTACACTTCAATAGTGCAAGTTGACAGCAATAGCTCAATTTCTAGATGTTAATTACATGAACTAGACATACAGAGGAACAGACACAGCAGAGGACAATAGAGTCTAAAAAGATAGCATCTTCTTACTGCAAATGTAACAAAACACCTACAGCTCCTCCTCCACATCGATCCGATTTCTTTGGAAACACTAACTATGCCTTCAAAGCACCAACAGCTTCAGAGAACCACAACTATGTCCAATAATGAAGTAATACAAATGAGCAACGGAGAGCCAATTCACCCAAACAGAAACGCATGCAAACAAAGCACAACAGGCCACCCTTGACAGAGGACAGGCCGGATTGTAATTACGGACTGGCTGCATTAGTTAAACCAGAAGCAGCCTAACGGCCACCAAGAAAGTGAGCATTCATATCCATGCGCCTTCAGAGAGGCATTAGGATCAGTGAGCAGCTGCAGATGAAGAAAATGAGCATTACATCACAGGTGCTCAAAACACGAGGAGTGCCTCTCTCCCAGATTTTCCACAGGCTCTATACACAACCCATCATAATGATTCATCTACATGACAACTAATTACAGCAGTGATGGCAAGAACCACAAATCATTTAACAATGCCACTGAGCCTTTACTGTACCGCCTCCACTGCTCAACAGTAGTGGTAGTCTTATGTGTAAAGGGTTTGGTTTTCAAAATGCATTATAGAAGAATATTCTTTTTCCCCCTGATATACATAGCTGGGAATGGGCTTTACGTATACTAGCAATATCACTGCGTTATTTAACTAACTGCTAGAGAAATTTTTTTTTTTAAATGTTTGTCTATTATATATCAGCTATTTCTCATGTCATGTCCCAAGTTGTTAATATATAGCATGTTGTAAAGGAATTTAATAGTACTGTCTGAAGGTCCTAGGCCCCTAAGAAATTAAGATCCATCTGACCAGTATGCATTTATAACAGTAACATTAATAAGCGGTGTGTTAATTAATAAAGAATAACATTAAGAAGTGGTGTCCTCGTTACTGTCGCCTAAGTGGCTGTGCCAGTGAATACGTATTTTGGTTGTAATGCCAGAACAAATAAAAAGTGGTGCGCTTTTGATTACATTTATGGATTTTGCAGTCAACATGCTTGAACACAGTCTAAAACCATGCCTAGACAGCAAATATGTCCAAACTGAACCATTACCCTTTTAAATAATAACAAACTTCACTAAAAGATTGATAAAGTAAGTACTGTTTATTTGAAATTGTGAGCTTTCCTGATATGAAAATGCTAGTGTTGGAAGTGCATTGTAGATAGAGGCGTACAGTCCAGTGATCTACTCTCCCTCCTCCTCCTCCTCCTCCTCCACAGCTCCCACTCGCTGGCTCCCATCTCCCGCCTGTCACACTGCCAATGAGCTGGAATTCACCGCTCCATTTGGGACTGCTAAAAAAGGCAAGGCAGCCCAAGTCGCAGAGGTGCAGCCAATCAGTGGTGACCTGTCCCGCTGTTCGCCGCAACATAAGGCCCCTGTGGCCCCTCCCCTGTGTGGCACATTGACACATTGCTCAACATTACCAGCACACCTCCCCCCCCTGCACCTCCCTCCTGTAAATGTGTCAGTCACTGGCTCTCTGTCTTACTCCAGTCTCTGTCTGCTACGGTCCCTTGACCTGACACGGTCTTCCCTCAGTTGTTTCCTCTTGCTTGCCATCACAGCCTCCAGTCTGTGTTTTCAGAACCAAATTACTTCACAATCAAACAGAACAAAAGCTGTAATTTTGCCCAAAACTAAACAAGAGTGTAATCCTTTTCTGGTTAGTAGGAAATGTTAAATTTAGAGTAAGATTCAGGCTTGTATGATTTATATGTATGTATGTATGTATGTATGTATGTATGTATGTATGTTTATAGCTTACGGTATGGCATAAAGGTCATTGAGACCTATGCAGATTATTTAAAACATTTAATAAAAAATTTATGAACGTTGGTAATAACTGCGTATTTCCATAAATATTCAAAACTAAATTAACAAAAGAAACAAAGGATCTAATTTTCAAAAAGGTTGATTCCAAATGTCTGCCTGATACTTTAACATGAACATGAAGTATTGATTAATCAAATCAGGTTTTGGATGTTGGCTACAAATACTATGCCACTGGGAGGTCAAACAAAGCAGTTAAACAAACACACGTGTAAACTCACTACTTCTAACATTAAACCGTACTTGTATTTATTTACATAGCAGCATTTTTAATATGGGTACCTCCCAGACAAACCGCCTTAAAATGTATTTTTCCAGGCTCCTAAAACACTTACACAGCACTGTATAGGACCCCACATGCTGATAATCACATAAACACAAACCTCAGTGAAAATCCCAATCTTTCTTTTCAGGTCTTTCTCCTCCACCAGCCACCCTATTTAAGGACAGTGGTGTGATAAGGCTGCATATCTTCCTAAATTGACTTTCCATTATCTCAGTGACACTTGGTCATCACTTGCTGTCACTTGCTCCCCCCGCCTCCCCCAACCCCTCACCTAGCCTCCTAACAGACAGCTGGGAACTTTAGAAAAAGGAAAAGGAGGGGGGAGCAGCGATGAAGTAAAACACATGCTTCCTTTCAGCCGCCGTTTCCACAGTGTGCGCAAGGCTGATGAATGAGTAGTGGGTGCAGAGCTGGGAGACGCATCACAATGTAAGAAGGGTGATTTTAATTCATCCATTACAGCGTCTGAAAACAGCACCGCAAACTGAGCAAGAGCGCAAACATTGCCCTGAGCTTTTCAAAGGAAATACTTACCACACATTGTGCCCACACCCAACATCCAACGTAATGTCTAATGCTGAAACTCAACACAAGCGTTTTTGTGCTGTACCTGTCCGGTTGTGACTCAACGATAGCTAACACTACTTAAATTACATTTTCAGGGGCAACCCTACGAAGGGTGTGAGTTAAGGCAAACTGACCAGCTACTCACACAGGCTAGAGCAACATTACTGGCCTGAGTCCGAGCCTGGCAATGTTAGGAATGGGAAAACTTAGCCAAAGTAAAAACAGCAATTTATGACTAATTCTGCCCCACTGGAGACTGCGACACGGAGCAGGCTGAGGCACAGACAGGCAGGGAGAGAGTAACGACTGCCTGGGCTATAGCCATGTTTAAGAGAGCCGGTGATTGAGAAGGACAGACATTTACTTTAATGGGGGCTAAAGCTATAACAAACTGCACCAGGCCATGATTACAGCCTCACTCAGACTGATGCATGCAGCCCTTCAGAAAGAGCACCAGAGGTTTTACACCAGAATGTGTGATCACTTCTTTGAAACATGGTTCGTGTATCAAAGACACACAGTCAGCACAACTGTTCATGATGTGATTGCACTTTAGGAAACAATTTTAATGCTTTTAATATTCAACAAAACTGAACTTAATATTAGTAAAATTCAGAACTTAAACTAAGTTACAAAGCAGTTGAATATAGACAATACATGACATACCTATGCTAAGAATTTTGTTCGGAAAACAGATTTACAAAATCCATGTACTTGAGTTGCCACCTTTAGACTGGATTAGCTATGTAATAGATTAATTTGGGAAACCATGTTTACATGATTTCATGATGGCCAATATTGTTTGTGTTGACCTTGCAGGCTTCTGCTTCAGGGGCTCTTACTGGATTTTTACAGGCTTCCTCTTTGCACACACTTTAAAAGTGAACTAAATTACTTTATTCCTCTAGATTCTCTTTGGCAAATTCTCATTAGCTTATCGGTAGGCTTCTTCTGCCTCCGGCATTATTCTCTTCCCTTTGAACCCTCAAGCAGTCCCATTGAGATCACTAGGAAGGTGCTTACTTCATAAACAGGACACTGAAGTTTACATTTAGAGATTAAGAGGACACACTCCTTTTCAGACTTCTGAGTGGTCCCAGGACTACAGTTCCTCAACAGTCTGAACATCAGGTCTCATCCCCACTGCCCCAACCCCCCACCACATCCCCTACACCCCCCACCACTCCACCCCCCTGCTAACTGTCCAGTGGCAAGTTAGAGTATAAACAGCAGACACCAGTGTCTTGCTGCAGAACACGCTCACTCTGGGGCTCTGTAAACAGTGGAGGGCCGGGATCACGTCCTGACGGCCACATCCATAGACTACAAAAACCTGTGCTGTATTAACGCCAAGACTGCCTCCTTTTAAATATACATCTTCCCCATCACCTCTGTCTCTCATATATACGTATATACATACAATAAAGAAGGGGAAAAAAAGAAAGGAAAAAAAAAAAAAAAAAAAGAGTAAAGAAAACAGTGGACTCCAAAGACAGCTGCAGCTTATAAGGAATGTGAGGGGCCCCGGCCAAGAGAGCGAGCGGGAAAACGCTACCATATAAGGGCATGGAGGCAGAATCAACTTTTTATCAATGAGAGGAGAGTGCTCAAGTGTGTCTGAGCTAAGGTGACTCAGCGTGCAAAGACTGGTACCAGTGGCATCCGACAGCTCCAGAGACACATCACGGACATGTCCAACAATATCTGCCGGATAAACATGAACCCCGCTTCAAAGAGAAGCGTCAACCAGTTGGACGGACCTGTAGCTCAGAATAAAGCTCTGAGGGTAAGGTGCTGCTGAGGCCAGATGAATGCATACAATGCCAGCTTGCTTCGAAAGCCAGTTATTACAGTCTCTTATGACAAGAGCCCCGCCGATGTATCGTGCTCCGATGTTAAGATTCCAAGCATTTATTGGTAAATGCAAGAAATTCCACAGATAAAGCTTTGCTATTTATAAAGTTGTATTAGCAACTATTAGAGTTAATCAAGTTCATCCAGTGAATTTCATATCGGTCGGGCCCTCCTAGTGATGGAAAAAGACCAATTTGTCTTTTAATGAGAAGTGAGGTAAGACATTCAGAGCAACAGCATGTTGCCATTAGATGCGGAAATGACTGAGACCAATTCAAACGGGTCTTTCGTGCCAACATAAATACTGGATCACTTTGATCATTCAGTAATGTATGGAAGTGAATGGCAGTGAATAATGAACATAAACCTTTCTGTGGGAGCTAGTGAACAGCAGTGCCTACACTAGGTGTTCATGACAGCAAAATGCTTTGAATGGATCACATACCTTTGACATCAAACAAACAAGATTTCAACAAGTTCATATTTACATAACTGCACAGACTTCATGGTTCATGCACAGACCTTTGATGCTGCTTTGCTCTCATGTTCCCCCTGTTATAACTGGGTTTCTTGTTCAGCAGTCTACACAGACCCTCAAAGCTGTCCTAATACAGGGTGGGATGTTTTAGAGTGAGTTAAAATGATGTACTACAATTTAAATAAGCCCCATATGCTTCAAACAGCAGAACTCATTTGGAGTCGAGACTTTTCTTAACTCATTTAAGATTGAAGATGAATCAGGACACAGGAACATGTAGATAGAGCGCTTGCAAAGATACAGCTAGGAGTCATTTCGGATCATCGCTGAGCATAAAGCTGCAACTAGAGTTCAAACTGTGGCGGATCAAACAAGAAACAACAGTGAATGTTTTGAGGAGCGTGTGGGCAGGTGAAATTCAAGAAGTCCAAAATGCATTAAAGCTAAGCATTGTGCCAGTGAGTGCAAATCTTCATACAGTAGATCTTGGACCAAGTTGAGAGAGTTTACCAAGAGGATTCACGACTCCCCTGAGTAACTCATCAAAGAGCTTTCCCACTTTCTAAAAAAAAAAAAATACACACCACACAACACACAGGCCAGCCACACTCACTGGTGATGTACATCTAGTACATCTCCCCTCCCAGAAACCTCACTTAGTCAATAAAGAAAGGATTCAGCAAATAAATCAACATCCATTTACCTCAAATGGAGCCAGTAGATGTTTGGTGCCTCTGGTGTTTCTTTAATGATGCCCTGGAGCTATGAGGCTAGTGTAGGAATCACCATTGGAAGCTCATACATAGCAAATAGCATCATACAAACCGCATCCCTAACCCCCAGCCTCCCCGCCCACCATCAGTAGCTTTGTATTACACTATAGTTAAAAGACACCGAGATACTGATCTGAGATCAGTATGAAATAGTAGTCTGTTACTCACCTTGGTTTCGCCCAGGCTTTCTGATTCAGACACCTGATAGGTGAGGTCGGTCTCCTCAAAGCCTGTGGCGCTCATGCGCTGGTCTGTGGACGGGTCAGAGCGAGGAGGGGAGTCTGGAGAGTTCAGGCACGTCTGTATCAAAGCTTTCCCTGTCTCGCTGGTGATCATAGGTTGGAGTTTGCGCGTCGCAAATGTGTAGACATGGCCAGTTTCACTCGCCACCAGCAGCAAGACTTGGGTCCCCGTCAGAGTGGACAGTTCATACGCCTGGCATCAGGGGAGAACAAGAGAGATATCAGACTACAACACATGGCCTTAAAGCTACAGGGAGAGTAATTAGCTCAATATAAAAAATGTATTCTAAACTAAAGCAATACAAGCTCTATTTGTGTGAATAAAACACCTTTTAAAACATTCAGCATATTTAAAACACAACACTACAATTATGTAATCATGAAGAAAATAATTTGTTTTCATGCAGAAAATTTTGTTATCATTAAAATGCTGATACTACGGCAGATACTGATTTCCAATCAAACTTGCTCCTATATCACCGCCCAGGATTTGCCTCTGTGGCTTTACGACCAATTCATAAATGACCTGAGCTCTGAATGGCTGCCATGTACCTCATTCAGAAAGCAATTCCTGGAACACTCCTTACAGCTTCAACATAAACAGTGCTAAACTTTTGCTAAAGTCAAATAGGCTGTATTTGGAGCTTAGTTCCCATTAATGGACGGCATGAATCATAATCTTTAATAAACACTGTTGTGTGGTTGTATATAACATAGGTCCTTTAACTATTAACAGATCTGCTGAGTGCCTGGTTTGATATGTGCATCATGTGCTAACTGCACCTACACAGTGCTACACCATTTCCTTGCTTACGATCACCACAGCAGGGTCAAATCAAACAAACTTTCCATTCTGTTGCATAATTGTGCATGTGCATCATCTACAAACTTGAACCGCACTAGCGTTCCCACCATACCCAACTCCTACTAATGAAGTACCGCTTGCAGAATGATAAAACAAAACTAAAGCTGGCACCACAGACAGTAGAAAGATGCAATGCATGGTTTGTGCATAGCTTTGCTAGCCAGCTCAACTCACAAGATAAGACAAAGTCGAGATATCTTGAAAAGTGGAGAAAAGGGGTGGTGCTTGACGAAAAAGAGGAGAGTCTGTGGTTTTGCTTTTCACACCCATGTTTACCAACAGACAGCATAGAAAACAGGCTTAGAGCTGGAGGCAGCGAGCTGAGAAAACAGCTTTAGCCCGACAGAGCTGCACTCTTGAACTCTGACGTATGGCTAAAACGTAACTAAAATAACAGAAGATAAGTTTCCAAAAATAGGGTCTGTGATACTGGGAGACTGATTGCATCCACAAGGGTGGAAGGGGGACTGTAGAAGTCAGTGGACAGGGGTTTCAGTGGGTAATCAGATTCACAGATTTATATGTTGGCATTATCATGACAAACGTTTCTGCAAGAAAAACCATCATGAAGGCCGGTGATAACAGAACCCTGCATTAAGGGATGACCATGCTCAGTGCCAGATGCTGTGAAATTACATGTGTATATATTTTCTTTGTTTACAGGCCTATTAGGAAATGTCTGTCAGTGACTATACCAACAATACACTTTTGCTATAGCAGTTGCATTTTTAATATTTTAATATGCTAATTTGAACCGCACTGTGGAGCCATTAATTTTATTTCTTTAAAGCAGGATAGGTTATCAGGATAGGAAGGGGTACAAAGAACAGGATTAAAACCTCCCTATCACAGCTACCATTGAGAAATAAATATCTGGAATAACTACACAGCAAAAAAAGAAAAAAGAAAAGAAAAAGGAAGAAAATGAGAATCTGTGTTTGTACAGCCAATCTTCTCACAGCCATCATAATATTTAACAACTACAACACCTGTGGAATTTTATGCAAACACCAGCAAGTGAAAAGTGCTCATTTTTTTCATTCACACAGTATATTTTAACACACAGGCCTTTTCTAGATTTTTTAGGAATTCAAGTCTCTTTCAGAGAAACTATACTCTTCCTGCCTCTCCATAAAAAGTATGTAAACATCTCAGCTATACTTGAATGCAAGACAATTGTGTTCGCAGAAATAAATAAATATAATGCCAAATATTCAAGTTCCGTTGTACTTACAGCAGTTTGTTTACTCATCAACAAACTCCCGACACAGACACCAAATGTCTTCCATCTCTGTGGCTTTACAGTTCTCATAGTGCAGTCAGGTTGGAGTTCTTCTCCAGATTTCACCCAAACAGGTCATCACCAGTTTTATGTTGTTTATGTTTTTTTCTCTGAACTACAGGTCTTTATATTGAACATGTTATTTAGCAAGCTTAAACAGAGTCATGTGAATTGTGACCTCATTTTTATTTGACATAGCTGTTTGACTAACAGACAAGTGCACAAATCAGAATAACAGATAAATCCTCGGAAGAATCAAGTATATAGCATTAATATTTAATTAGGATGACTGTACAATGTAATAAGCTTGCACATAGTCTTATGTAAACTATAAAATGGGACACATTTTTCATTTAAACATAGTGATGTAAGCTTATTTTTACTGTTGTGACAAAACTGTATCTCTAAAATGATCATTTTAGTACAAGAAAAATATTAATTTTAAGTATTATTGATAAACACAATTTTAAAACACTATAGTGTTTCACATAGTCTGAAACCAACCTTGTGGAAAAATGGGAGAATGATTATTGATAAAATGCCATAAAATACCTGGGTAGCCCTTAACATTCAAGCAGATGACCAGGTACCGTGTTGGAAACACAGCATTCAAGTGACAATGCCATTTCCAAATTCTCGATTAAATTAAGTGAACGAATGAATAAAAGCATGAATGAATGTTTTTTGTTCTGCCAGTAAAGATAAGACCTTTATAGCCTGTTTACATACACAAAAAGCGACATAACACACTTAAGGAAGGAAAAAAATTCCTCTTTAAATCCTCTTTAATTAGGTAAATTACAGAGAAGCCCAGATGACATGCAAGAGCATCTATAAAAAGACCAAAAAGGCAGCCTTAAACATTGAAAAATCTGATTTGCTGCACCATTAGTTATGAGGAGGATGCTAGTGGATCGGCTTCTGTAGGCAGAAGAATAAGGGCATTCTCAAGAACACTCTCCCAGGAACACAATTAACTCTGCTGACAAATTATGCCATTTGAATCGGATCAGAGCATCAGGATATCATTACCAAGCCAAATGCACTATTAAATAGATTGTGAACAGAAGAAAATGCCCCTTGCAGACTTTACTGTTCTACACAATCTGCATAGGGAGGAAATGTCTGCACAGCACTTTCATCATTTCTTCATTCACCATCTGTCAGGCTGGTTGTTGTCCTTTCATAATGCGGCTGATCAGATTCTTCCTGCAACAGAGGTCTTGCTCTAACTTTGTTTTCACACACTAAAGCACTGAAGAAGAACGTAATGTGTAAAATAAGCGGCATACAGTAAAATCGTTTTCCTTTCATCAATATAGATATTGTGACAACGCAACCGGAAGACACGCGGCTGAACTAAAGCATGGTACACGTGCGCCATTTTACAACCAAGACCGTCTATATATCCGAGTTCCATTGTTCACGTAAGTCGAATACTGTCAGTATTCTCTACTTCCGATGTTAAAGCCTTTTCGTGCTTCTACTTGGGAGGGGTGGGTTGGAGGGGAAGGTGTAAAAGTTGATACAGCAAAAATCTGAATTTGATAAGCATCTTAACAGATCTACTACAGATGGCTCGATTTGAATAAAGATATCTGAGGACAGGCAGTTTTATTTCTGGAAAAGGCTGATATCTGAACAGGGTTCAATAGTTTCCACTTTTAGGGGACCATAAAAAATTAGACTGATGGCAGCACAGTTGTTTACTAAGCATTTGAGATAATCCATCTGCATGAGGCCTGTGTAAAATTAGTGGCAGGAAATTAAAACTTTAAAACTCAGAACTTTATTCTAGATAACGTTAAAGATCATCCAGCCAATATAACATTTCAGAGGTTGACCCTCAAACCAGACTCCAGAGTCAGGGACATCAGCTTTAGCTAAAATGCATACTTTGCTGTTTTACATGAATATTAAATGGAACATAAGAGAAGCTAGTCTTTAACAGATATGCATTCATTCAGGCAATACAATGACAAATAGTTTTTTAAAATAAAGCTTCCAGCAAACACGCTTACTGTTCACTGGGTTTATGCTGGCAAATGTGCACATGCTCGTGTGTCCGACGAGGAATTCCAACTTTTCTGAATAACAATAATAGCTGTATCTTCCAAAGTTGTGAGTACCTTGGAATGCAGCATTAGATCAATGGGTTTGCCTACATTTATGCACATAGCCATTCTTTATGGTCAGTGTCTCTTATACTCATATCCAACTATGCTGAAAGGATGTGCTTGATTAAAATGTCAGCATCAGCATCAATGTCTCTGGAAAAGGGGAAATGGTTGCCTGGACACAGCAACTGTGTAAATGTACAGGAACAAGGTTAGAGTTTGAGGAACAACAAAGACAGGCTTAGTGTTTGGAATAAGTGGACTCTGCTCTAAAAGACAAAATCCCTGAATCTCAACTCGCAGAGCACAAAATATTCAGACATCCCAGGTTCCAAGATTGCCAAATCAAAAATTAATGCAAAATTAATACCACAAGACGCATACTACAGTCCTCGGCCCACACATACACACACACAACTGCAATATGAAACTAAGAATCCTGTGTTCCAAACTGCTGCAGTGTTTTGAAAGAAGAAGAGATTTGATTGCACTGCGGACTTTAACTTATTTGGCCTCTGATTAAAAACCTCCAAGTACACACACACAAAACCTGTCCTTTGTTTCCAGAATAAAAAGATGCTCGGCTATGAGCCAGCAGACAGGCCTTAAAAAAAAAAAAAGATCACTCTGTCTTCATATTTCTGCAGGTAGAAGAACTTTTTTTTTCATGAAGCTGAATTTATGTGTTGTTAGTGGTGCAGGAATGCTAAGATGTGGACACTTCTGGCTCCCAGCAGGAACCCTCTGAAGCATCGGTATGCTCTGCTCTCACTCTTACTGTACACATCACCTGAATGCACAGGCCGCCATGTGCTGCGCCGCCATCATAAGAACAAAGGTCGGCTTACTGAGCTGTCTCCGTTTCTGATACATTTGTAAAGCAGTACAGGGCCTCTACCTTCACCTTTACCTTCAGTTCCTTTTATTTAAATAAACAACAAAACATTACATTTACAGCACTGAATAAAAAACAGCTGTTTTTTTCCATTATACAAATAGGTCATGAGAAATAAAACAATCGTCTGAAATAATAATAATAATCTCAGTACAGCAACAAATGCTAGGATAAAGTTACTGTTTACAATAAAAGAGTTTGTATTACTTTTTTCAGTCAATACTAAGAAAATTTTTATACTGTTGACATATTAGGAGTTAAAGATAACATTGCACCTCCAACCCATAAGGACAATTCTTATGAGGCTCTGTGAGGCTTCCAGTTGGCTGCTGGACTGAAACAAACAAACAGCAACAATTCAGCAGGTGGTTATAAGAGCCAAGCTGGGAGAACAACATCGCATTCCGCAACTCTTTTGCAGTGACATCACCTACCCTTTCAGACAGCTGTCCACATGCGCCACACATAATAAAAGGTCGCAAACTGACCAGAAGAACGAGGACAGGTGATGATCTGCTACAGGTCACTGGGACAACAGCAAAATGGCAAGGCTACAGTTGCACATGTGCCATTTCTTTAGATGAGAGAGGCAAGTATTACCAATCAGATTTACTACCGCCAACGGCATTTCTTTTTCCACTGTATCTTGTGAAAAGTGACAATATTCACTCTGCAGATGTGCAGCCTGTCAGCTTTAGCCAGTCTGTACCAATACTACGCACACACACTACAGAGATGCAACAGAGAAATAAAGATATGGCCACTACAGCGCTCCAACAGGCCCTTTGAGTGCTAAGCACTGATCGAGACACAGAAAATGTGCTGTTATACCCATGAGGAAATGTGCCCCAGACAGCACCATGTGAGGGTCCTTCAAACATCATGAAATAGGTGAAGACAGGACCTTACAGCATTCAGCATTACTAATCAAATGATTACATAAAGTCTGGTGATATGTTTTGGCTTTATCTGTATGAATACAAATGTGTCCTATGACCAAAGCTGGACTAAAACTTACCAGCCTCTACAAAGATTTGAAGTGAAATTCATGATCTGAAACAGTTTCATGACATAAATAATAATAATGTTAAATCAAGTCTTATTTATACAGTAATAAATAAGAAGAAGCTGATCAGAGATCAGTACACAAGGTCACCTGACCCATATGAAGGAAAGAAAGCAGATGTGGGGAGTTAGCTTCCTCCGTGTACTGGGACCAGGCCAATGACTTGCTACAGTGAGTTTGCACAGGTCACAGGCAATATAATGAAATATGGCCTCCAGTATCTCCAGTTTCTTAAAGCCCTAGAGCTTGATTTTCTTGAGTAAACAGATACGAGGTAGTATTCTAATAGCTCGTTCTCCGTCTGACATCCAGTCACACCAAGCGCGTGAGTCGGACAATGTTATGGCAACTATTCAAACCTGGCATGCTAAAATATTTGGGTTAAGCTTCATTGATGAAGGATACTCTTTATGCAGGCCAAACCCTGCGCGCCTGTGTTTAAAGAAGGGTGGTAGTCAGAAATAGAGAATGTCAGTTGCTTTAATCTATTTAAAGCTCACAGTCAGTGGGGTCTGTTGTGACTTCCAGTCACCATGTGCCAGAGGAGAGGACATGCAATACTGCAGTCTCCATTACAGCAGAGAGAGAGAGAGAGAGAGAGAGAGAGATGCACTGGGGACCGACTAGGTGACAGGCTGATCACATTCCTGAAGACACGGAGTTTGCTCACCTCACAGAGTTTTAGAGCATTGATCACGTGTGTTATTTTGGCCTGCAACTTCAGGCGCACACACTCTACTGTTATTACCAGTGTGCTTTAACACCGTGATTGTGGTACCTTATATCCTGGACTAAATCATGGGGTTATCTAAAACTGTCTATGGATAAAATGCATTTCAGTGTTGCTCTTGGTAAAAGCAAAAGTTTGGGTACGATCTTTAAGGATGAAGATGAATGTCAGAGTCACTTTTTATGTGTGCAAATATTTGGATACGGCTTTTGAACGTTATGTATAACGGAAGAAGTTACTAACCGGCTCAGTAGATGAATAACTCACCTTCTTCATGATGCCAGTCTTTCTCTTGCTGAAAGTTGTGTATCGCCGCAACTTGTTGTCTATGAACTCCATCTTAATCTTGACGCGTCCACGTGTTTTCTTGCCTGGCTTTGCTCCAGCCACACCGCCTGCCACCACACTGTAACCTCCCGGGGCCATTCCGGCCTCCTGGCCGACCACGGCACCTTCCATCTCGGCCCTCTCCCGCTTCACCCCCCTCCTGCTGTCCCCAGCCATGGGCTCGTCTTCGTCCCCGGAATCTGAGTCTGCGTCAGAGGCGCTGCACCCCAGAGGAGCGCCTTCTTTATCCCGGTCAAACCTGCCGGGAATCCCCACTATCCCTGCGCCCAGAGCCCCCATACCTCCCTGAACGCCGACAGCCTGCAGCGCACTAAGCCCGGCGCCGCCGTTCCCGGCTCTGACACCACCTCTCCCGGGCCCGTTACCCCCCAGCATCCCCACGGGAGCACCACCGAAGGCACTAACGTTGACGCCGGCTACCGCCTGACCACCTGCCCGCGCTAGACCCGGGCGAAGCCCGCTGCTGCCCACCACCACAGCCCCGTGTGCCGCGCTATTCCCTGCCGCTGACCCGTTTCCACTCAACGCCGAGCCAGCCTGGCTGGATAACATCCTACTCAGGAGAGAAAACGGAGCGCTACCAAATTTGCCAGTCAGCCTGTGGTGGGCGAGTGTGTGGTCAAACAGTAATGCAGACACATTCAACAGAACCACCATAAAGGCAAACCCGAGCAAACATACACACACGCACGCACTCAGGATGCCTGCGTGACTACCAATGCGAAGTTTCCAAAGTGATGCTGCCCCCTCCGAGCCCCTTCGACCCGCTTCAGGCTCGCATCGCCCCCCCGCTTTCCACAACTCACCGTGCACTTTCTCTAAAAGGAAAACGCGAAGCGCGCACTCGCGATTATTCCGCCATGTCATGTAGTTCACACCGTAAACACGTAAAATGTCGACCGCGCTCGGCAGAAACGCAGACCCGCCGCAGTGGTATCCTACAAGCTTTCACGCAAAATACGTTTTTATGCAAAATCCTGAACGTTTTATTCCCTTATAACTATGTAATATTCCGCACCGACAGTGGACGAATCCATCCGTACAGATCTACTTTCCTCCATATAAAGAGATACAACGCTTCCTTTTAAGGAGTTGTCTCTCCTTATATGGTGAGTCACAGTGCCGCCCTTCGATTGGATAGCGAGGGAAAGGCTTAGCGTCCAATTGGTCAGAGCGGTAGACTCATTTGAATAAATACCAAAACGGTTGCGCTCACGCCGACGTCATCGCGGGGGGAGGGAGGGAGACTCCACATACTCTGCTGGTCATAAATTATTTTGGAATATGAATGACAGACACAGTTTGAAGTAAATATGCTCATCAACAGTTCACATGTGCAATTTAGAACAGTTTAACTCACGTAATTATTTATAGCCCAGCCAATATAAAGACGATTTTCGGCAGGGATTCGTTCTAGGCATTTTATCTGTGAATCATCTTCAGGCTTCTTTGAAAAGAATTACAGCGCGCTCATCTAACACACTCACTCACACACACACACACACACACACACACACACACACACACACACACACACACACACACACACACACAACCTTTAACACACTGTAATGGACTACAATAGTAGTGCAACTAGTTCCCATGGAAACTGTTGTAAAGATGCATTAGGTTGAGATAATGTCTGCATAAATGAAGAAAAATAAATATTCACTGAACATTCGATTGAGAGATTTAATGAGGTGCTGTTGGGTAATGTCTCTCATAAGAAGAAAAAAAGAGAAGGAACAAAACTGGTTCAGCATCTTTTGGCTCCCTGCCTCTCCCGAGGACTGATACCACAGTGTAAAGCAGGCCAAAGTTAAACCGGATTAAACTGGCATAATGCTTTTAACTACACTTGTCTTACTACAGTTCAGCTGTGCGTGAGCCTGTGCCTTCCAGGTGATCAGTGGCGTAACTACAAGTAGGGCAAAGTAGAGCAATCACATGGGATCCATGGCACAGGGGACCTTGGATAGCCAGCCCTTTTTATATGCCATGGATAACCACAGAATGAATATACTACAACAATTATCTTACATCAGAGGACCAAGTAAATCCATGTTTTAAATTTGGGGGAAATTAAGGGGATGTATTATGCTCATTTTCATGTTCATCATTTTATTTTCTGGCCCTGGAATAGACCTACATGCTACAATTTTCCCAACACACAATACTTTCCCCAGACTGTGCATCTGTATTCATGCTCTGTCTCAAATGCTCTGTTAGAGCTCCTGTGTCTTTAAGCCCCGCCTCCTGATGAGTCCAGTGTGCTCTGATTGGTCAGCCTGCCCACTCTGACTGGTCAACTGCCAGAGGAGTTGAAAACTATAATAGCGTCCTCCTACACGTTTCACCCCAACAGCAGACTGTGTTACAAGATGATGTCGCCTTGTAACCTTGTAGGGCTGGAGTTCCAATGAGGCGTTTCAAGCTGCTGGGAAAAGTAACTTCGGTGGGAGGGAATTTCTCCCCTGTGCATTTCAAGCTAAATAACACAGTTTGTTTACATGGACAAAAAGCTACTTAACATACTAAAGGAAAGGAAAATCATAATAATTCCCCTTTACATTTTTGGCACTGCGGTTAGTTATACCCCTGATGTACTGGTGCTACAGATCATTACGTGTATATGTGATATATTAATTACTCAACGAATTACAATGAGTGTATTATATAAGAAAGTATATAGATCAGTGACACAATCACGTTCAGTTGTATAACCTGGTAACTTGGATAGTAAAAGAAAGCCAAGGCTACATAAACAGAGAACAAAAGATGAACCTACTATGAAATGCATTATTCATTCTAAGGTGAGAGAGAGAAACACTTGAAGTGCTGTGTGTGAGTGGACAGAGCTGTATTACCATAGCAAAAGATGCAGGACTCACAAAGCACTCCCACATCAGCAAAGAACACCTACTGATGACTCAATAAACAGCAGGGAAAAAAAGCTGTCCATTGCTCTGCCAGCCTTTTATGGTGGGAACCAGATAATGTCACATGAAGAGGGCCAGTGATATAAGCATAACGAATAATAATGAAGTAGGGCCTAGCTGTGTGGCAAGAATTATCACGGCTATGTCCAAAACCAGCACAAGAAATCATTGTTCTGTAACACACTGGGGAGATGACAAAAACAACCATATAACTGATCAGAAGCCTAATGTCATTTGATTAGCTTAACATCACTGGATACAATACATTTACAACCCACAGCGCCCTCTACTGATCAGACCAAAGTAATGCACTGAAGGTGGACCTGAGTCACCCCTACTAAACCGTGTCTTCAGCCGTGTGATGGAAAAAAGTTTCAATTTCACTCCAGTAAAACCAAACTGCCTGTTACAAACGTGAATGTTTAATGAGAGCAGCATACATTGTGATTATTGTGACCTTTGCTTAAGTAGAATAACAAAAAAAAGCATTCTAGGTGTGAGTGCCTAGCATGTACGTACTTAAAAAAAGTCATGGAATATGTATTTGCTCACAGAAATGAACAAACAATTAATGTTATAAGAAAAGGTTACATATAAAACAGTTCATTAAAACACAGAGGCAACGGTATGGAAAGTGAAGTGTAAAAAAACAAAACAAAATAGTAAATAATCCTTCATGTCCTAGGCACTTGTGGTCTGAACAGTTGATAGTGACCACTCAAACGTCAACTTACCCAACAGGTCAGCCTACAACACTTGCCAAACTGCAAAATGAGATGTTATTATGGGTTGAATACATAACGTCTGTATAAAAGGATCACCGAGTACCTTTCCATAAAAAAGATGTATAAAATAAACAACAACAACAAAAAGACAGAACCTTCATGATAGATAAAGGTTCTCGTACATCCTTCTATGTTAAAGTAATAAGCTATTATATAAAATGACATTTTAAGTGAAATTAGTGCACGGTCTCTGTATTAATGAGTGTAACAAGGACTTCGCCAAGCAAGTACTGTAATTACAGTGATGTGGTTATAAAACGTCGCTATGCAGAAATACATTGTTCATCATGGCTTTAGGAGTTTAGGCAATAGGATGTATTGCAAGTTGTCTCCATTGGAATATTCTTGTCCCATATGAGCACCTCAAGGTAAAAACAAAAAAAGGTAAATATTAAAAATATTTAAGTACAATCGTGATAAAAACACTCACTCTCCTTCACCCATTCACACACTAAACGCTTACGGGACATACACGCTGACTGATTGAACACTTCGTCCTGTACTCTTTCTGTTTACCTTCCCCCACCCCTCAGAGAGTCCGGAGCTTAAAGCCACAAGTAACAGGCCATCACCCTTCATGGCAAACCTTGTTCTGTATGCCTTATACCCTGAACCACAACTCGCAATAAACAAAGCTTTACAAGCGCACGCACACACATCCTGAAACAAAACAAACACGCACACCAACTTCAAGTCCTTGAGCCAAGCATTAGCACGTTGTCGAGTCCAGCATTGCCAGTGGGCAGCTCTGGGGGGGGGTTGCCCCTGATGTTGGATGTGTTGGGATTGTCCTGCGCTGGCAGAGGTGAAAAGTTGAGGTCAAAAGTCGTACCCCTAGCAGAGGTAGCTCCAAGAAGTGCCTGAGGCTCCAGAGATGAAGAAGAGGAAGAATTTCAGGGTAGAAGAGATGCAAAACCAAGACCAAGAGCGTAAACAGGCCATTGAAGGGGCAACAGGGTGTCCTTTCATGCCATGGTTAAGGCAAATAAAAGTGTCCAGGGTCCTCACACACACACACACTCACACTCTCTCTCACACACACACACACACACTCTCACACAAATCAATACCAACGGATTGCCCTGATATCAACATGTCCATCTGTCACTCACACACTCTTGCTCCCTGAAATGTGTGGGACCCAGTCTAAGTCTGTGATTGTATCAGAGCAGAAATGGACAGGATTGGCTCCACCGGTGCAGGTAGAATGAGTCGCACAATGTGCTCCTCACACCTTGCTGTCCAGAGGAATGTCCCCCAGGGCCTGGACCAGCTCATTGAAAGATGGCCGCTCTTTAAGACTGAGAGCCCAGCAGCGGGTCATCAGTTTGTAGACTTTAGAAGGACAGGCCTCAGGAGCAGAAAGCTTCAGAGTTCCGGCCTGAAGACCTGTTATACAGAGGAAAGTGAAGAAAGTTAGATACGCAGTGCAAACGCTTTTTCATCCTTTGCAATGCAAATGCTTTCAGACATTCTAGGACTGTCAAGTGTCTTCTTCTACAAGTCTACATCATGCTTGGATGCTGAGTTGCTGACTGGGAAATCTGATTACGTACTATGTAATCGACTAGTATTATTTATTATTAATTATATCCCATTATGTTAAAAGAGAATTGTCCTTGTTGAGAAATTATAAATATAGACAATGTTTAAGAAGAGAATGTGATACTTCATTGTTGCTCTTTGTGGTGGATATGGTCAGTACCCAAGGACGAACCACAATTTACTTTGAACCTTTTGATGAACCCACTATCTGATCCATACCACGATCCTACCAACCGTCACCAATCCAGGAAACACTAATAACATTTAAGAACTTTGAACATGGTGCTGCATATAAAATGTCATGCCTAGTCACCCAGTTCTCCAGTGTTTTCTCACCTTCCAGCACCTCCTCGTGGCTCAGTGTTGAGTAGGGCAGCTCACCGAGACTGAACACTTCCCACATCAGCACACCGAAAGCCCACACATCAGATTTGGTGGAAAAGTCGTCATCAAAGACGGACTCAGCGGGTAGCCAGCGCAGTGGGATGTACTTCTGCTTGTGGTGGTAATACTCACTGTGCACAGACAGACAGCAATAAGGTTCTGTGGCTTCACTGGCAAATGTTACAATTACAGTACTTCAACACAAGATGGCACATGTGGTGTAAATTTCACACAACACCGATCTGTGTATTTATTGTGTGTAGCTGAGTATTGTGGTGTATTTATTGTGTGTTGGGGTGTATTTATTGTGTGTAGGTGACTGTTGTGGTGTATTTATTGTGTGTTGGGGTGTATTTATTGTGTGTAGGTGCCTGTTGTGGTGTATTTATTGTGTTTTGTGGTGTATTTATCGTGTGTAGGTGAGTGTTGTGTATTTATCGTGTGTAGGTGAGTGTTGTGTATTTACTGTGTGTAGGTGAGTGTTGTGGTATATGTATTGTGTGTTGTGGTGTATCGACAGTGTGTGGGTGTATTTATTGTGTGTAGGTGAGTGTTGTGTATTTATCGTGTGTAGGTGAGTGTTGTGTATTTACTGTGTGTACGTGAGTGTTGTGTATTTATCGTGTGTAGGTGAGTGTTGTGTATTTATCGTGTGTAGGTGAGTGTTGTGTATTTACTGTGTGTAGGTGAGTGTTGTGTATTTACTGTGTGCAGGTGAGTGTTGTGTATTTACTGTGTGCAGGTGAGTGTTGTGTATTTATCGTGTGTAGGTGAGTGTAGTGTATTTACTGTGTGCAGGTGCGTGTTGTGTATTTACTGTGTGTAGGTGAGTGTTGTGTATTTACTGTGTGTAGGTGAGTGTTGTGTATTTATCGTGTGTAGGTGAGTGTTGTGTATTTACTGTGTGTAGGTGAGTGTTGTGGTATATGTATTGTGTGTTGTGGTGTATCGACAGTGTGTGGGTGTATTTATTGTGTGTAGGTGAGTGTTGTGTATTTATCGTGTGTAGGTGAGTGTTGTGTATTTACTGTGTGTAGGTGAGTGTTGTGTATTTATTGTGTGTAGGTGAGTGTTGTGTATTTATCGTGTGTAGGTGAGTGTTGTGTATTTATCGTGTGTAGGTGAGTGTTGTGTATTTACTGTGTGTAGGTGAATGTTGTGTATTTATCGTGTGTAGGTGGGTGTTGTGTATTTATCGTGTGTAGGTGAGTGTGGTGTATTTATCGTGTGTAGGTGAGTGTTGTGTATTTACTGTGTGCAGGTGCGTGTTGTGTATTTACTGTGTATAGGTGAGTGTAGTGTATTTACTGTGTGCAGGTGAGTGTTGTGTATTTACTGTGTGCAGGTGAGTGTTGTGTATTTACTGTGTGCAGGTGAGTGTTGTGTATTTATCGTGTGTAGGTGAGTGTTGTGTATTTACTGTGTGCAGGTGCGTGTTGTGTATTTACTGTGTGTAGGTGAGTGTTGTGTATTTACTGTGTGTAGGTGAGTGTTGTGTATTTATCGTGTGTAGGTGAGTGTAGTGTATTTACTGTGTGCAGGTGCGTGTTGTGTATTTATCGTGTGTAGGTGAGTGTTGTGTATTTACTGTTTGTAGGTGAGTGTTGTGTATTTATCGTGTGTAGGTGAGTGTAGTGTATTTACTGTGTGTAGGTGAGTGTTGTGTATTTACTGTGTGTAGGTGAGTGTTGTGTATTTACTGTGTGTAGGTGAGTGTTGTGTATTTATCGTGTGTAGGTAAGTGTTGTGTATTTACTGTGTGTAGGTAAGTGTTGTGTATTTACTGTGTGTAGGTGAGTGTTGTGTATTTACTGTGTGTAGGTGAGTGTAGTGTATTTACTGTGTGTAGGTGAGTGTTGTGTATTTACTGTGTGTAGGTGAGTGTTGTGTATTTACTGTGTGCAGGTGAGTGTTGTGTATTTATCGTGTGTAGGTGAGTGTTGTGTATTTACTGTGTGTAGGTGAGTGTTGTGTATTTATCGTGTGTAGATGAGTGTAGTGTATTTACTGTGTGTAGGTGAGTGTTGTGTATTTATCGTGTGTAGGTAAGTGTTGCATATGTACTGTGTGCAGGTGCGTGTTGTGTATTTACTGTGTGTAGGTGGGTGTTGTGTATTTACTGTGTGTAGGTGAGTGTTGTGTATTTACTGTGTGCAGGTGAGTGTAGTGTATTTACTGTGTGCAGGTGCGTGTTGTGTATTTACTGTGTGTAGGTGAGTGTTGTGTATTTAACGTGTGTAGGTGAGTGTTGTGTATTTACTGTGTGCAGGTGCGTGTTGTGTATTTACTGTGTGTAGGTGAGTGTTGTGTATTTACTGTGTGTAGGTGAGTGTTGTTTATTTACTGTGTGCAGGTGAGTGTAGTGTATTTACTGTGTGCAGGTGCGTGTTGTGTATTTACTGTGTGTAGGTGAGTGTTGTGTATTTAACGTGTGTAGGTGAGTGTTGTGTATTTACTGTGTGTGGTACATGTATTGTGTGGTGTGGTGTATATACAGTGTGTGTAGGTTGTGGTGTACGTCTTCTTGTGTACCTGTTATAGACGTCCTTTGTCAGGCCGAGTGCGGACACTTTGACCTGTCTCTGGCCGCTGATCAGGCAGTTCCGCGCCGCCAGGTCTTTATGCACAAAGCGCTGCTTAGACAGGTGCTCCATCCCTGCAGCTATCTGCCCACAGATGGACACCTGAAGAAGATGAAGAGAGGGATGGAGAGCGAGAGAGAGGATGGTGGGAGAACCAGTTACTGACTGAAGACTACCTTTTCGTAGATGATGGCTGTTATGACAAAGAGGCAAAGAATATGCTTACTTTTGTTTTGGTGCTTATGGGCTGTGGTTTGAGTTTCTCATCTTTACTTTTCGATATTCTCAGGAACTGCTTGAGATCGCCCTAAAAAAAGAGAGATAAAAACATTCAACATACAGTTACAATATGCCTGCAGTGCATCGTCTATTTCTTTAGATTACATAGCTTATACAAAAGTCCTGACATTAAAATTCAAGTTATTTTTTGGATATGGTATTGAGATACCAGTGGGGCCATCCTGACTCTGAATTTGACCAGATTTAATTGGACAGACTTGAGCTGAATTTGTTCCATTATACTGCAAACACAATCCACCAAAAGTTTGACAAGTAACTCCGACAGTATCTAACTGATGTGAGGTGGGAGTAAGTGAGATCTGATCACTACTCACTGCAGATAGAAAGTGGCAAAGAAGAATACATTCAAATGTTAGGCATTATTAAACGTCCTAAATGTGTCACTAATGCAGACATAAAGAGGTTTGCTCAAATCTGAAACACACCCGCCACCTTTTGAAAGAATTCTGTGTCAAAATGAAAACGATAATGTTGAAATGATCTGCGTAAAATGACATTCAGTTCAACATTTTGTTTCCTAACACAATGAATTTCATACATTTTAATTACGACACAAATTCCAAATACTTTGTGGGGCTGCTGAAATATGTAGTGTTATGTAATAATAACCAGACACTTGCTGTGCCACAATATGCAACCTACCTACGCTGCTGAAGAAACAGGAAAACCAATAGATCACATGATAAACAATAAATCCTAAGACCCTCTCTTACAGGAAAGCCCTCAGTTAAGAGAAAATAATAGGGCAAACATCTCTCAGTAATATGGTTGCATGCTCACTGTGGAATGAATAATATATATAAAAAATAATTAATATATTAGTAACTAAACTGTTAGTTACAACTTAACTCAAATGAAATGATTAACTCATTACCAGGTCCACATATTCCAGAATGGTGTAGTGTGGTTCCGTCTCTCTGCACAGGCCTAGCAGGCGAACGATGTTGGGATGACTGAGCTTGCTGAACATTTCGGCCTGCCGTTTGAACTCTGCCTGCGAGAGCTCATCTCTGCTCTGCAGACTCTTCACCAGCACCACCGTCTCCTCCTCCCCCTCTTCAATCCCCCGTGCTTTAGCCAAGAACACGTCCCCAAACTCCCCTTTACCTGCACACACATGCCAGCTCAGGTCAAATGGTGCCTGCTTTTCAGCCATGTGACTAAAATGATGTTCTGAAGTCTGGTGTCATAGACTGTCAGCGACTTTATGACTGGCGCCAGTGTTTGATGTGCGTAAGACAGATACTTTACCCAGTGTAGTGATGGTCTGCAAGTCTGCTCTAGGAAAGTGGAGCTTGTCAGTGTTGCTGTGTCGTTTCTCAGTGGTTGCTGTGGTCCCCAGATTAGTAAGGGCCACTTCTTCCTGGATTTCAGCTGTAGTTTGACCGTTCTGCTGCACAGCGTCTCCTAGTGGACAGAACAGACAGAAAGACAATTAACTTGGAACCATTAGAACTAAACTGGAACTACAATGTCCAGAAAAGTATATCTCCAGGAGGGGTTTTGGTCACTGCTTTGCCTGCTTTAAAAAGTATCCCTAGAGCAGGGCTGGGCAATACGAACACATCAAAGAGTTATTGAATACATTATGCCACAGTGCACTACAATATGCTCTCCTGAACATAATGTGCATACAATCAGTACTTGAAGAACACTGACCAGCTACATGGTTCATTGTAAAGAAAGCTAAATTGTTTTGTCCTGTTTAATTGGATTTAATTAAACTCATTGTGTCAAACACTGAATGAAAACATTGTGTTTACAGTTTTATTAGCATTTGTTTTAATGCATTCTGTTTTTTTCTTGCTCTGATCTGTTTGGATGTCTAAAAAACAAATATTGTGTATCATGCAAATTCTTAAATTCTCAAATTAGATTTTTGTCGTATTGTCCAGCAAGATTTTTTAAGCTACTGTGTTTTCTACCAGTGCATAAATGAAGCAAGGTGCGGCATTTATTGCTGGATGTGTTGTCATTAAAATTAAAATAAACAGGCATGGAAGCCAGCAATAAGAAAAAGGGTCACTTAAGAAAATGTATCTAGGAAAAAAGAAAAATTTGAAAGCAGCTTATTTTTAACTGCTAACTGAGCATGCTTGCTATATGTCTTGTGGGCAGGAATTTCACAGTTTGGAAGCACATATGCTAAAAGCAGCCATAGCATAAGTTTAATGATCTCAGACATCGTTTTGGAGCACACAACAAGCTGCAAGTTATTTAACGGTTGATTAATGTACTGTAACATGTACTCTGTGATGACAAACAATCCAGTACTGCAATAATATAAGTAGTCTTTCTTATTCCTAGAGCTCAGTGCCCCCATTTAAGAAACACGTTTAACTCAGCATTTAGTTAAAAACGACATTAACATGGTATTTATAGGTATGTGTGTGTGTATACGTGTATCTATGTGTGTATATGCATGTGCATAATACACACCCACCTCCACCACCCCAACCCCCAACCCCCCCCCAAAAAAATACTGATGTCAACTGTCTGTAAAGCACTTCGGTGCTACTAACTGTATGAAAGGTGCTCTATAAATAAACACAATATTATTATTTATAATATTATATTAATATTATTATAAATTACAATTTTTGTATCACTGGATTTCAACATGTAATGTTGTAAATCAATTTAGAAATGCAAAACAGCTTTTAGAGGCTAAAAGTCTCTCAGTAGAATAACTCACTTCCTTTCCCTAAACCTGGCCTTGGAGCTGCCCTTGAATATCTCTCTCCAGATCTCTACTCCACTACTAATTAATGGCAACAAAGTGGCCATTCTGTAAGGATTAGGAGCATAAATTCTACTAAAAAGCTGGATGGCTCGATTTTATGTACATCCTCCTAATGAAAGTCCCTGCAATGTAGCTGCCCAAATGTCTTAATCCTGCCAAATGGAAACAAAAAGCTCCCGCAGTCTTGCCAACAGCAAAAGCACCAATGCTCTTAATTAGTCGTGATTACAGCTGGGCTGTTCTGCCATTTGCAACCACTAGATGGCAGGATGTCTCGTGTTTAAACATGGTAAAACTCAAAGTGGTATAAAGCACTAAGAGAATTTCAGTGATCGGTTAATGTTGTTGCTCATCAGGTGCTTCCTGGAGGTTTCAGAAACACTGAGTATTAACTGGGCGTTGTACATTGAACTAAATCCTGCAGGACAGCAGATATCTGTGAGCTTGGCTGACACCTAAGCTACATCTCATCTCTACATCCCCTCTTCACACACATTCCCCACTCTCACACACACCGTTAAGGCACTCCATCTCCGGCTCCTCCCCGTCCTGTCCTTTCTGCAGTCTTTTGGCATTGCGTCTCTGCTTGCAGTAGAACATAAGGCCCAGCACGGCAATGATGTAAGCAACGGCTGCCCCCACAGACAGGCCGATGGTCTGGATCATCTTGTACGGCGTCTTCCCCTCCTCTTCATCACGGGTGAGCTTTGGCTTCTCTGCGCAAGGGCAAAAGCAAAGAGCATTTCAGTGTCTCACTGCAGATGTTGCCAGTGATAAAACACTACTCCAGCATCCACAAACACACATTCTACAAGGCTACAGTAATGCAGAGCGTTGTATGTTCACTGCCATGACATACCTGATACTTGAGAAGTAGGCCCTGTGAGGGTTGAGGAGTTACTGCTGTTGTTTTGCTATACTATTTCAAGTAAGAAATAGTTTATATTAAATTACACTACGCCTTTGTTACCTCTGGTAATAACTGTGACCTTCAACAGTTATCACTGAGGCTTTGACTCACTGAATCAAGGGCGTATGGGGTAGAAGTCTATGTGGAAGTCTAATTCAGTCTAAACTGAACATAGTTCGCTGTAATTAAACATCAAAGACTTTGCCAATAGACACTTCTGTTTTCCAGAGTGACGCTGATGGCCTGTCTGAGAGTGATTGGAGTCGTGTGATTTGAAGCAAAAAGCCATGAAAAGCCTTTATGAGGTAGGGGGTCACATGAATAAACAGAATGGCTGCACTGTGTTTAATTTCATTTGCTAAATTCAGCCTGATTAAGTTAAAGCCACTTGAATCAGTCAAGGAGATGGGGAGGCACAGCCAGGTGAAAGAGACTGGGAACATTGATTTGAGGCTGAACACTGACTAGAAGGTTACACAACGAACAACATGAAGAACATGAACAAGAGTTCTAAGTAAGTTTGTATTGTGTCTGCATATGCGATTAATATAAACTTACCCACGACATAGAGTTGTGCCACACGGTCTCTAATACTGCAGCTATTGCCAGCAATACATGTGTACTTTCCTGTGTCATCAGTAGTGACATCACTAATAACTAGAGACCCATTGGGCATGTTTTGGAACCTGAGAGAGGGAGGGAGAGAGTGAGGGAGGGAGAGAGGGAGAGAGCGAGAGGGAAAGAGAGAGAGAGAGAGAGAGAGAGAGAGAGAGAGAGAGAGAGAGGCTTTTCAGTTCATCACTATCTGTGCCTAGGCAAAGCACAATCATGCCACCCCCTATAGATTTGCCCTATACATACACGCAAGTTAAATATCATAATTCTCATATTACTCATACTGAACACAACACATAGCTTGAAAGTTCTGTGATGCATCATACAATACACAGAAAAGACTCCAAATACGTTCTCTGTATAATCTATCCCACAGGAGTACTTTATACCGATGCTGCAGATGTATGTACATTAGCTGTTTAGCCAGATAAACCCAGTATATCCCCACATACAATGGCACACTAAATGGTAAAGTTCTAACAGCTTGAGGGGCCAAGTGCCTAGATATGGTTAGACAATCAGTGTTTGGGGTGGGCTTCAGCAAAAGGTGGAAGCAGAGGCTGAGGTGGCCTGAGTAACAGCTGACACATTTTGCAGCCTCATCTTCCCTTTTCACAACACTGAATACAATCTATATCCAATTTAAACACAGATTAAACCTAATCAAGTTTATTAAAACACAAACAGTTCCAGTTTTAAGGCCAGTGTAGGGCTGTAGTCTTACATTTAAGCAGAAATAAGCATTGATGTTCTTGAAAAATATAGCAACAAGTTTTCACTTTAAATGATTCTTGGGCTTTATTATTGGTATGCTCATCATGAAATCTCCATAGAATGTAAAGGCCAGCCAAAAAGGTGGTATTGAACTTTTAGTTTTTAGTTTTAGTTTTAGTTTTCAGCCTTGCCTTTCACACATAATGATTTCTCCAGATATGCACTGTAGAGGGTGAAACGGCCAAAATCCTTGCAATCTAAGTTGAATTTTTTAATGGTAGCATCCAACTGCAACACCTGTTGTTGGGTCTCTGTCCCAACTTTTTGGGAATGTTTGCAGGAATCAATTTCAGAATGATTTATATATCAATGCTTTCTGTTTTTATTTGGATTTTAGCGATTGTATCGACCTTTGGAATTAAGTTTGGATGTTGCATTTGTATTTCTCAGATACAAGGACAATTTAGTAGGTTTGACTGTCCCTACTTCAGTGCCACTCAAAGCAATTGTCCAGTTAGCATTTAGGAATGTGTCCAGTCCAGCACTAAGAGCAATCAGAGAAGGAAAAACTGAAAAAAAGAGGGACAGACCTGCCAGAGCTGAGAGAGAGCACCTTGTCTTTGACCATCCACTGGATGTAGGGCGTGGGGTCTCCTGTAGCCTGGCAGTGCAGCATGGCTGTGTGGCCCTGGTATACTGTGGTGTATTCTGGTTCCAGCTTAAACTCTATGTAGACTAGGGGAGGGTAATAATAGCATTAATAATCAAACCAACTATTCGACATGAAGTCATTTAAAGAGTCATAAGTTACATGTGGCAGATTACAGAGTCATAATTATATGACTTATCTTGCTCTTAAGATAGAGGGGCTTACTCGGTCCTTATGGCTATGGTGTGAGTACTGAACATATTACACAGGACAAAATAAAATTAAGGCTCATCCTTTGATAACTACTAAAACAGCTAGCAGGGCTAACTACATTAAGAGGCAACTCTTCACACAGAAAACACACACGAAGCTCACCTCCTACAGTGAGGGACACGTAGGCTCTGATTTCTCCCTGCAGGGTGTTACTGGCCACACAGGTGTAATTTCCCGCATCACTTCGCATCACCTTACCAAAGTGCAAAGCCCCATTCAGCTGATTCACATGAGAGGGAATGGCACTACCATCTACAGAAAGCAGAGGGAGAGAGAGAGAAATAGAGAGAGAGAGGGAGGGAGAGAGAGAGAGAGAGAGAATTACATTTAAACTTATGCCGCAATAGCGTGTCCTCAGCTCTGCGGCTCCACCCACACCTCTCTCACCTGCTCTGGTCCAGCGTATAGTGGGCGCCTCTCGGCCCGTAGCAGAACACTGGATAAGGGCTTCTTCGTCTAGCTGCAGACACTGAGAAGGCTGGGGAGTAGGGGTGAACTTCAGCTTTTCTATAACACACAAACAGAGAGCACATCACACACATTTACAGTGCGTATACATATAGACATAAAAACGCAAAGAAAACCTCCTGATTAGAGTACAGTGGAGAGCATTTTCACACAAGGAGCAAGGAGAAGATGTCAGACACAAAAACAGATGGCAAATATCTGGTGTATGAAATAAGAAGACCTTCTTCCAACAGAAATAAAAAGACCTTCTTTCACTAAAGAGATAACAGTATCATAATGCACATTGGGCTGCTTTTTATAGGAGACATCTGTACCCTGCATCAAACAGTATTACCTCATGACTGCATCAGGTTAACAATAGCTCACCTAGAACGTAGACTCTGGCCTGTCCAGCTAGGGAGCCTCCCATAGTCTTGCACTGGCACTTATAGTATACTCCATCATATACCTCCACACTGTTTATCCTCAGGGTCCCATTAGGAAACAATTTAAACCGAGCATCCTAAAGACAGATCAGATAGATGATGATGATGGTGGTGAGGATGATGGTGAGGATGATGATGATGGTGATGATCATGATTATTATTCAGAATACTAACAGTCAACATGAAATATTACTATTGGCACACTGAATGTTGCTGCATAACACTGACATAGGCATGCCATAGCCATGTCATAAACATGACAAATTATATCTAATAATATAAATGTAATGTTACTATGCTGGCGATTGTCATGACATATGCCATACAATATTGATGTCATTACAGCTCATTAGAAAACATAGCACAAATTAGCATTACGGAGATAACCGTGACATTCATGGCATTGTTATGCTAGTGTTCTATTAAAACGCTGACTGAAAACTGACTAAACATTGTTTTAAATTTCTAAGACGTTTAAATGTAATGTGAGCTAAAATGATCAAAATTCCCATGCTGTACTATGAACTAGGAGTTTACCATTTATGGGCAGTAATATATAGTCATACAGATACACTCCTAGCAAAGAAGACGACTGACCTCTTCACTGATCTCCTGCAGGTTGCGGTACCAGGTGACCTGGGCTGGAGGTGTGGTCTGGATATGGCAGTGCAGGTACCCTGGCTGTCCCTCCTCCATAGAAGTGTCCTGGGGCTTATTGGTCCACTCTGGGGGTCCTTAGGGAAAGAGGGGTTGGATGCTTATTACTTGTTATTGGTTTCATGGCAGTACAAACAGAGATCACTGGTGGTGTTGTGAGGATCATTGCTGTAGTTATCATTCAACAAAGGTATCACTGATCACGGAAAAAGGTTTTAAGCATATATAGAAACACTCATGTCATAATTAAAGTCAGTCTCACCAGTCACTATCACGCTGACTGCCTGTTGTTTATGGCCCGCCTTGTTTTGAGCTTTACAGATGTATGTGCCTGAGTCTCCGTCCTCAGTGGGGTTAAAGATCAGGTCCAGACCCTGTTGATGCACCCGGCCCTCAGTGGGCACTCTCGTACCCTTTGACTCCCACCACACTTCCGGAACGGGACGGCCGTCTGGCGGCTCACACGATATCCTCTCCACACGATTAGGAGAAAAAAACTTGTCCTTCCCGTACCCCATCTCTCCTATCTCTACAAGAGGAGACGAAGAAGGGGTGGGGTGGGGAAGAGAGGGTGGAAGAAAGATAGAAGCAGAGTCAAAGAAACAATGACACAGTGAGTGTTACATAAAGGTCAATACATGTGGTAGAGTTCTGGTAGCAGGATGCTGTGTGGGGAAAGGCTGTAAAACAAATCTGTTGTTGGAAGAAAATGCCAGCTCATGTTCAGCACAGCCTCGTAAAGTTCAGAAATGTTATAGAACACTATAATGTATTTCAACATTCCTTATACTTAATAAAACAGAAACACTTTAACTTGAACAGAGGGCAAGGAACATTTGCTAAAGCTAATGCAAATATTAAAAGTCAAATGATCATCTGGTCTTTTACTAAAACATGTCAGTGGTGTGCTGCTGATGTGTCAGGTATAATTTAGGTAAATGATTATGGCAGATTATACAGCACAAAATTCCAGTACAGATATAACAAACCAGTCCCAAAAGACTTTATCTTACAGACTGACTGTTCAGGAGGGATGTTGCACCGACAGCTCACCTGCTGTTCATAATTGGAATGAACATCGTAGCAGAAAAAGGTCAGATGTAAAGTTTTTTATGTTTGTTATTTTGCGGTAAGAAATGTGTAGGACATTGACAGGGAAATGTGCTGTCAAGTGTGATATTAAAACAATAACAATGAAAAGTGAAAAAGAATAATAAATAAGAAATGTTTTTTGGTTGGCCAAAGGCACCATAGGCACCATATTGTATTCATATCCTTTTAACAAAGAAGTAGAGAAGCACATGTGGACATGTGGGAAGACAGGATGGGTCTAGGTGTGCTTTAAGGGGGAGAGAAAATTGTGCGAGTATGTGATGTGTTAAAAAAAATGCATATGTGAAGTTGGGGGCGGGGGGTGGAGAACGAGAGTGTGAGGAGGGAGTGAGAGGGGTTTGTGTTTGTGGGGATGTGTGAGGGAATGAGTGGTAGCTGAAGCAGATGCCAATAAATCCACAAAATTAGTTCATCAACAGAGACAGAAATTCCCTGTTGGTGAAAGGAGCTGTGTGTGTGCAAGAGCACGCACAGAGTGCTGTGGGAGTGTGTGTGTGTGTGTATGTGTGTGTGTGTGTGTGTGAATGTGTTTGTTTTCATACCTGCAATGTGCAAGGTAGCTTCTGCATGCACCTGCTTATCAGCTCCATAACGAGCCAGACACCTGTATCGACCTGTGCTCCGATTTTTCACCTGAGTGATCTGCAGAGTGCCATTATTATACACTACCACCCTGTAAAACACACACACATGCACACACACACACACACACACACACACACACACACACACACACACACATACAAACATACAAACAAACATACTGTCAGTTCACTTCAGTACTCATTAGCATTTGCTTAGTTACATGACAGATCTAATATTTTCTGAAACTAAGGAGTGAGAGTGAAAGTGAGAAAGAGAGACAGACACAATAATAAGAAAGGAAGGGAGAAAGAAATAGGGGCAGGGGAAAGCAATGAAAAACGTAAGTGAAAGCAAAGAAACAATAAATAGATAAAAAATAAATAAAGAAGGATCAAAGCTAAGTAACAGCTGTCTGTGACAGACTTTGATTCTGTGTTCTGCAGAAGAAGGTGCATCAAGCAATAGAGGGACAGAGTGATGCAGAGAAAAGCGATATAAAGGTAAGAAGATGGCAGACAGGACAAAGGCAGAAACACACACCGAGAGATGTGGGAACGCTCTGTGTAGGTCTGTCTTCAGCATAAAAGCATTTAGGTCAAAAAGCCTTCAGAAAATATTTGCCTCCACTGCAGAGCTGAAGTCTTAAAGCAGAAGTTCTACAGGCATGCCTGCTGTTTCTGTGTGTACTACCTGGGCGTTAACACCTTCACTTATTCCTTAATCCCCTCAGCTCCAAGCAACCTCCAAAACCCCTCAGCACAAATATGCAGCTGCAGCTCCAAAACCAACGAAAAAATCTGAATCAAATTATTTTAGTTCATTCCTTCATGAGCTGCCCTGCACCCAGGCTTAGAAGCACCTGGACCATAAACAGTGAGAAACAGCTCTTATAAAACTGCATGAGAAGAGAAGAGAAGAGAAGAGAAGAGAAGAGAAGAGAAGAGAAGAGAAGCTGACCGTGTCTTGTTGACCACTGGCTCGCCTTCGTGGAGCCACTCTATAACAGGTGGAGGTTTGGCTGAGTACTGACAGTGGAACACAGCTTCTTCATTCCTTATCACTACCTGATCCTCCGGAGCCAAAACCAGCCGAGGGATCGTCTTATCTGGGAGAAAGCGAGAGAGAGAGACAGACAGACAGACAGAGACATATAGAGGGAGAGGCAGAGAGAAAGAGAGAGATAGAGAGAGAGATGTTGGCACTTAAGTTGTAAGAATAATGATAACATCAGCTTCAGACATGAGATACAACAAAGGTAACACACAGAATCACAAATTCAACAAACATTAAAACATTTTGGTTCCAGATTTCTCACATGGATTCGTTCAATGGCCTCACCAAAATTTCCCAATATAACTTCTAACTAAAAATAATACAGGGCTGCCCTAAAGAGAGGTTTGAAAACGGTTAAACAAGCACATTAACATACCTATATATTCACTGTCCATTTAAATAGCTTCTTATTTTATTTTTTTTAAACAAAGGTCTTTTTATTGATATTTCTGTGATACATCAAACAAAAAAAAAAACCCTCCACCCCACCTCTACCACACTCGCCTTCATGCACCAAACAAAATCGATTAAATAATATAGATGTAAGATAGAGGAGAAAGAAAGAAAGAAAGAAAGGAGAAAATAAATAAATAAAAAATAAAAAATAATTACATATAGCTATGCGTAAACTGAATACAACGGATTCCTTATTGGGTATTAGGTCACATTTAAGTCCAAAGAGTTCAAGTTCTATATGTAAACCAGGACAGGCTGCCAAATATTATGGAATTTATAGCTACTACCAGCCAAAGTGTACCGTGCTTTTTCCAGTGTCATAAATACAAAGTCCTTCACCCAGTTTGTGAACGTAGGAGGGCATTTTTTCTTCCATTTAAGCAGTATAAGCCGTCTGGCAACTAACGTGGCAAAAGCCACGGGGTTTCTTCATACGGATCCCCGAAGGGGCTACTCCAAATAATACTGTAGTAGGAGAAGGCTGGATCGACTGCCCGAACACCCCTGAAAGGAAGTTGACTGCCAAAAGACTAAACAGCTGTTTAAAAGTGTCATTTTAAACAAGCTTTGCAGAAGGATATAAACTCTTAACCTCAGTGACCAAAAATACATCTCTTTCATTGTTAATTAAAAAAAGGAAACATGTAGCTTTTTTTTTAGAAAGCTTTTTTTTTTTTAGAGGCCACGGGCACAGATGACGACAATGCCCGAACCTTGCACATGCATGATCAGCTGCGAGGGGCATTAGGATGGCTCCATAGACCCCCATTCCTTCTCTCTTTCCTCCTTACACGTTCTAAAGGTGCTCATGCTGCCTAAACCACATGAGCATCAGGAGACTCTCATTAAGGGACGGCATGAGCACTAGAACTGAGAGGGAAAGAGAGCTCACAGCTACGCCTGCCTGTTGCCGTGCACAGGCTGCTGCTTGGTCACCGGGATCAAACGTCAGGCTTCAGGGCAGAACTGGAGGTCTAGGCGTTGTCTTTACGCCTCTCATGGCTGTTGTTGTCCGTCCACCCTCTCTCGCAGCTGACACCCTCATCTCTTTGTCACTCCAGGCTGTTGTGTATATGTGAGGTTCGGGTACCACCTCACGGCTGTCACCGGTGCCCAGGCAGTGCACGCGCATACACCCGCTTGGACACATTGCATTATTAAAGGCTGTTGTACGGAGCTGCAAAGCCACAGCACACTATCATTAAGATGACAACACGTGCATTTTAGAAACACACGGCAAATTCACAGATTCACTGTGCTTGGATAAAAATGAGCTGCAAACTCAGAGTACAGTTTCATCAAAATGACCACACCAGCGCTACATATACAAACGTACTACACATTCAGAAAGCACAGGCAACTTCTGAAAATCACAACACAGCAGAAATGTTTTTGGAGGACTCAAGGAGGATGGAGCCATTCAAACATTTACATTAATCCATTCTGTAAGCTATGATATAACAGCTAAGCTAACAACTGTAGCACAGCTATGACACATTAGATCACTAACTAGTCAGTCAGGTTTGCAACACAGTTTTACTTGTACTGAGCACAGGATCTCGTCTGCAACTGTACATCTGACTACAGCGAGTTGTCCATCAGTTGCCAGATAGGGTGATTACACTGACCAAGCCCAGTCACAGCACAGAAGCAGAATAAACACACACACACACACACGTACACACACACACACACACACACATACATGCACTTGCACATGAACACACACCTACTCTACACTCAGTGTGTGGATATGAGAATGATTTGCAATACTATTCAGAAAAGTATAATGTATAATAAGAAATCTGATGTTTTTCACTCTCTTCTTCCTTCACTTTCTCCCTTTTTTTCCATGATTCTTGCTTTTCTCTCACTTTATAAAGGGCTCTGTGCCCTTAAGCACCCCGTCCCTGTTTTGTTCTTTCCTCGCAGGTGTGCATGTGTAAAGAGGAAGAGAAGACAGAGGTGCTGCGTTACTGTTTACTTTCTGCTGCTGGACTGACCAACACAGAGAACCTGATACAGCCACACACACATACAGAGGCAGTCAGCCATTCACTGACCTGATTACAACATGTGTGTGTGTGTACATTTGTGTGTGTGCCCCACAGCCTGCAGAATTTCAGTTCTTGGTCGGTTATTATGTGTCTGATTTTCTTTGTCTTTGAATGTTTTTGAATCCAGTTTAGAAAACTCTAGCTTCTTTTTCCATTTACTGATTTTCCCTTCTGCAAGTGGATTACATAATATATATATATTAAATATAATACATATATCGTCGCTGTCCAAAGAAAAACATGTATCTCCATTTTTGATGATTTTTACTTTTATGCCTCATTTCATTACATTGCATAAAGAATGAACCAACAGAAATGGCCCAAAACTGCTTGGTAAGACGCCTGGTTCCAATGACTTCCATTTAAATTAAATGAGGTTTTTGACCTCTCCTGTAAAGTTGCCAATTTGGAGATACCCGTTTTTCTTTGGACAGCGACGATATGCATTTATGCTGACCATAACCTTTCTTCTCTCTAGGTAGGATAATTAGTTTGGGGTTGCCAGGTAGTGCACTTATGCTTCATATACGTCTGTGTATTGATCTCTCTAGGTATCAGCACTGGCCCTTGTTCGAGTAGTAGCATCTGAGCTCATGGAGAGTTTTGACTCTAACCTTCTTATACTAGCTGGGAAACATTATCCAACAGAACACTAAGCACGGTTGTAAGTCACTCTGGATAAGAGCATCTGCCAAATACCTTAAATGTAAATGTATACAATCTCCTGAAAAATCTCCAGCTTGTGGCATTTTGACTGGAAATGAAATAAATGAAGGGTGGTCTTTGGCTTTAGCACAGCACCATATGTTCCCTGTATAACCAAGATAAAGAGGTTAAAAACTCTCTCTCACACACACACACACACACACACACACACACACACACATACCTATAATGCTGAGGGTGAAGTTGGAGTTGCTGCAGACATGTCCTGCTCCATTACGTGCACAGCAGCTGTAGACGCCAGAGTCTTCAGGGGTTGGATTTTTCACAGTGAAGATTCTATCCTTATTGGACAGTTGTGCTCCATCTTTTAACCATTTACTGTTCGGCCTGCAGGGGTACAACAGAGCATTCAGCACACCTTATTTCTAGGAATAAATCTTTTAGAAGCTTAATGAAACCATATATTTGACCCCTATATGGGTCCCCAATTCACTTCTCCACTCTCACCACTTAATAACAAGCACACTGTTTTAACAGTGTTAACAAATATCTCACAGTAGTCACTGCAGTAATATAAACTGATTCATAATTATAAATGTAAATATACTGTGGATTAAAAGCTTATTCCAACAGTTAAATTGCAAATGAATTCACTCATGCTGACTTTCTAAAGTAGTATTTTGTGAGAATGCTCTAAACAAGTCTCCCTGAAGAACAACATGCTAATACAGTCTCATAAAATGATGTAACTGTTGCAGTTGCTTTTTATGCGTTATTGCTGAATGGCAGGAAGACAAGTGCCAATGATAAAGATAGGTCTTAGAAGCTTACCTTGGATGTCCATCAATTTGGCACTGTAAACTGATCATGTGGGCATCATCTATCTCCTGAACCGAGGCAGGTTCTTTCAGAGTGACCGGCCCACTCTCCAACCCTAAAGAAAGAGGATCAGAAATGAGTCACACTTTCAAATATAAGTGGATCTTCCTGAATATCTGCCTTTCCATCATCTGTCTATAAATAAATAGGAATGATCCAGTACCTGTCTTTGAGAGGTGCAAAGCAGAAACACGCACTACAGATAGGGTTAGATCCTAGCTAAACACAGGCTCAGAGTCAACAGTACAAACTCAGGAATGCAAAAAATAACAACACGTCTGCCAGACTGTCTTTAAAAGGCTTGTGTAGGTCTCCTACAGCAGATGCTTAAAAATGAATGTTCCTAAATGGTTCTCAGCTTAGATACAGTGGGGAAAATAAGTATTTAGTCAGTCACCAATTGTGCAAGTTGTCCCACTTAAAAAGATGAGAGAGGCCTGTAATTGACATCATAGGTAGACCTCAACTATGAGAGACAAAATGTGGAAAAAAAATTAAACTGATTTTAAAGAATTTATTTGCAAATAATGGTGGAAATATAAGTATTTGGTCAATAAAACAAAAGTTCATCTCAATACTTTGTTGTATAATCCTTTGTTGGCAATGACAGAGGTCAAACGTTTTCTAAGTCTTCACAAGGTTGGCACACACTGTTTGCTGGTATGTTGGCCCATTCCTCCATGCAGATCTCCTCTAGAGCAGTGATGTTTTTGGGGCTGTCGGCGGGCAACACGGACTTTCAACTCCCTCCAAAGGTTTTTCGATGGGGGGGTTGAGATCACTGGCTAGTGCCACTCCAGGACTTTGAAAATGTTTTCTTACCCACTCCTTTGTGTTGCCCCAGTGTGCTTGGGACATTGTCATGCTAAAGACCCAGCCACGTTTCATCTTCATTGGCTGATGAAAGGAGGTTTGCACCCAAAAATCTCACAAATACATGGCCCCATTCATTCTTTCATGTACACGGACCAGTCTTCCTGGTCCCTTTGCAGAGAAAAACAGTCCCCAAAGCATGATGTTGCCACCCCCATGCTTCCATGTATGGTGTTCTTTGGATGTCCGCATTACTTTCCTCCCCAAACGAAGTTGTGTTTTTTTACCAAATAGTTCTACTTTGGTTTCATCTGACCAATGACATTCTCCCAATACTCTTCTGGAAACATCCAAATGCTCTCTAGCAGAGACGTGCCTGGATATGGACTGGCTTAAGCAGGGGGAAACGTCTGGCACTGCAAGATCTGAGTCCCCTGGCGTCGTAGTGATAGGATGGTAGCCCTTTTTGTAACGTTGGTCCCAGCTTCCTGCAGGTCATTCACTAGATCCCCCCTTGTGGTTCTGGGATTTTTCCTTACGTTCTTGTGATCATTTTTGACCCCACGGGCTGAGATCTTGCGTGGAGCCCCAGATCGAGGGAGATTAACTCTTGTAGGTCTTCCATTTTCTGATTATGCTCCCACAAAGATTTCTTCAAATCAACTATTGCAGATTCAGTCTTCCCAGCCTGGTGCAGGTCTACCGGTTTTTTCTGGTGTCCTCCGACAGTCTTCGTCTTTAGTGGAGTTTGGAGTTGTGAGTGTTTGAGGTTGTAGGCAGGTGTCTTTTATACTAACGACTTCAAACAGGTGCCATTAATACAGTAAATGAGTGGGGGGAAAGAGGAGCCCTCTAAAAAGAAAGGTTACAGGTCTGTGACAGCCAGAAATCTTGCTTGTTTGTTATTGACCAAATACTTATTTTCCACCATTATTTGCAAATAAATTCTTTAAAAATCAGACAAAATGACTTTCTCAATTTTTTTCCACATTTTGTCTCTCATAGTTGAGGTCTACCTATGATGTCAATTACAGGCCTCTCTCATCTTTTTAAGTGGGACAACTTGCACAATTGGTGACTGACTAAATACTTATTTTCCCCACTGTATATCGCAGATAAAAAAAACTTGGTATACGACATTTGTATTCACTTGCCTATCTAATTTACCAACAAGTTATTTAAGGTACCGTTAATCAAAAGGTTCTCTAGAGTGCATAGGATCCTTTTTGGCATATTTGTGGGCATAAAATCTGATGCTAGCTTACATAAAGAACTGAATGTAGTAAAAGTCCTGAACATTCATGCAGAATGATCTACCATGCTGCAGTATTGAGAAAGTATTGAACGTTCCATATGTTGTGCATCACTGAGAACAGTAAATATAAACAGATATTTAAAAAGTAAAGATATAACACCAACATGAGCTAGAAAATAGTCTTGGGTGCTTTCATGAGAAAGAGCATGTGTTTTCTATGGTGGCCTTACTAAAAACCCTTTCTGGCCCCTCTATGTTTAAGAAAAGTAAAAACACCAGTGAGGAGAACCTACTCTGGTGAACTCACAGATCTGACCCTGAATCTTTTTTTCCTCCAAATTCAAGTAAACAGTCATTGAATCATGAGTACTGGGACTGAGCACATACTAGTGGAAAGGGAGAAAAACAAAAAGAAGGTGGTTGAGTGGGGGGTGCAGAGAAGTGGGCATGATCACTGGTACTAAGCTACTGAGCTTACAATACAGATGATTCGTCTTTTGATAATGACTTCTCCATGAAATCTCCCACACCAGTGACATTGTGCTATCACTGTAAACAAACTGGCTGTGCAAATCAGGACTCAGCAGGGCAGCTGACTTAACAACAGGGACATCAGTCAACATTGTGGGACTCCAAGTCTCTTTATTGAATAGGAATCAGAAATACATGACATCACTATTTCTGTTACTAATGTAGTTTACTGTTATTGACTAAAAAGTATCTAACATCACAACAAACTAATAACTTGATCCAAAATGTTGCAGTATCTACACATCCTCTATTTTGAGGTTTATATTATATATTGCTGTATTTTGCTCCTGCCTCCTGATATAAGTCTCTTCGCAAAATGAAGCTAATAAGAGAAAATGAGAACAGGGGGTAAGCAGAGAACTCTGTGTGTGTGTGTGTGTGTGTGTGTGTGTGTGTGTGTGTGTGTGTGTGTGTGTGTGCGTGTATGTGTGTGTCTGTATGTGTGTGTGTCTTAAATTTTAAACATGCAAACTCCATTAACTCCAGGAAGAGGAGCTGCAGAGAGCAAAGCCATTCCACTTTGTGCAACTCACTAATAGATTTATGAATCTAGAGAGATTCCTGGCCTCTGCAGTTTACTGGTGAAAATATGTTTGTGAGATTTTAAACCAAAGGAATATGTTTCACAGACGGCTAAAGGGGAAAAACTTTTCTAGCTTTTCACTAGCTTTGTACATTCTGATAACTATGGCTGCACTGTGTATATACGTACGTATGTGTATATATATATATACATACACACGCACACACACAGCATCGGGTCACTGCACTGAGATGCAAGCAACTGTGCAGAAATTGCGTGCAAATATGTCCCCATCCTCCATCGTCTGCTATAAAGCACAGGGCTGCGAGGCAGAGGTCATTACTGTGTGCATCTGTTTAGCCAGTCTCCCTGTTTGTTTGGCCTGGATGTAAGTACTTGTGTGTATATATGCGTGTGCATGTATATATGTGCGTCCTTGTGTCCCAGCTGAAGGGGTTTAGTCCAGTGTGAATGCTTAAGCTCTACGGTCTACGGCCCTGGGCTGCACAGTGAAACTGTTCCTACACCAATATGTTTTTATCGTCCATAAAATATGCAAAGAATGAGCTGAGGGCTGGGAGAGAGCGTTTGAGCTTGTTTTCATATTTTAAGAACACAGCATTTTACAACCGTGACACGTAAAAGGTAAAACTCTCTTTTAGATTTCTGAGGTTCTTCGTGATGCATTAGCATTAGAAACCTTGTTACATTAACTTTCATGTTATTTCTGATTATACTCTTCATTGTTATTCAGATGCGTTCTCAAAGCTGCCGCAGCATTCATTTGATATGCAAAGAGCATGATGTAACAAAGCCAAAAATGTGCAGATTTGTCTTTTCTTTGTGTCAGAAACTATCCTTTTGATTTCACACTTCAGAAGGATTTTATTACAAATAAGGTTTGATTAAACAAGCCAATAACGAGAGCTTAACATTCTGAATCCTGCTTTAATTAAGCTTTTGCACGCATGCTCTGAAAATATTGCTTTGTGGGTTATTTCGCTTTGCAAAATAGGTACCAGGTTTCATCAAAAAAATAGTTGCACAAATAGAATCAACCACCAGTAATGAAATTTGGTGCCTACCAAGTTTGACACTGTGAGACGAATCCCTGTACATGACTGACCCAACAGCCACAATTGTGGCAATTTGGAGAGCAGTGATGCCCTTCATGAGTCATCCTGTTAGTGCCAGCACCATTAGCAGATGACTGAGTGATGCGGGACTACCATTACAACTGGCCTTAACACCATGCCAATGTCATGTTGCATTTGCCAGCCGGATGCCATGCTGAGAGACACTGCCACTGTATATGCAGCTCAAAAAATATTGTCTATGTCAGTCTAAATGTATCATCTATTATTGTTACTGGTAACCTTTATCTTCCTTCCTTCTGGGTGCAACTAGTTTTGCATCTGATTTTCAGTGAATTCCAGCCATTATATCGAGGAGCTTCCTCAGGTAGAGGTGGTGATGGTCAAGCCACACACACATACACACACATTATGTATTATTTGCTCTATGAAACACAATAATTATATATATTTTATATTTGATGTGTTCATTATTATATGTTCTATTTATAGTATATTCTAGTAGATATGCAGAGGATGTTAACAATCAACAGAAGATATGTTAACACTTAGGAAATCTATATATTTAGAGACCCAATCTATATGGAACACATGCATGATGCCATGTCCTGCCATTGTATAAAAACAAGCCTATGTGTATATGTAAATGTGCAAGTGATGAGGCACGCAGTAAGGTCACAGGGGGCGCTAGAGTGAGGCTTGTCAAATTGCATTAACTCAGAGGCAGGCCTGGCCAGCAAGCCCCATGGGATTATGGGTAACTGCAGTGTAGCCTGCCTTGCCCTGCTTTCGTCTGCAGAATGAGGGATGTTGCACTGCTGTTTGGAGCCAGGCCTGACAGGCCTCAACCTGGAAATGCCCTGGGTCACCTTTCTTTCTTTAATCTTTCTCTCAGAGTGTGACAAGAGTATATGAGAATCTGGTATTGAGGCTATAACACACACACACAAATACATATTCCAGAGCCAAGTCATTAGGAGTGCTGAGACAGTGGGAGGGAAGATGCCTGTCTGTTCCCCAGAGGAATCAGAGAGAGAGAGAGAGAGAGAGAGAGAGAGAGAGAGAGAGAGAGAGAGAGAGAGAGAGAGAAGAATGCAGAATACGATTTCATCTTAAATGCCAAACTTGTCCATATGCAGGCTCCACTCAAACAGTTCTTATCTTCCATATGTAAATCAGGCCCACCTCCATCCACAGCTGCAGAGCTGTTTCACAGTGTTTCTGCTCCTGCAGCTGAATCATATCATCTCCTCACAATAAGTGCCTGCTTTCTCGTTACACTTTCATAACTCATCAGTCCTGCAGCATTACCTCACCTGCTCCCTGCTTTCTGCTTATAGAGATTAATGGACACCCACTGACACGCTGCTGAAGGAACATTATCTGTGTGTAAGTGTTGCTATGGTGATTAGTTTCACATGTAATCTTGGACTGAACAATGGTTTAATCAAGGCTTGAGGCTGGAGTAATGGAACAACAAAAGAGAAGAGAAGATCAATGCCTGAGGCTGGAGTAGTGGAACGAGAGAAGAGAAGAGAAGAGAAGAGAAGAGAAGAGAAGAGAAGAGAAGAGAAGAGAAGAGAAGAGAAGAGAAGAGAAGAGAAGAGAAGAGAAAAGAAGATGAATTGAAGAGAAGAGAAGAGAAGAGAAGAGAAGAGAAGAGAAGATGAATTGAAGAGAAGAGAAGAGAAGAGAAGAGAAGAGAAGAGAAGAGAAGAGAGGAGAAGAGATCGATAGAAGATGAAGCGAAGCGAAGAGAAGAGAAGAGAAGAGAAGAGAAGTGATCGATAGAAGATGAACTGAAGAGAAAAAAGAGAAGAGAAGAGAAGAGAAGAGAGGAGAAGAGAAGAGAAGAGAAGAGAAGAGAAGAGAAGAGAAGAGAAGAGAAGAGAAGAGAAGAGAAGGTTGTTCTAGATTAATATGATATCCCGGGCCGTATAATTTAATTAGAAGCTTGTGAAGAATGGCGTGAGTGAATAAGAGGGCATTAAAGAGAAAAGGCTGCTAGAACGGGTCTGCTTTGTTCAGAGGAAAGCCTGGCATGTCAGAGCTAACTGAGTGTGACAGAACTGGGGAGAGAGAGAAAAAGAGGAGAGAGATACAGAGATATAGATAGAGGGAGAAATAGAGAGGGAGGAGAGAAAGAGAGGTGAGGGAGAGGGGGAAGATAGAGACAGAAACAGAGAGAGATAGAGTTACTGCAGACAGAGAAACAGACAGACTGCCAGAGACAGAGAAAAAGATGGAAAGAGAGACAAGAGACAGAAAGAGGGAGAGGGTAAGAGACAGAGAGAGAAGGCTGAGGAGTGAGCTGAGAGAATGCATTATAGGCAATGTTATCAGATCACTAAATATAAAGATGCTAGGGGATTATGGGATTATGTAAATGAAGCAGATCTCTCCGTAGACTGAGAGAAAAGAGAGTCTGCAGGGTATTCAAGGGTGAATATCTGTTTAGTCACTTGGTCTACTTCTGTTAGGACTGAATGTAGAACAGTAGCTATTTCACTAAAACAGTTCCTAAACTCATATCCTCTCCACTAACTCCAGACCAGACAGTAGTATCACAGAAGAATTCCAAAAGCTTCCCATAAAACTGTCCCAACCTTAGGCTAAAGTCTGCAGGGAATATTAACATTTCTGCAGCTCTAACAGGCATAACGTGTTCAGCATAACTGACACATTGCTGAGGCATTGATCTAAACAGCTAAACGATGATTTCACTGGAGAGTATTCTTTTCTCTTACTTGTTTAAACTACCCAGGCTCTCTCCTGTTCCCTCTTTTTACCTTGCAGGCCGGCTGAAGTTTTGTAAACTAAGGGACAGTAACATTTCCAGAACAACAATTTCTAACCTAATGATCTTATCCCAACTCCTGATGAGAGTCACAATGTAGAAGCATCCAAACTAAACAACATCTCCAATATACCTTATACATTTAGAATAAAATAGTGCAGTAAGGAGAGGGAGTTGAATGTGTGGTAGTTTATTAAATGTTATAAGGTTAATGTGGCTCACAGTTACAGTTTTGAATGAAAAGTATGCCCTGTTAAAAGAGGGGTAATGATACATTCATCTACGGGATGCTGGGTCCATGATTCGGTGATTTGAAACAGGTACCTAAGTTGTCTAACTTCCAGCTCAGCACTTTTTAGTTTTTTGCACTTTTATGTGTTTACGTTTGAGCTGCATGTCTGTATCTTCAGTTTCTTGACAGCAGACTTACAAATTGATTAACAAGCTCTGTTTAGTAGTTTGGGATTTCCTAGCTTGACATAAAAAGTTCTAAGATGAGACACAATTCCAAAAATGGGATAAAATTGCTTCCGGAAAAGCGATTTGCAATACATATATCTTGCCCTTTGCCAGATTTTAACTAGGGCCTAAAGCAAGACTTGGGCTGATTCAGCATTTGATGTGGGCTCGGACCACTGAGTCACGGTTTTCTGTATTTAGTTTTTTCCATCATGCATATGGAAACACGGGAACACGTCAAATGACCTCAGAGCCCTCAAAACAATCCCAAAACCGGATTGAACTCGGTGCGGTTCGTGAGTGGCTTGTTTTGTGGTTAGATTGATTTGCGCATTGTGAAAACCTGGTCCATTTTGCCTTGTGCTTTATAGTTAGGAAACCTCAAGGCTCCATCAAAGGCACCCTAAACTGGCACTGGCTGCCCATGTGTTAGTAAGAAGAGAGAGCCGCGCTGAGAGGTTAAAGCACGTGTGGTTTTACTGTGGTTCAAAGGGGATGACAGACACGCACACAATGTGACTCAAGCTGAAGTCATTATAGTGCAGACTCGAGTGGCTTAGTGCTTCTATAAAATGATGGCAAAAAATATCATATGCTGTATAATAATTACAGTGCTCAACAAATCACAATTTCATGAACAATGCCAACTATTTAATGGTTTGCTTAAACCACACTACCCATAATTCAGTGAGATATGAGCTCTAAAGGAGTTCTAGTCTAAACAACCTTTCAGCTTCACTTTACCAGATCCGAGTCTAGTTTATTTCAAAAGCTCTACATGTAAAAACAACCTATAAAGAAAAGAATGTAAAAAGGCTCTTTTCTTCACAAGCACAGTCTGAATATGCAATAGGATAGCAGCAGATAGAGATGAACTACAGAGACTACTAGAGCATGCTTCCCTTTGCAGCCCTCCTGCTGAGTGTTTTGTTACATGTCTGATAATGAACAAGTATTTTCAGATAAATGAGGGGATTTCTACCAATAAAATCTCCAGACATCTATCATATACCTGCATTTGGATTTAATTAGCCATGAAAACCCCCCGATGGAGAGTATAAGGCTCTATCAAATTACCCCCAAACCTTCAGACAAATTCCCCTTTACCGGGAGACATACACATACCACACCCACACTATCAAACTCTGCACTCAAACGCTCTGGGTTTGCACATCAGGAGAAGCTCTTGATAACCTCCATAAGAAAGAATGTAAACCATTTGTTGGCTTCACTGGTGTGTGAGATTAGTATGCGCAGCGTGTGTAGGGCTGGCTTAATTGAGGCTGGTTGGATCAATAGGATAGAAATAGAAAAAGGCCATCTAGAGGTCCCCGCTAATGCTCAGCATGCTGTGGGGAAGCTTAACTTAGCATATACTACACAAGGCTGCTTAGCAGCATGTTCCTAGATTTCGGATGTGTGTTCACTAACCAGAAAGTAAATCTAGGTGACGTAAACACGTTTTATTGATTAAATTGATTCCTCAAGATGAAATCTCCTTAAAAACACACTGTATATGTATATGTTATATTTTTCCTTCCTTGTGTTATTCACCTTATTATGCCACACCCACTTTCAAGAGTTTGTTTCTTCCAACTTTTGTTTTAGAACTTTCGCTCAGCTGCTACTGACTTCTTTTTAGCTACTTTCCCATTTTAAATGAACAACAACAGACGAAGCGAACAAAGTTACATGGGAAGAGCCCTTTTAAGCATTAAGGAGTTCAAATACAGGCAACCTTACCTCATTCAAGGTTCATTTTCAAACTCACATTCTCGCTTATAAATCATGATCACAGGCGTGAGCTTTCACGCAACACTGAAACATCAAAAAGTGAAAAGGGTCAAAACCGGCGTAGGAAGATCCTGCAGTCGTGCCACAGCAATACTGTGGAAGATTAGCTTACACATGAGGCAATGTTATGTTGATGAGGATAAGTCATTGCCAGTCAGGCAGCTCTTCTCTCATACACGCAGAGCTGTGTGTGTCTCTGTTAACTGTAAATGCCATTAGCTCATGTTGCTTTATACTTGTTTGTGGAGACAGGAAAAGCTTCATACCTGGAGCTTCATAGCTGAGTCATTCCTTTGGGAAAGAATGTTCTCATGTTGGTCTCTCTTCAACAAACTGGTGAGAGCTGATGTACGAATGTTTGAGTGGGTGTTTTAAATTTAGGGCTTACACCACAAACTAAGACCCCCAAAACACAGGCCCTCTTGGTTTATTTTTATTCAGTTTTTTAGTTTGACTGCTTTAAACATACATATAAACAAGACCTGTATTTGTTCAAACAAGCCCTAGGATTTTTTTTCTTACCCTGCAAGATTCCCTGGAAATCAACACAGATTTTGGTGCTTAGCACTGCAATCTGGCATCATATTTGAGTGCAGATATAATCTATTGTCGTCTTACATCAATTTTTTGGAAACTGCTAGAATGCTAACATGCCCACTGTAGTATGACTCACCTATAGTCAAGAGCAAAGGCTCGCTCACCCCAGGTCAATTTATGTTTTAATTCAATTCAATGTTTTAATTCAGCACACCCTTTACAGCAGAGGTTCTGTAAAAGTTCCACATGTTTAGCCATCCTCTCGGGTTGACTATGTCATATTCTGGATCAAGGAATCATCCGTACATAAAGGAATATGTTGGGAACACCGCATGCTGGAGAGTCACTTTTATTTTGCCCGGAAGGGTAGCCTATTTCCTTCAACAGTCAGGAACTCACCTTCAGATTGGTCAGACTTAGACCAAGCCATATGTGGCCAGTTAAAAGCCTTGCTAATAACAACAACAACTCTGTCCAACAGGCAATCCAAAAAAATTAACAAATAATCACAGAAAATATTTGGTGTTGGATTCATTTTACAAAGTTTCCAAAAAGTGGCTGGATTACAAAGCTCCTGAAATGGATATAATTGCACTGAAGCCCTCACTGAAATGGCACAAAGTTACCCTTCTGGTAATCAGTACGTCTCTAGCACGCAGCGTTCTGAAGATTTATTCTTCTGTGCATGATGTCCTTTGATGCTGCATAAAATTTTGTGGACCTGAGATGGTTTAGCGGTTAAGAAATAAAAAGTCATTTAGAAGAAACGTGTGGCAAAGTGTCCACAGCAGTGAGATAGGAACCAGACATCTAAAGCGTCTACTGGTTTAAAATGCTACATCACATAAAGTGATTACATGACATGGTAATGAATGCGCTGGTGTCTGAGACGCTGTTTCATGAAAGTTCTGACAAGGTTTTTACCAAAAGCATATTACTTTATTAAATATGTAGAGGAGATGTACATGTACATGTATGTTATTAGGCTAAATAATCCACAAAGAAAACATTTACTTTAAGATTTAATTAAACCATTATCAATGTTACCTATAAAAACTCGGAGGACAGCTTAAGGTAATAAATATATTCGTGTATTATGACTCCCAGTTCCGATCACCTACACTGTAAATGTATCCAAGATTTACAGAACGTTTGAGTAACCGTCAGCTCTATCAGTGGGAATTTCCAAAAAGTCTTTATCAAGCTTTGTACAGTCAGGTGTCAAGAATCTGTTCTCTATACAAGCGCAAAAAGCATGTCCACCTGAATACAGAGCAGCAGACCAAACAGAACAAACTGAGGATGTGAAAGAGATTGCGTGAGGTGACAGCTTACAGGGGCCTTTATGCCCTCTGAAGTGGACGCTTGAATTCGCGCAGCACAGGAGCTATCAGGCTGATCATGCTGTCTCAAATAACAGAAAAAGCACACATACACTCATACCACTATAGAGACACACTTGTTGGTCGGCAGCCAGACCAGACAGTTATTAATTGCGAGAAGTCCTTTGTGCTGTTAGCATGTCAGTGCAGTAGATTATGAGTGGAAAATGGCTTACCAGGAGTCCTTTTATGCTGAAGAAAGAAAAAACTAAGAATGTTTTCATAAGCGCTGCAGAACTACAGGATCCTCTCCTGTGTACACGGGTCATTACGCCTCCATTTAAACATTCAAAGTTTTTTATTACTGCTATAAATCACGATTAATTGCTTGACATAGAGCTGTAACTGTTTCTTCAGGTCAGATGTGGGGTTCCAAAAACAATAATAAGGTCCTGCCGGGAAAGCCACTAACCCCTTCATTAATGAAAACCCAGGCTAGCACTGGATGCCAAACCTTGCTCATGGAGAGACATCAGTCAGGAAGAACTGGACTGCAGCTTCAGACTGATGGACTACAGACACACGCTGATCTGTTCCTTCCACTTTCTTCCACTCCTGTAAACCTATTTCACACTGGTTTATGGAAGAAGAGGTCGTCTCGCCTCTTGTATGTACACCAGCTGCTCTCCTGAGCATCTTCCAAGCCACCAAAGCATAAATACATATTACAATCACATTACCATTGCGTACTCTACAGAATTTTCAAAACTGCTGCATAATTAAATAGTCAAGATGTAAACAAAGTCATTCACAGTGGTTTGATGTGGAATGCTACCTTCTGGAGCAACTTACAGAGTCTGGGTTTTTCACACTGGGGTCGATAGGAACCAGACGGCAGTACTATTTAATGTCTCTAAAAACTACCTCACAGAAAGGTTTATGCAAAGTGGTTAGAATATTTAGTCTGCCGATTGAATTAAAATTTGTTTTATGCTTGTTTTATGAATGTAAATGTAATTTTTATGAACACGTATTCATCCTGTAGGGTGTCATATGATTGATGTAATACTTTGGTACCCAAAAAAACTGAATGGTTTAAATTTACCCCTAGTTTACCATAACCAGCAAGTCAGAAGACATGCACAGTTGTGCTATTCATTTTGGACAGTAAATTAAATGCTGGTTTGCATTTTTGTGTTGCAGACTCTGGTTCTAATTATTACTACTATAAATTTATTAGTCAGTAAGTTTCTCTAAAATACACCACTTATACGCTGCTTGTCAAAACATTTGTGTACATCAAATCACTCTGAAGGACTTTATGTACATCTCAACACTTGAGTTGAGCAGAAATAAAAAAAATCAGTGGAATTACCATACCATGATAAAGTTATCTGTGAGGTTGTCTATTTAAGAGACAAATAAATCTGTGAAACAGTACAAAAACTCATTTTCTAGTGTTAGGCCTACCATAAACCTGAAGTGAGGAGTTTTCATATCTGCAGCAAAAGCCATCTTTAACTAAGCTTCACTTTTTGAATAAGCTTTTATGACCTGAAATGCACATTTTACATTGAGAAAGTTCTTTGGCCTCCAGAGCAAAAAAACACTGTAACAGTGGCTCTAGGTATGTGTTAAAATGATTACAGTAGCAGTAAAAAGCTCTTTAAGTCCTCTACCTCTCCTAACAACAACACAACAGCTAAAACATTAACTTGTCAAAAAACACAGAGGAGCAAAAAGAAAGAGGCCCGTCTTTGGAAAAAAGCAAGCCTGTCATTTAAGACATGAGTGGAACATAGAGCTTTGCTTTTAGTCACTTGTGAAACACAAGTGGGCTCTGATGGTTTTGATTACGTGAGAGAACCCAAAATGAAGCCTTGGAGAGGAAAGCGCTTTTGAAAAGGTACAAAAGGCTTGGGAGAATGAAGAACATGTGAAATCAAATGTAAAGGCAAGGACAGTGATCATCTAGACAGGAATAATTATATGGCTGCGAGCAAGATTACCCTCCATGGTAATTTCCCACACAAAGGCCTTTTCAGATTATGTGGGAGGACAGACTGTTGCACAATGCAAAGAAATGAGAAAAGGAGCTGGGCGGCACATCTAGTTTTTAAACTCGACGGGAGGGCATGTTATGCTATATGAGAAAGCTTTATGCACTGAGGTTTATGTAAGGAAGAGTAAAAATGAAAACAAAAACAAGCTGTTGGAAACTGACTACCATCCTGTACACAAACCTGAGTGTCAATATTTTACCCTGCAGTCCGTTTGAAACGTATCCACATGTTTAACAGCCAGAACTTATTTCTGACTGACGCTTTCATAGCTTTTCTTTATTCCACAAAGAATTAAGCATGCGTGTACTGTTGGCACTGTACTTTTAAGACTGAAGTATGTAAATAACCGCTGTTCTGATTGGCTGCCATGTAGTTGTGCAGTGACTGGATCAAGAAGAATAATGGGGAGTAGGAAAAAAGAAATGTCTGCTAATTTCTCGAATGGCCGCATGATTAGAACGGCTACAGTGATACATTTATTATATGTTTAATAATGCCCTGCCCCCATCCTGCACCCCAATAACTCTACAGACTACAGAAACAATACTTCTTATCACTTCAGCTAGAATGAGTGGGCTAAACTACTTTAGGCTGGCTAAGCATTAATGTGTAAATTTGTTCATGGCTGTGGCAACATAAATGAGTAAACATATATGAAATGCATTGACTGCAGAGTGAAAAACGTTCAGATTATTTGTTTATCAAGGCAAGGATAACTTTTCGTGACAAACCCGGAGAAGATGATATATCCACTCACACTTGATGTTGAAGGAGGCATTTGCAGAGGTGGCCGTCTCTCCACTGGCCAAGTTGGTGGCCACACACTGGAAGTTACCCGTGTCCAGGTGGCGGTCAACAGCTGTGAACTTGAGGTTACCACCTTCTTGGAAACGGCGCTCGGAGTCCATCACGCGCTGACCATTCAGAAGCCAAGAGTAACTCACACCAGCAGCCTCACTGACCTCACAGCGCAGCATCGCACTGCGGCCGTGCAGAGCATCCTGAGACTTTGGCTCTTTGGAGAACTGCAGAGACAAAGTCTGTGCACACAGCACTGAGGGAGAAAGAGAGAGAGAGAGAGAGAGCAATTAAAAACAATTAAACACTTACCATTTGATTTATTTGCTGAGCAATCTGTCTCTGCCGCTGCAGACATACTTTGGGGAAATAAAGCTATCATGGCACAAAGCAACTAGAGGAGTTTTATAAATGCTACAGTTTAGAGACACTACAGTGCATTTGGTTTCCTTAATGGGAATTAAAACTCAATGATTCTAAAGATTTGTGTCTTGGTGACGACCATTAACCAAAATAAATCCCAGGGAGTATGACAAATAGACTGGAAAGCTGGAAAACAGCCTCTCAATCAGACTGCACGGTGTCTGACAGTGCTGTAGCCACAGCAGTATAAACAAATTTAAATTGTAGACTTTATTCATTTTTGTGCTTAAAGCTTTAATTTTCTGGCAGACGTTGAGTGCTGTGAGTTTATGTGGGACATTTGATTGCGTCGGCTTACTTATGTTGAACTTGGAATGACTACTATGACCACGGAGGTCATACTAATGTAAAGTAGGAATCTGACCAATAACCGTCAGACAGTTATTAAAGATTATATACACAACATCCTTGCACATGTACTTACACAAGATTCTAATGACACATATATAAAATATATATGATATAAAAATTTATATTTAGCAATGGCTATAGTCTTTATATAGCATTTTAGAAGGCTTCCATCCTTCCTGTGTTTCAATAAAGAGTCTCTGTCAGATCTGCTCCACAGCCACTCTGAAACAGCCCTGCCAGCGGCTCTCTCTTACACACACGCACACACATACATTCATAGCCCATCAGCTGTAAGACATGCATGTGGGGACACAAACTCACACGTATCCCGCTGTCTTTGCGTTTCAGCTGTGAGGCAGGCACTGCAACGCCGCAGGCTTTTACCCACCAGCCTCTGATTGCTGTATGAGTTGGACCAGCATGTCCTAATGTCTGGTGTGTAAAGGGCTGGTTGATGTGATGCCCTATTTTTGTATTTTCAATGTCTAACAGAAAGATTTCTATAAATGTTTTAGACACGAGCTGCTGAAATATGTCCACTCTTGTGGCATTTCTCGATTCCAAACTGTTGTATTTTAAAGAAAGGGTCTGGGGAAATATCGAGTTTGCATGATGTTCCATTTTCTCAAATGCTGTCAATCAGCCAAGATGTTTTGGTTCTTCAGCTTAAAAACGGAGCTGCTGGGCTTACAATACTAACAAACACTGGAAGTGAACAGTCAGACAAAACTGTTTCTGTTCATACATGCCACATACAAGCCTAGCTTTAATGTACTTTAATGTACTTTAATGTAGTTCCAGTTTTAGCTTTTAATGTAAATAAGATCATATTATTTTACTAAATCCTTTTTATGTTGCTTTTCATTTTAAATGCTCATATCTTATCAATCTTATTAAAAACAAACACATAAAGATATTGGCATTCACTTGTATAGTAATTACTGACTTCCAGTGTTTCTTAGCGTCATTAGCCAAGTGTCTCCTATATGAAAGAAGACCAGAGACACCAAACATGTTTAAGCTAATTCACTGCATCTGGAGTAAAATCAAGGGGAAATCCTGTAAATGTCCTTTAAGAAGGAATTATAATCACAAACACGAAAACTGAATGTGTCCACTTCACATAGGCTATCATAGGCCACTCTACATAATTATGATTATAAGATTATATTTTGCCTGCAAAACTGATGTCTATCTAATGTGAAGCAATCCTGTGAATATTGTTTTGTTTTGAACATCTGATTATTGGAAAGGGATATTTTAAATTAAGGGAGTATGAACTATGATTGTATAGTGTTGTTCTGGTCATAATAATTGACCAGCATACCAGCATCAAAAACCCAACATAGGCTAGTTTTGCTGGTGACCAGGCATGCTAGTCTATGTTGTTTTTGTTCTAGCAGGCGAGGCATTACACGAGCACACTGGCTGAACAGATGATTCATTTTAGCCCCGATTTTCACTAAAATATTTTCTAGCACCAATAAAAACAAAACTAATACACTATTTGTTTGTGGGAGTATTCATGCTGGTGAGGAGTGTAAATTGTCAAATCAAGCTGCTTATTAATTGCAATTTCCTTCCAGATTTCATCTAATTTTATCTTATCTTATCTCTTAATAATAATAATAATAATAATAATAATAATAATAATAATAATAATACTTAAAATACAGGAAATATGATCAGATTAATTAAGCACATACTTGTAACAAGCACACATTTTTATAAGCACATAATATACCAAATATCCCACACAATGCACATACGATTAAAGGCAAACAAGGTACTCAAGTATGCAAAAGTTTTGAATAGCATAGCTGTACTACACTGTTATATAGGATAGCAGGTTTCTTTTCTCCCCCCATTTTTACCAAAATGATAATACTTCATTTTATTATTATTAAAATATGCCCTGCTGAAATACAAACCAGAACTGAACTCAAATCCTGAGAGAGAATGGTTTTGTTACTATATAATTTTCCATGTTTGCAAATATTTGCAATTAAAACATTATTCCAACACTGCAGTCATCTCTGTTATTGGGTCTCACACTTTCACACACGCACACACGCACACACGCACACACACACACACACACACACACACACACACACACACACACATATAAACACACTAACAGTATCTAGTTGGCAGTGTCGGACAGTTTGACTTCATGGGAAACATAAGCCGTTTTGTACATGTCCACAGAACAGACACACAACATGGTCCATATAAACCTGATCCTAAACATGAATCCTCAGGTATTATGACATTCCTGCCTGCATAAACTGCTGTTTGACAATAAGGTGTTCTGGTGAAAGTGCAGGCTGCTGTCGAGGTTATCAACAGAAAATTAAATATTTACAAATACACAAGTTCAGATTTTCAGACTGGTTCCTTACGACTCCCAAATATTATGCAGTTTTGGTAAACATCTTTATCATTTGTTTACACCAAGAACGTATGACGTGGCTACAAAAATGCAAACTCAGGTTGTGTGGCTATTTATAGTTAAATAGAAAATTAAACATTTCATAGCATGATGATAAACAGAGCTGTACATTTGATTTTTTTTTTTTTTTTGCATTTCATGTATTTTCAAGTATTTCCAAGTACGTTCCCACAATACTCAATATTTTGACCCATGTATTTACATTGTGTCTTTTTTAGTTTTAACTTTTCATCTAATATTTAATCTAAAGTAACTATTGAATAGCAATGACCAGTCCAGCCTTTTGTAAAGTGAGGAACTAATTTTATGTTGTACAGAGTGCAGAGATGTCATATAGTTTCATAGAAACTTTCTTGATAAATTGATTGTTTAGCAAATAACTGAATGCATTTAATGCTTTACAGAGTGCTGTAACCACTGTTGCGTAGTTTTAAACAGGGTGAGTCCTCCGCCTAATGAAAATCCAGATGATATCCAGTCTCTGTGGATCAGTGAGGGTAGAGCGAATTGAACATATCACAAGAATACAATTAACACACCAACCCAGGGACTTCCGATTCACTATGGGGTGTGTGTGTGGAGGAGAGAAAGAGAGTCAGAGGGAGATGAAAGTGAGAGAGATTCCCTGTGAGGCTCTAAGGATCGTAGGGCGCAGGTGGCTGTAATAGCGGGGTTGCTATTTAAAGTCAGGTTCTTCTATCTGCTAGATAAGGCATCTGAGTTGTGGTCAAAGCGCCAAACCCCTCCGGACCTGACAGTATTATATCAGTGCCGCTCCAAACTGGCCCTGGCCACAGCAACAGCAACAGCAACCTCACGATGTGAAATATTTTTAGAAATCACGTAAATAGCACTTCTCTCTTTCATATAATATGAATCAAAATATCTTTATGATTAATTTATTTTTGTATATTGTTCATGTAGAAATGAATCATGTGAATTCACTGCACCACTTTTTCAGTCTATATGTTACATATACCACTAAAGTTACATTATAAGCTGTTAGGTATATTAATAAAAAGACTCATCACTGATACCCTGCTGCTATGTTTGGTGCTGATGTGTAGTTTATTGCATAAATGCTTATATTATGGACTTTGCTGCAAATGCCAGACCTGCTCTGGAAAAAGACTAACACCATGTGAAACGTTTTAGCCTTCTATCATTAGCAAAAGCGAATAGTGAAATAATAATCTGTTATTCTGAAGCATCTGAAACACTAACCCCTACCTGCAGTGGAACAAGGACATCTAGCCATTCTCCTGTTTGCTACAATGACTGCACTGACTCGCCACAATGTGTTAAAAGCTGTTAGTGACTTTTACACAGCACAAAGCAACAGTTTCCTCTGAATAAGTCAGTTTGCTTCCAAACTACCTATTCAAAACCACTGTACTAAACATCACAGAAAGCTAAACATGCACCACATGCTGAAAAGTATCCAGACAGTTCTTCTAATTAGTGAATTTAGCTACAGAAGACCCAGGGTTTTGATTGTCCATGACTTATATAATCTCCATATAAAGGTCTTGACAATACAATGAGACCTGCTGGAACAGCTCCACATGAGCCTAAGGTCACCTAGTTCTAAGCATCAGCGAAGCTCGGTATAAAGTCCACCGGTTTGGGTTAAGGAGCAGTGGAACTGTGTTCTCTGCCTCTGAGATGAGCTGGAGCAGTGTTTGTGATTGTGTTAATTAATGATCCAACAACTACCGACTAATTGCAGTCAAACTCACACAGCGATGTGCCTGTGCAAAGAGCCCTCCCTCTTTACCTTCTACCAGTCTAGAAGTCATTTTGCAATTTCATCATTAATCTTTATCCCTTTTCACATCAAGATCATCTCCAGTGGTGGAAAGCAGCACCAATGCTTCTATTTCATCACTTCTTAGAATATGCCACCAGAGCAGAGCTACTTCTTCATCGTCTCATGTTGGACTGATTGTACTTGACACTAAAGCGACTCTGTCACCTCTTGACGATCACCAGTTGATGCTTCTAAAGAAAAGGATAAAATATTTCAAAACTAAAAACTTAAAAAGGGAAAGCATGCAGTGAACTTTAAAAGCCAATGTAAGATGGAACCATAGGGTGCTTGCCTCAAAAAAAGCTTTTTCCATCTGTGCATGTTGGAAACACCAGGCTACAGTCTGAAAAAAGCCCTAATTGGACATGAAGGAAGCGATTCTGTAGATTACATCAGCGCTCAGGAGCGTACTCCCACTGAGATATTGCAGCTGGCTTCAAAGGCTTTCAGACTTCTGACAAAGAAAACACACAGTAATAACTGTCAAACATTAATCATTAAAAAGTTTGACTGGGGATATCACTTCAAACTGAACAAGACGAGCAAAAGAACGCTGCTGACCTAGATGTGAAATGAAGGCAGCACGCAGTGTCTGCTGCTCATGAAGGATGTTAGCATACGCTGTGAAGAACAGGATCCAGTGTAGCTACAAATGATTCTGCTCATATTGACTAATGCTGTGTGACATGATAGGAAGCATTTTTGAGATCTTAATAAAACTTGGGCAAAGACTTCTTTAATTTTAATGTATGTTAAAGGAGCTGTTTGTGAGAAGATGCAACCTGTCAAATTCATACACCAAACAATACAGGGCAACATATCATCAGAAAATGCCCAGTCCCTCCTCCTCCTCCCCTTCAGTTCTTCCCAGTCTAAGTTCAGCACCAGACTTCATCCCTTTACACACCAGAAGCAGGTCCAGTGATGGAAAGTAGCGCCAATGTTAACTCTTGCTTTGGTTCTATTTGTCACTTGTTTTGTTTTCGTTTGCTGGCAAACGTGATTGTCAGTGGTCTTTAAAAAGGTCACTTCCAAGAGCTTCAGCCATCACTGGACCGTAGAATTTAATCATTCATTTTAATCAAAACTGGAAGTGCCAATGTCAGGTGGTTTATTTTGGCGAGGTGCCAAGTGCACTGTAGTCATAATCCCCCCAAAAACAAGTATCAAACAGGAGAAAACACCAAAACTAAAAGGAAGGGGGGGAAAAAACCCCAAAAACAAACAGGTCAACAAATGAATACAAACATCCCATATTCTTACAAACTAGCATAGCTCTAAATAGCTCTTTCAAAGACCGATTTGCACCCTCAAGCCAGTCCTCCCCCAAATGGCTGGGGTCTGCTATTTAAATAACCATCAGGCTATTGAATTAGCCCAACTATAGGTGAGTTTACAGGTTACGTTAAAGTTGGCAAGTTCTAACTTTAATTTAATATGTTAACTCCATTAAACAATTTTGGCATCAACATATCAACAAACATACAAAGCCTTTCACATGAAACATTCCTCCTTAACCTGCCCAAAAGAAACCATTAAAACCTGCCCCCCCTAAAGTTAATGTACTAACTTTAGTAAATATCTCTCCAACATGTACTTCTTCTATTGACAACATGCACCGGTGTCTAACTAATGAGAGAGGTTGGTAAGCTCAGCTACAACCAGGACTCCATAACTAAAGTCTGGCAACAGGGACGGCCATTCTGTAATTATCTGGGCAGATTAATTATAATTTCCTACATATAAAGCAGACAGTAAGACAGTAAGAGAGCTCTTAACCCTGTCGCGAGGCATACCAGCAACTCTGTTCCTAACCCACAGGTGTTTCATTTGTTCATGCTTTTGTTTAAGGTTTATTTATTATGTTTTAGGACAAATACAGTGGAATAATGGACTCATCCTGACAAAGACAGCAAGTTATTACAGCAAAGTGGAAAATGCCATGAATTTATCGAACATTCAGTCCCACTGATTTGACTTTCATCTAAAACCATTCCAGTCTAAAATAATTTCATTCATTATATTATAATATTATAATTTTATATATTATAATTGCATAATTTATAATTATAATAATTTCAATATCAATTCAAATCATTTCATCATATTGATTTTTAATTTCTCCAGAAATGTTGGTTGAAATCTTCTAGTCAAATCTTCTCCAGACAGATCTGATTTGAGTCACAAAATTCTGAGTCAGGTACAGCGCTATAAATCTTACATATTGGTTCTTTAATGTTGATTTTACTGCAAGCAATTTTAAAGCATTTTCTATCATTAAGTTACATATATATGGTAAAAAGCAGCTGGTGATTTTATATTAAGCCAAACCATTAAAAACTATGCTGACAGACTTCAACGGATTTATTAGTGCTGAATATAATTAATACTTTAAAGACATATATTGCGTTTCCTTCTGTTACACACATATATATACTATACAAATATATAGAATTTACTTTGTTCAACACATTTTAGTGTGTGTGTTATACACTATTAACCTTAACACCATATAAATGAACACTATAAGCACTTTTTTTTATCTATAATTTATAATAACTTCTCTATAATGCTCTGTCTATAAACCTCCACATTTTAAAATAGCTAATTAACATTTAAAGGTGTGAAAAATACTGTTATTTGTATATTTCATATTAACTGTATACAGATAAGTCATTTGCAGAAAAGCTCATGTGTATTTCTTATTCTAAGATATGACTTTCATACTATGAGGAATTTATGAGTATAATAAAAGTGTCTAAAACTGACGAACCAAGCAAAGTTCAGACAAGTTCCTGAAAAATGTATGTAGCAACAAGTAATTAGCATGCCCAAAGTCAGTGGCCTGGTTAGACGTAATTACCTCATCCACAAAGCGACCTCAGGGCCCGGCCCCTGCAGTTCAACCAGTCCCACAAGTCAACACATAAAGAGCCTGAATTACACTGAACGGTTAACAGTTTTATAGTTCCTGTGATTTGATAGCGTTGTCAGACTACTGGGGCTGGTCTGGAATTCCTGACTAACCAGATTAGCACTCCGTTCAGCTCCAGGTTCAGACAAGGTGGGGATAAAACACTTAAGCAGCAAAGGAGCGTAATTAGCAGCCCTGTATTTAGTATAAATTAGGTCATTTGTGAAAAGTAAAGCTGTTGAGGCGAGGTCGTTGGCTACATGACCTGCATTCGTTGTTGTATAAAAGTCTCTGTGACAGACTTAAACTGGAGCAGCTGAGCTTTATATACATAATTCATACAGGTAGAATCAAACCTACACGCAGCAGCTTGACAGCTAGTCATAAAACACACTATGCTTGCCTCCTCCATTCTCCACTAACAGAAACCATAACACGGCCCAGTGACAGGCTATTTTAACGGCCTCTCTCAACATGTATGTGTGTGTGGCATCAGAAAACTGAGCTTGCCTGTCAGTGAGTGGTATTAAGTGAAGAGATTGGCTGTATCTTCACCACTGTTGGCTTTGTTTAGAGCACTAGGCTATAAATAACTCCTCATCCTGCAAGTGCTAATCATACCTATAGCACTGCCAGCCCCCAATTACCCAGAGTAACTCTTCAGCTGCTTCACTCTCAAAGACCATGATGCTGATAATACAAAAACACACAGCGCCTTCCAGATAATAATAATAATAATAATAATAATAATAATAATAATAATAATTTATTTTCCATTACTATTATGCACAAATGTACAAAAGGCAAAATCTATAAACAACAACAAGAGGACACAAAATGTATTGCAATAATATGATCATTAATATGAGGTATTTATAACCCTAAAAAAAATCCTCAATTCTAGATACTCAAAATACCTGCAATTTTGTTATTTATCAAACCATTTAAAAGCTGGTCTTTATATTGTTTCAAAAGTCATGGTGGAAAAGATTGGGCACCCCTGGTCAATTGACCTGTTTACCATTTCTTTCCATAGGTACTACTATATGAGTACACATCCTCTACATAAACCTGACGAATGCACACGTCAATGCACAACTGCAGGTGTTATTATTTTTTATTATAATCAGTTTGCTGATTTTTACATTGGAAAAATAACTAAATAATGCATAAAATATGGCATCTAAAGTTCAGATCCTTTTATACTACATGTTTTCATTTTGTTCTGCTATGCTAAACTCAGCAAATAAACATAATCTGTGCACTAATATTGCCACAAAAATACCATAGTTCATATTTAATTGCGTTCTGTTGAAAGCAGAGGACAACTGTGCTTCACCAAGAGATCAACCCTTCTGCTGATTTCAGCACCCACCCTAACCAGTTTCTCTTGAACCATTTAAATACTGTTTTCAGAGATGCTTAACTAGCCAAAGGAGGTGTTTTCAAATCAGTGAGGCCAATCATTCTCTGAGTAGAGAGTGAGTTATTTTTTGTGCAAATTGTGATTTTCACACAGAGGAATTCCGCATTTAACCCATCCGTGAAGTGCAACAACCACATGGGAACACACACATTAGGGGGCAGTGAGCACACTTGCCCGGAGCGGTGGGCAGCCCTATCCACGGCACCCGGGGAGCAGTTGGGGGTTAGGCGCCTTGCTCAAGGGCACCTCAGTTGTTACTGTCAGTTCAGGGAATCAAACCGGCAACCCTCCGGTCACAAGGCTGGTCCCCTAACCTCCAGCCTACAACTGCCTTTTGATTTGGGCTGAAGGTGAAACCTTTAGGTAATGGGTTAAGAATGGTTGTACATGATGTGTTGACTGTTTACCAGTATTCAAATCTTTTCATATGACTGCATATTAGGACAGACTGACCAACAGGACTACTTACAGGACATTACATGAATAGATAAGTGTTTAACCCCACAAACTGTAAGGACATGTATGTGAGCCACACTAACCCAACTGCAGAACGTACTTATGAGTTTCATAGTAGTTGCTGAATAATTAATAGTAGTCACTGAATAATAAATCAGGGAAGTAATAACTGAATAACAAGACAACAGCGACACAATAAATCTGTGGTCTGATCTCTCACTCGATGTCAACTCATCAAAACACGTTTTTATGTGTTCAATAAATTTATCCCACAAGTCCTGTGGGTCCTTCAGATTGACGCATTCGCTAACAGGACTGGAACGTATATTTTAAACAACAGCGGCAGCCTCTACGATCACAAGCACCGTAACTTTAAAAACTCATATGAAATACTTTACAGGAGCTCCAGTTTGGCCAAGCCTCAAAAAAGCCAGACAGGTTTTTAGTGCTGCATTCTCTCCTCCCTGTAGCCGAGATACTGAGAACCAGACCTAAAAGTCTTGGCCCAAAAGAAACACTCTAGGCTGTGAAACATCATAAAAATAATACATGACAAATGATACCTCTTATAGAAGATGGACCCTTGTAGCTGGCTGCGGTTCCTGAACCACGAGAGATTTATTACATAAAACCTAAAAAGTAGCAACAGGGTTCTAAATTCAGCTCTGCTGGCACCAAATAAATATACATTTGAAGTCTTTCTCTGTGCACTGTAAAAGAGGCTATGGAAAGCCTTAAAAGCTTGGAAGCCTTGGGAAACCAAATATTCAGATGTTATTAATATTAAAGTTAAACTATATTTAAATACTCTGCACGCTTATTCTAAGATAAACTAGTGAGGGCAGGCTGAGCAGTCCAACTACCAATTCAGTCAGCTGTTTACACAGTCACATGAGTAGGCTGAGCTCTGGTGCAGCCATTGAAACATATTTCACTTTTATGTTGGCTATTCAGCTGGCAGTGTTGATATTTTGGGCTCACGCTTTTCTTGTATCTTTTTGTCTGCTCAAAGTACCATATATATATGGTGTGAAAAAGTGTTTGCCCCTTTCATGAGTTATTATTTTTTTTGCATGTTGGTAAATGTTTCAGATCATCAAACAAATTAAAATATTAGTCAAAAGTCAACACAAGTAAACACAAAATGCAGTTTTTAAATGAAAGTTAGTATTATTAAGGAAGAAAAAACCCAAACCTAAATGGTCCTGTGTGGAAAAAGTGAAACAAAAAAAATAAATTATGAAGGGGTCAAACACTTTTTCACACCACTATATTTTGTTTGATATTTTTTGAGTTTATATACCAAATATAGCCATAATTTATTTTTACATAACCATTTGCCAACCTTTACTTATCTCCCAAAATATACTGTTAATGTGCATTTTAGTACTGATATCTTGGTTCTGATTGGCCGTACTGTATTGTGACTCGTGAACAAGCTGAAACAGTCTTTTTCAACATCCTGAATGGTAAATGTTAAACCACTATGGGTTGAATATCGTCGCTGTCCAAAGAAAAACAGGTATCTCTAAAATGGTAACTTTACAGGAGAGGCCAAAAACCTTTGAATTTAATTTGAATGGAAGTCAATGGAACCAGACGTTTTTCCAAGCAGCTTTGGGCCATTTCTGTTGGTCCATTCTTTATGAAATTTCCACACAGTGTGAACAGCAGCTCATGTGACCAAATGAGACATAAAAGTAAAAATCACCAAAAATGGAGATACATGTTTTTCTTTGGACAGTGGCGATATACAAATGCACTCTGTTTAGTGACATAACAGAAACAGAGAATTAAAAACTATATGGACTGTATGATCTGGAATACAAAGTGGGCACACATTTCACTGGTCAAACATCATTGAAAAGAGCCCTGGATGATATGCTAGAAACATGACTGTCAATCAAGCGATCCATCAAAAAAAATGCTGTCAGGTTGTGACCAATAAAACACTGTGGAACGAGACAGCTTAGCCCAAAGGTGTCCAACTGAAGAGACTGCAACTAGCAACCTGACACTGCAACACCATGCAAATATGAGGCAATAGCAAGAGCGCTATCGGTTCAGATTCAAATTAATTCATTTATCTGTACTGGGAAACCCATCTGTAGCCAGAGTCTCACCCCAGGGGACAAACAGCATATACTGAAATAAATAATCACAACACAATACACAGCTATGCTACCAAAGATGGCCTACTTTTTCTGCTAACTCCTTACTATTTCACTTCTGTTAAATAAGCACTAAACTCCAGCTTCAGCTGCACAAACCTTAGCAGTGAGGAGCTTATGATACAACCCTCTCTGATATAACTAGTGGAGCCAGACAACTGGGGAAAACATGATCAGGTGGATGGGCCTGTGCCCTACTAGGAATTCATGATCAGAATAGCTTAGTTATACATGACCCTTTGAACTTTGACCCTTTTATTTTATGTCTTATTATAAAAGAGCATTTGTTCATTAATATAAAAATGCCTGTTTGTCCCATTACAAAGCACATTTATCTGAAAGCACATTTTCTCTGAAATTTTAATTTTTAAAAGGTTTAACATCAAAGAAAATTCACAATAATGTACAATAAAAAAAATTAAGGAATCAAGACAGGCCTTAAAAACAAATGGTGCATCTCTACTACATGATGCAATAACGGTATGATGACAAGGGGATCTATCTATAAGATTAAATATCACATACATAAGCTGTCATGCAGCTGTGTTTGACTAAAATTGAGAACATAATGAAATCACTGAAAATGTTTCCTTCTAGATAACCAAGAGTGTTAATATCAACACACTCTATATTAATTCTATAGGAAATGATGGACCAGCTGCTGGGTGCGAACAAGGAAACTACCCAGTGCTCTATTGTTGCAGCGCAGGAGATGTGGTATGGCATGCACACAAAAGGTAAAAACAGCTACTGGTGGAAAGTAAATACAGTGACTCATTGCCACATACAGTGCCAAAGGTTTTGCCATCTTTGCTAGTTTGAAGAAGTTAGATTGCAGATGTATCTCAACTAAATTAACTTAATGACTTCACTTGCCAGAATAACATATCTGGTGGCCCAAAGCCTCAACTAAATCAAAAATGAGCATCCAGGGGGGACCATTCCTGTCTTCTGCCCAGAGCCCTGGATCACTAAATCCGCCTCTGGCTGCCCTTTACATAGTGTGAATATTTCATGAGAAAACGATCAACATAAATGGCTCGATTTTCTGAGATAATGACATTTTTTTCTAATAACAACAACAACATGCAAATGAATCGTCATCATTGCATTTCACTGCATTGTAGACAAGACACTACAAACTGTGAAACTACTATGTTCTTCTTTCTGTGTGATATTTACATCACATGAGCTTGTATCCTTTTATCCCTAACCTTTATAATACCTGAAATACCTGAATGCTAATAGCTCAAAGCCTTCTTTTATTGCAGCCATAATTGGTTCACTCCTGAGGGCTGAGCACCAGCCTGCTCATTACAGCACTTTGCCACTGACACCAGCTCAAATGTCACTGTAGTGGCACTGAGAGGCCAGAGCACTGGGCACTTGGTCCAACAGTTGGGGGTGGGGGGCGTAGTGGGGGTGATGGTTAAAGCTGAGCGAAGTTGCCATGGCAACCACTATGTACCCCCTGCCCCTGCTGTTTTTGTTCCATCTCAGTCCGCTCTCTCTGGGCCCTCACAGGTCCATAAGAAAAAACCATAATGATATTAGTAGTTTCCTGCCTGCTGTCTTAGAAAGCATTTTAGTGCTCTTTAAAGAAACTGGGGTTCGAGGTAGAGCTCTGAATATTCGGTTTCAAGATATTACAGACACTGGTGGGGAGAATCCATTAACCTGGTAACTAGACCTCTTAAACATACAGACAATGAACCACAAGCATCTCCATTATCCAAGCAGAAATAACGAGCATGGTTAAACTTCATCAAATAGTGGAACTTTTTATACAAATCTCTCTCAAAGTAGGGGTGAGATGAAGTAATATCATTACCTCACTAACTACATCATGTTTTACTGAGCTTATCACAGGTGTCATCAGTACTTACACAACCCTGACCAGCAGTCAAATGTTTATATGAAGCATGCAAGTGTTGTACTGTTGTGATATTTAGAGCATCTGAGAGACTCAGACTCAGAGATCATGAGAAACTAATCATAGAACATGAGAGTGAAATTTCTAAAACCTACCCATCACCTCACGAAGGGTGAGCCCGAAGCAGGATGTGTCACTAACACTGTCTGACAACAAGCCTGCTGTTAGCTCATGTAAAAGTCCCCCCATAAACTCCAATTAAGCATGTAGACAAGTGTCGCGTAGGCGGATAAAGAGATCTCTTGCAGTGAAAAAACTTGCTTCAACTAATGACTTGACTGCCACAGACCAGCAACAAAAGCTTCACAAGCTGTCCCCAGACATATATTTGTATTATAAAGATCTAGTTATAAACATCTAGCCCCACAAGACATATGGTGTAACTAGGTAATAACAATGATTATACCATGTACAGTATAACATTTACTTCCACAGACATTTTAACACAATAGCCCAACATCACCTAAACATTCTGCTCTTCCAATAATTAATACATCATGAAATGACATTTTGGAAATTTTGGTCAAAACTTTGACGTCTGTTAAATTTCAATATATTTTTAAATAAATTATTTTTAGATATCATTAAACATTTAGTTATTACATATGATATATTATATATTTCATTGCATTTATTTGGTATCTTTTTATTGAGAGACATTGCGTAGATAAACAGAGTACAGGCTACAAAAAGCAGGTTACTTCCTGTAGCAATCAAGATTTCCACAACATTGGAATTTTAGACTATTCCTCCCTGCAAATGTGATTCTGTTCATCATTTTTTTCGGAGATGCCTTGCTTGCACAGTCCTCTTCAGGTCATACCATAGTATCTCAATAAGGTTAAAGTCAGCACTTCTGACCTTTCTTAAACATCCCTACAATTCCTCTTTTTCAACCACTCCTTAGTTAAGTTACTTGTGTGTTGTATGTCATTGTCTTCTTGCATCACCTAACATCTGTTTAGTTTGAGGTCATGGACTGCTGACCTTAAAGTCTCCTGTAAAATGTTTGGATACATCTTTGAATTAATTGCTCCCTCAATCATCGCAAGACTTCCAGGCCCTGAGAGAGCAATGCAGCCCAAACCCTTGATGCTCCCTCCACCATGTTTCACATTAGGGATAAGATTTTGTTCTGGATTCTTCTTTTGTGGTTTTCTTCTGTGAACACTCTTCTTGTGTAGTGTTTAATAGTGGACACATGAAGAAAGTATGTTGTAGAATCTTCTGTAGGCCTTTGACTGCTAACATTCACCCCTTGAGGATTGTTTACTTTTTACTTTTTAGCCTGCTCTGTAAATGTTTACTTAAAGTGTTCAATAAAAGGCATGAAAAGTACAATGATTCATGAGTTTCTAGGTTAGTTAAGATTGTGTTTGTCTATAATCACGACTTAGATAACAATCAGACTACATTTACGAGTAATTAATGCAGAAATCCAGATAATTCCAAAGGGTTCACTTACTTTTTCCTGCACCAGTAACTAAAGCATTTAAACATGTGCTATGCTATTGAAAGTACCACCATCACTGCACCGGGCTATCGAGCATAGAGGAGCACTTGTTCTCTTCATTCCCTTAATGCCCAGACCAACCAAACAAGTCAGTGGAAAACATGGAAACTGAAAAGGCACATACCTCACTAACGCACTTCCTGTTCACCTACAAATGCCCGAAAAGATATGCTTTATTCCTTCCTGCTTACTGGTTTGCACTCTGCCAATTAAACATCCATGGCTGTATATAGTATACACCGTGAATAAAAATCATAAAAACATGCCGAAGTACAGCACAACTCATACGCTTACAGTAATAAGCAGTATTTGCCCACATCAAAGGAGTGTGTGGTTTTCTGTGTGTGTACTTATGGGTGTATGTCTCTGCAGCACCCCAGTGATTTTTTTTCAATGGACCACCCAAGCCCATTCATACTGATTCATTACTCAATTACATATCTGGGGATGGGCCTTAGTAAAGCTGGGCTGTGGCTCGGGGCACTGGGCTCCACTCCAGACTGCCACCAGAAAAGAGCTTCATGCACACATTCATAAAGATACCACTGTTCTGGTCATTCAGAACAATACAACTATTATCATCTGTACATGCTGCCCATCATTTGGGTGCACTTTCAAGTGAAGTAGATAACAGAGGAAACAAAGGGAGGTGTTGGTTTAAACCCACCCTGATCCAGGCTGCAGGGCACTGAAGGATAACGCGTCCTGTCTTCACTTCGGGATGTTTAAAAATAAAGTGTAGATGATTCATGCTGCAGTAAATCCTCCACTGTGATTCAGAGGTTCAAGTTGAGTATGTCTTTTGGTCTAGCCTCTTAAGCATTGCTTTGTTGTTTCTTAAAAAACAAGGAATAATAAAGTTCTGGCAGCAAGAACAAACCCAGGAATGATGTGAAAGAGAAGAGAAAAGAAAAAAGCCAGTTCGAGTCAGACTGCGTACATGTTGTATGTAGAGTATCTACAGGTTTCTGTACAGTTTCTGTTTCTGTTCCGACTCTACCAAATCAATGCTTCTACTGGAGTCCTTTATTCAGCTTCAAAATCTGTGTGGTCCTGTCAACTTTACCGTAAGACTGGCTTGTCTTGCAGTTTTTCCCTGCTAGAGGTAAAGAAAAAAAAGTAATACAAGCATAGAAGGAGCATCTTAAATAAAGGAAGACTGGAAAGTACCCCAAAACAGTTATTATGGCCCAGGCTAGCTGATGCAGTAGATCGCTCTGTAACACGATGCATAGATGTTTCTGACACACTGTCAAAACATATTTCTTGACATTTTGTTAATAATTTTTGTTTTTCTGGAATGTTTAAAACTAAAAATGTTACATATGGCTGCTTCTTCTGTAAATGTCAACACTACAGTGATGACCATGCTAATAACCCACTTCTAGAGAAGACTGCAAGGTTGGAGTTCCAAAGCCACGTCCTCAAACATATCAAAAATTGTGTTTTCCTTGAAAGTCTCTGAGATAGGACTTTGGATACTTTGTAAATAAAGAAGCATATAAAGTTAGAAATATATGAAATATATTTTATTATTAAAATAAATATTAAGAATCATATTTTTCGTACTTATTATTTGGAAACTGTTTAAAATAAATTTGGCCCTTAGGTTTTCTCATTTCTTTTTCCCAGGATGGCAATTGTCACCTTTGAAACATTGTTAGTATTATAACATTAAATCCAAAAGCACAAGTTTGTGTAAATAAACACTTCATTGCACTTCTCTGTTGGTTTGCAGCTGTGTGTCCTGAAGTTCGGGTTTTGGTCAGGATTTTTAATTTTGGTGTATCACTGCTTCTACGGTGGGAGCAATTACAGCAATACAGGCTATAATACAGAACAACGTGTATATGGTTAAATAATAAAAGTATATAAAATGCTTTAATAACAAACCAGGGAACTTTTATTGAAGTATTTCTGCTGTTTGTTTAGGTCTTAAGGGTGACAGCTGTAACTGCGAGAACTGAGAACAGTCAGTAAAGCACCATTTAACTAAAATTTTTTTCATTTTTAACCATCGAAGATTCATTAAGGATTTGTAGATAAATACAAAGCAATTATAAAAAAGAATTTTGCAAGGATCTCTCTAAAATAAATGAATGTACCAGACATTTTAACCTTCACGAATGTGTTTTAGGAAGGTATGTGAACAGTGCCTAATAGATTTGAAAGCTGAAATGTCAGCTCTTTTATTGAAAGCCTATGTATATCTGTGTTCAGTCCAGTGTCAAAGGCTGTTCTAAATGGGTAAGCAATGGGACTGGAACGTGAGAAGCAGAAAGTCCAGGAGATGGAGGAAGACTGGAGCTCATTTAGTGCAGATCAGCACAGTGAGGCGCTCTAAACAGTTGTGGTGGAACCGCAGATGTGGTCTTTGTTCTTGATCACAGTTTGTGGTATTATTCTTACTGTAATGTTTCAAGAAAAAGATTTCTATGTACCCTGGACGACATTCAACAGCGTCCCACCATCCCCTCTTCCTCACATGTACAATGTTGGTTTGATATGGATATTTACAAGATTACATTGGGACTGGTTCTGTCATTCATTTAGAGTTCTTATTCCCCACACACTGTGTGTGCTCATTGTTTGCTGACTGTCTGGCGCTTATCCACAGACCGCATGGAGACAGGCAAACACAAAGTCCCTTTCCATTTTAAATGTGGTAACTGTATCTGTACTCTATATCGCTACTAGTCAAAGGTCTGATTTACAGGCTACATCCACAAAGAGCCGTCGATAATATATATCACTCTTCCGATGAAGGCATTACAAAGACTTGGTTTCCTGCTATGTGTTAGCAATCAGTTTTCTGTTGATATAGGGTCAACACAAATATGACTACCAAGTTCAAAGTGGGTCAATCTTTTCATTTAGCTATTCTTTGTAGTGGAGCTAGTGATTCAGACTACCCCCGCTATACAGCATCTCTGAAGGCTCAGAATTGGACCTAGCTGAACAGCAGTGCCACATCATTAATATGTTCTCCAGACCGGCCTCAGGAAAAGCTTTTCCGAGCGCAAGCGGAAAAAGAAACCCAAATGTAAAAGCGCTTTGCCGAAGGCCGGGGTAAGTAATATGGCAGTAGTTAGATAAGCAAGTAGGGCAGATGAACAATATCCACTGCATTTGCTATCTGATTAATTGCTTGTAAAAGGAAGTATGGCTACCAGGAGAGTGATAAAAAATGTACAATGCTCTACAAAAACATACAGATGCTCCGTGATCTATAGGAAAAAAACAGCAGGACTACGAGTAGTAGGGAGATTTACTGGCTAGACTGAGCTTTACACCTGTGGAACTTCAGAGAAACCACAAACCAAGAGGCATGGAATTCAGTATTAACTGTAAGAAAACAGGCAGGGATGCATCTCTCCTTGGCAGTAATGAGTGATGATATGTACTAGGCACTGGTGGCAGATGGAGTCCAAATCCTTGGCTGCTTCTCATCTGTGGATTCAAGCCCTGTCCAGAAGGGAAGCTAGCATATTACTCTTCCATTGCCCACCCTCTAAAAACAACAAAAAGAAGTGGATACAGGGAGAGCAGCAGAGAAATAGGAGGTCCCAAAAGATTTCCTCATACTTCATTCACTGACTCCACTTCTGTACAATGACTACAGCAGGGAGTTTGATGTTTAAGCCCATCCAGTCCTTTTCCTATGAGTACAGGCCTGCTAGATGCATTACTGCGGATGCATGTTATCTAATTAGCAGGGGGCTAGAGAACAGGCAGAGCCAGGACACAGAGGTTACAGTCAGGAAGTCACAAGCATCTCCACAGCACTTAATGCTGACCTGGAGAGTGTGGAAACTTGGGCTATGAGAATTTGCTTTTTCCTGTCAGACAATCCTAGATGTTCTATAACTAAACCTGCAATGAAAAGCTAGAACTAGGGCTGTATTCAGTAGGCAGTGCTGAAAAATAGGAATATAAGCTGCCCAGACAAAAAAGTCACTTTATTAGGTGGTAGAAACTTTAGGTTTCTGCAGATGGTGTTGCACGAGGAGTATTTGCGGGTGAGTGACAGGACTTATAGATTGAGAAGAAATGGTACAGTGCAGTGGATGTCTTAAAGCAGATGTTAATGACTGACAAAAACGGAGCGATTAGCATTTGAGCGAAGGTCATAGTGTAAAGGAAGTAGTTGAATTTGCAGGTGTATGAAAGCACATGGTCATACAGGTTTAGCAGTGGCTAAAAACCCAGTCTACAGGAAGTTCTCCTCAGAATTGTGCCAGGGAAGGCATCAACCAAATCTGGTCCAACTGTGAAGTTATTTGATGCAATAATGGCTAAACATTGATGTCACCTCCATAACCTTGTACAATCAATGCAAAATTGAATCAGAACTGTTATTGGCGCTCACGAATGTATCACCTTCTGTTAGGTTTGTCTCAGTCACAGGTGACTAATGTTTTGGTCTGGTGAGCTTAACATCACTGAAGCAAGAAATTTATAAGAGAAACATAAAAACACTTTGAACTTGAATGTTATGGCACTAATTTTATAGTATCCATAAAAAAGTTAATGAATGGCTAACCAGAAGGATAAAAATAGCTCCTTACAAAAATAGAAACTAGGTTTTGTGATGTAACTAACTGCAGAGATCAGCAAAATATCTTTACATGGCCATTGCTAGAGTAGTTGGCCTAGTTGTCATATCAGCATCACTATAGTCTTTGAAAAACCTGAATAGCTGTTTAGAATTCGTGATGTAGTAAATTGTTTCAGATACTACTTTTTTACGGTTTTGTTCATTATTGTGCCACAACAAATTCTATCACATGAACACTACATAATTCATGCTGCCAGTCCACCATATCCAGTGAGTTTGAATGCCCACATGAGAAGAGTTTACTTTCTGTGCCCTCTGTAACAGGCTTAAAAAGAGGTCTGTGGAGATTTTGTGTGACTCTTTGAACCAAACAACCAAACAATGAAAAGCATTACGGGTATCCTGATTTCTTAAGGTACATTACAAGTTGTGGTGCATTGTGGGATTGTCTGATCAGAATGGATCTTGTGTTTGGACATCACTACACAATGGCAGAACCACAAAACAATGCACTATTAGGGCATTATGCCTTTTCAATTAGGTTCCCGGAACATGAACCACCTACTCAATCTATAGTCATAAAGCAACCCAGACTCATTTCTATGGGCCAGTACTTCCATAATTAGAAAAGGCAACATATAACAAGAAATGTTCCCACTTTAGAACCCTGTAAAACGAGTGACATTTCCAGTGAGGGATGCTGGGAGATCTGTAAAAACCAAACAAAGCAAAAACGCATGCCAGTGTGTTTCCAGTCAGTGCTAAGGTTCAGCCCTTTACAGGAAGCGCGTGGCGAGCTTTGGTACGTAACTGTGCGGTCATCAGAACTTAATTACCCTGAGGAGAGCAGATGAGAGCTGTTCAGTAGCTCTCCTGCTCCTGCAGGATGAGCCTCTCTTAACTAATCATATCTGTTAAACCACAAAGTTTCAGATCAGCATTAAACCATAAAAGCACCATCTTCTAGACAAATCGTAACTCCCCCTCAGCTGCTTTTGCACACACACATGCACACACTCATGCACACACCCACACACTAACAACACACAGTCATTCTACCTCCCACTGAACCTGAGAGGAGATCTCCATGGAGAATAATAACTTCCTGTCCACAGGCAGGAAACAGAGTGTTAAGGGTCAGGCTAAATGAACGTAAAATGCTCAGCATCCATGCAAACAGTGTCTGGATGTTTATTTTTTCCTCTTCTCTTATGTGCAGATTGGTGGAAAGATGTGATGTTGGAATGCAGATAAAATGCTAGAAACAAAACGTCCATACTTCAATTAAATTTGTTTAGGAGTTCGGCAATGTCAAGAACCCCCTGAGACACCCTTGTTATTCAGCTAATTCAAAGATTTAAATTTAGAAATCATCATAACTAAGCGGAGATATAATAATGAAACACATGTTCATACATTTATTCCAGCACCACTTATGTATTTTTATCTCCTGCCACAAATACAAATAAATCCTACTATTTCAAACTTGCGATTAATCATGAATAATCACAGCCTACTATTACAATTAACTCAAAAAACACTTTATAATCGACTGGCACCACTAATACTACTGATAATCGATTGATACCACTAATAAAAGCTGTAAACAGATAGAAGAATTTGCCTACCATTTTGCAAACCTGCATGCAGAAAACTGATGTTTGCGATTACAATCCACAGTTCACATGCTTGTGTGCAAAACTAATCCGGTAAAAATAAAGACCAAGAAAACTCTCTTATGATGATGTATTTTGAGGAGGACTTATTCCTTGTTTAAACTACATGCACTTTGAGGGAGACACATGCAAATCCTCTTCTCCTGTAGGCTAATGTACAAAACAGAAATCTACTGGTTACTCGTTTCTGGTTAGCTACTGTTAGTAAGCTGAATATCTGATTATATCAAAATATATTCATTATCGCTGTATTCGTGCTCTTCGTGCTAGGTACTGTAGACAAAGAACACGGATAGGTGGTGGATGGGATAGGGTTAGGAATTATTTAAGTTTTATTTCTTCCAATTTTTCTTTATCGATCTGGAAATGAATTCTGAATTCTGGAGTCTGTGATGTTTCAGTTTATTTTATAAGAATTAAGGGGTGTGATATGTTTTCCCCATTGGGTATAATGAGATGTTCTGTAAAACATTACTTTTTGGGGGTTGACTATGGATAAGAAAAGAAGTGGACTGTTCCTCCACTAACAGCATGCTGTAAATAATTACTTGGGAGGAATTTGTGACGGTTAGTCAATGTGTTTATATCATCTGTGAATGTGAATATGATGAACAATGCTGTCAGATTCCAAATGGATACAACAGTCCAGCAGATAACAGACAGAAACAATTTGCTGGTAGTCAGTTAAGCCCAATTAAAGTGTTCACACTCCCACACAGCAAGAGATAAATGATCGGATTCTGCTGTCCATGTGTCATTGAAATAAAACCTGACAGAGCAGCATTTTAACATGTACTAGCATGAGTCCCCCTCCAAACACACACCCCCGCAACACACACCCCCGACACCACCACCCCCCAACACACACACACACACACACATGTGCAAACACTCATACATTATCATTAGAGGAATTATTCTAATTAGGCCACATTAACTTTTAATTAACATTGCTGACTGTGTGGAGCAGGGCAGTCATTTTTTAGGTCTTAGCAGGTGGTCTGTTCTCCCTGCACACACAGACGCAGAACATAGGGAGGGGGAAAGGGAGAGAGAAAGAGCGAGAGATGGTGGTACAGCAACTGACAGTATATCCTTCACAACCTCTGAACCCATTTTCTTCCAATGAGCAAATTCAATCAGCTTCTATTGTGAGCACAAATGATAAGACGTACAATCATTTATTACGCCGGCTGATGTAACCTATGCGTAATATATTAAATTAACTGAACTGAACACTCTGAGAGATAGAAGCTCTACAACCCTGAATAAAACCAGTGGAACACCGCAGGCTCCGCTATGAGTCCTTGCTATTTCGATCGGTCTTGATATTCATCATAGGTGCAGGCTTTAATGTATGCCTGGTTCAAACAAACGCTCCCCTGGTACCATTTCTCCTATTATTGTGCCTGACTGATTTCAGGTTCTTTCACAGATGGTGCAAGTTAAACATGAATAATTTATGTAGACTGTAAATGAGTCAATGTTCAGCTGCCCTTTCCATATATTTCCATACAGCTGAGGTGGCCAAAGGAGAGCACGCACTGGTAGGATTAATATTCAAGATCTCATGAAAACATAAGCAATTATGAAAGGGTCTGTTAGCTTGCCTGTTGCTGTAAGAAAAGCTAAGACCTTTAATTCTGTTCCCAGTCCTCAAATATGTTCATATGAGACACTTTATTGGAAAGGAAACTTCATCTTTACAAAAAATATCAGAGACCCCATTTACACCTGGGCACTCCATGCATCTTGAGCATCAGGATTATATCTGGAAAAGACCAAGCCACAGAAACAGGCACATTTTAATGCACCCAAGATGCATTTAAAACTGATACAAATCTGATCACTTAACCACTTTAGAAGGTGGTCTACTGTTATAGTGTCTCCCAGAACAACCGAAAGTCCTCCATGTGCACTACGTCACTCGGCATATTTTCTCCTCAGCATTACATTTACATTTAACATTTACATTTAAGGTATTTAGCAGACGCTCTTATCCAGAGTGACTTACAACCGTGCTTAGTGTTCCGTTGGATAATATTCCAGCTAGTACAGGAAGTTTAGAGCCTAAAACTCACCATGAGCTCAGACACTGCCCGAACAGCATTCCGTTATGTTTGAAGAAATGCATGACAGCGTGCAAAATTGTGAATTTCAGGGCTGTGACCATTTTTAGCATAGCACAGGAAGAGGCCGAAGGGATAAACAGACATCTAATGACCGGATTTGCATATTCCGTCCCACACATCGGTCTGACTAAACAAAGGCGCACTTGACTACCAACAGTTAATGCGTGTGGTTCAAATCTTATCAGGATACAATCCAAATACGAGTCGCATTAAGTGACCAGGTGTAAAAGGGGCCTGACAGAGACCAATAAAATAATTTTAAATATGCACTATTATAACATTACCCGCCACTGCTTCATAGCAGATTTATCAAGTCAGTACATTTAAAACATATATTAAAAAAAACAATGAAAACCTGTTTTAGTTAGGAGTTAGGTAGCCGTGATTGCCCTAGTTCTTGCATCTACAGGCTGACCATTAGAAACTGCTTTTGATTACTGATCATTACATATTATAGAACATATCCTGTATTTTCTTGGCCTCTGCTATGATACAGACTCAGAGGCCTCTGTTATAAATGTGCCCCCCCCCAAAAAAAAAAACCTTTTAATCCATTTACGCGAATCATTCTGCTAATCTAGCTGTAAAAAAAACAGATGTAAGATTGCTGTCCGGAAGAGGCAGAGGTCAGACTGTTGCCCTGTGAGAAAAACACTGTACAAATTTGAAGTTCAAACAAGCTTGTTTTACTATGCCTTTAGTACACATCCGCTCACCTCGTCTCTCCGAGATAACAGCTAAACCAGCGACTGGTCTCAACAAGGCAAGGTCATGTCTTAATCAAATATGCAGCTTTGCCAACTAACAGGAGTGAAAACATTTAAACCTTTTTCTAACAGTAATTTTACACTTTTTAAATTAATGCATATAAGTAATGATGTAGCCTTGAATGATTTGCCAGAACCTTGTATGTTGTATTCAGTACTGTGTTTTTCTTTTTATAAACAAAACTTATACAAATGAGACAGCTGTACATGTAATGCAGGACAATTGTGTAAATCTAATTAAAGTAGTTTGTTCATTATAATCCAGCCCCTGGCATAGTATGGTTTGTAAAAGCTGACATGATATACTGTATGTCTTGGCCTGAACTGCCGCATGCAGAGTGAAGAAAGCAGGAAGCAATAGACTGGATGAATCCCCTGAAGCCTCTTAAGCTTATGGGAAAATATTTGAGGTAGGTGATGGCAAACAAACATTTTCAATAGAAAAAAAAAAAGTTAAAATGCAGAGCGAGAACTTTGCCAACATGTGCTTTAACTCATAAACATTTGCCCCGAGAACAGACAGAGCGCTCACAAGTCTAAAACGGGTACAGGAAACTGTTTTTGTACATGCATTAATACTGGAGCTGCCTTTAGGGTTGAATTCACAGTGAACGTTTCTAAGTGAGTGTGTGCACACATCCAGAACAGAATTTAGATTAACAGCAGCTTATTATTTATTTGCTGAATCAGAATAACAATACTAGTCAAGTGTAGATGTCTCAATACGTTCATAGGTTTGCTTGTGCAAAACAATAAAAATCTAAACGTTTCTGTTTATCAGACTACAGAGGTCACATATCAAACAACCCATTCAAAAAATACTGGTAGAAAAAACGACAAATATCTGATTTTCTGCTTCTGAATTAAAGGGTTATATGTCCAAATCCACAGATGGACTCAGTTCTGTCCTACAGATCTTTCTAAACAGGACCCCCATGACTGTACTGTGTGTGTGTGTGTGGTTTGGTTTGCAGACAAAGAAACAGCCTGCAGTTGGAACTCTGTGCACATCTGGTAAACATATTTACAATTTAACCTAAAACATTTGTGTTTGTGCTGTGCATTTCTGCATGCAGTCTATGCGTATGTGATCGTTTGATCAGTAGGATGATCATGCAAATTCGCATACAGTGGAAACAGTATTTCCACAGCCTTAAGACTGTGTTATTTGTGCTTTCGTTTGGCCTCTCCTCTACGGTTTAAAACCATGATTTGTGGAAGTCTCCAGCAGCCCAGATGCTAAATGTAAGATGTAAGATCCCTCCGAAGAGATCAGAAGACTATTTTTCAGTAACATTCTGGACGTCTTCCCAGACAGAGGGAACAGAGTGTGAACAGAGTGTGAGTAAGATATTTGCTTTAGGCTCGAGCTGGAGTCAGAGGGACCATGCGATCAAAGAACCATGGAGACATTTTGCAAATTGTTATCAAAGATAGAATGTTTAAGGACCTACTTAGTTTCTCTCTCACAATGTACTTTCTTGTATTCAAGAAAGAACATACAGGGGCGAACTCTGAACTGGCAGGGGCAGTAGGGAGCCTAGGGTGGGTCTTCACTCTTCACTCTTCAGAACAAATTTACATTTGAATGTGCATTTCAGCACACCAATGTTTAAGCATTGCCTAAATATTCTGCTTTTCTAAATGACAATGAATCACAATAAAAGACAATAAATGTCTGTCTAAAATATCATTTAGATATATATATACCTCTGTATAGGCCTTTTGTAAAATGTAGGGAAGAACTTGATCAATGATTGGCATGAGTATCAGCCCCAAAACTGTATTAATTATCAGTTATCATTATCAGCTCAGAAATCCCATACTGGTGCATCCCTACTAATCAGGGGTCACCTCAAAAGAAAGAGCTTTGTTCATAATTGATTTTTAAGTCAAGAGTCACAGGCAAAAACTTACTTAGTAAGCAAATTCATTCATTAACTGTTTCCAAAAAGTCACAATGACTCCCAAACATCACTGATTAAACAAATGACACATCCTGAGTCACGCACACATGTGCACACACACTACAGAGTTCACTAATGAGAGCTGGAGGGCAGCTGCAGCCACAATGCTCTCTTTCGGACAGGAGGAGACAGCGAAAAACAATGATGGAAAAAGAAGGAAGGCCAGAAAAAGGAGCAGACTGCACTCTTCATTGAAGAATCTACACCCCATGCTGGCAGCTAATTAGCCACACAGCCTCTCTGCATTTCACCAGCCCTTTCACATTACGCACAGCTGCAGACGCACTTCCTGTCTCCGGATTCTCTCTCTGAGTGAGGACGTGCAGTTTTTTCACTGCAGCTTCGTATAACAAACCACCCAGACCCCTCCGGTGTCAATCACGCATTGTGCTTCTGGCTCATGCACAGACGAGGCACAGTTCATTTGTTTAGCCTGAACGCAAAGCTCTTCCTCCTGGAGCCTATTCACCAACGTTGCTCTTAAACAGGTTAAGGCACGTAGCGAGTCTGAAGCCACTAATGCTAACAGACATTAACTACTGGAAGCATGTAATCCCTGTAATTATGCAGCGCCTAATGAGCGACTAGAGAGTGCCAGGTAAAGGAAGTGTCGTTGTCACGTCAACATATCAACATCATGCCAACACTTACCTCAGTCAACCACCCACAATTACAGGCTGATCAAACAAGGAACACAAGAGCAACAACTTAACACAGTGGATGTAATGTATGTAATGTGTTTTGGAACTTACCTGAAAGACAGAGTGACAGGTGTATGGCAGGAGGATGACGGGTAGGGACATCAGCCATGATGTAAGGGAGAGAGAGAGAGAAAGAGAGAGAGAGAGAGAGAGAGAGAGAGAGAGAGAGAGAGAGAGAGAGAGAGAGAGACAGACAGACAGACAGAGAAAGTGTTAATACTCATAGCATCAGATTCTTGTTAAATGTCACTGAAGGTCTGTGGTTTGGTATTATTATGACTAATTTATTTTTATTGTATCATTTACACAATAATAATAATAATAATAATAATAATAATAATAATAATAATAATACCTTTTCCCATTTGTTTTATTGTCAAAAACATGAACATTGCAAAAATGTAAGGATGTGTTTTATTTTTCCAACAAAAAGAAATATACACAACAAATTTCCATTAAAAGTAAGCCATAAAAAATATCTCCTCTACTCACAAACACAAATGCGATATGTTTTACAGCATGGCTTTAACAGTCCAGTTTCTCAAGTTAAAAAAAAGGCAGATATCTGGTTAGGTGGGAGCACAGTGTTACACAGTGTCTTAGATACCACCACCGTACAAAGCCATACAATACAAATGCAATTAGTTTTGATTTTCTTGAGCATGTGTCAGTGCATGTCAGTAAAGAATATACAAATAAATATACTGTTTTAAACAGGCGGTGGCCTAAAGAGACTACAAATAGTGAGACAAGTACAAGCACTGTCATGTCCAAAACAATTCTGGACTCGAGCACTACTTCGGAGTGCATTTCCCCTTTGAAGCTGATGAGGAAAACAACACTACACCAGGGGAACTGTCCGGTTCAGATTCAACAGATTCCTCTATTCCCAATAAAAGCTATTACAAATTAGATCTCTGCATATGTGGACAGACAAAGACAGGAAAACGGATTAAAGTGGCTGATCTCATCACAAAATCAGAATCCAGCACATCCATTTCTAATCTACAGGGTACCAAAATCAGGGTCAACTCATTTGCTTTCTGCTCTTGCTGTGTCTCTGAAGAGGAATAGCAATGGGAATATGAGACACTGTTATAAAACTGCTTCGATCATATACAGACAGAAGGAGCAGGGAGGGAATGGATGAGATATGAATAGTTTTTGTTTCCTTTGCTCCCCCGGGACTGAACCCCTGCCACAGTAATAACCCACAGCCATCGCTCTGACACAGGCTCGCTCTCTGGCAGCTCAAGAGACACATTGCTTTATTGCCTGTAAAAAAGACACGGTGGCCTATTTAGAAGGGGATTAAGTAGTGGGGAATAGGGGGGTAGAGGGGCTGGGGGTTAGAGGGGGATATGGTGGTAGGGGGTCACCCCATCCCATCCTCCTTTCTTTACTCCAAGGCCACAGGGCTCTAAGGAAAAGCAAGCACAGATTTGTAAGCACACACAAAATTCTGAATGTAACCTATATTAACAGAAACAGCATTCCGAATTAATAATGGAAAAAGTATATATGGATTTACAGTGTCAATAATGGAAAAAAGTGGAGGCAACATTTATCTAAATATAATCCACAACAATGCGCTAAAGATCGTAATACTCTACAGCAAGCTTAGGGCCAATGTGGCTTAGACTACTAATGGGACACCATAACAGAATAAAGGGCCTATTTCTCAGATGCTTAAATGAACAAGATCACGCTAAACACTTCTTTTCATCTTTACTGAATTAAAGCTGCATCAGGCCAAGCATATATATTCCACAGTTCTACATGGTGGTGGCAAGGTAAGTCTAAATCAATATCACCTTTTTTTTGGGGACATTTTTTACTAGGGCTGATCTCAAGCACCTTTTCCATACAGAGAACCTGGCAAATACCTGACGCCTCCACCTTAACATTCTATGGGTACAGATAACCTGCCGATATTGCTAACGCATCCAAATTAACTCACTCTATATTTAAGTTATCACAGAGTTAGAGATATACTGTTAGTATGGGAAAGATTACAGACTCCTGTGATAACACTGGCTTTACGAAGCTAAGAAATCAGTAGCATATAATTCAGCAGCATGCAGAAAAAAACATGTTTTATTATTCAGTAAAAAAGGAAATCAGTAGTTTTCAGGTTGTGTGAAAACAGAAGCTGCTTCCCTACGTATCAGCTAAAACTATAGCAAACAACCAACTGCTGATGAAGACCTCTCACAAGTCTACACAAGTCTTCTCACCTCAGTGAACAGCTTGTCAACATGTAGTCTGAGAAATACATTTCCACGCTGCCACATCTCAACCAACACAGTTTACGGTTTTATAGAATTGTGAATCTGTACAGTTTTTTGTCTCTCTGTGATGAAATTAATCTCCAAATAGTCATTTCAGTATTCAAATACTGACATGTGGATAGGTTAACTAAGAAATCAAGTACCTGTGAACATCCCTAATATTTATTCCGCTTATACAGCTATGTGGTTCACAAACACTTGGCTAAAATGTATGTTTCAGAGCTAAGAAAAAGTCACAGTGCTTTTAGGCATGGATTGCCTTTAAGTGCTTAATTACATCTGATGTACTGAACCTCCCACGTTGACTGGATCAGATAAGCTCAGCTGGTGGATTTCTATTCACAGAACCGGTAGTAACGTATGTGTCAGTAAAACCAAAGCCAAAAAACAAAGCCATATTAATTATTAGGGCAAATATCATTCTAACTTACTGTTTCAGAAATTTCATTAAAGGAAATTTACACTGCAAGAATTTTCACAAGCTGCAGCTCCACAAGGATATAAAGATCTAAGCAAGTGCTTTTGCTAAATCAGGAAATACATCATGCAAGTCTGCACTGAAGCACGACCACAAACCACAAGTGTGGACTTTAGGACAGGCCACTTGCGTGATGGACGAGCTATTGAGACCACAATATAGTATGCACTCACACTATTTTTTGTGTAATTATTCAAAACAACAAAATATTGTGTTTATTCGAATAATAGTGGATAGAATAATTAAGTATGGTAATAAGCATTAATTGTAGCTCTACGCACACAAGCAGCATGAATAAACACACGCATAAATGACGTCTACAAATACAGTATATTAATAACCATTTGCCCCAAGGCCAGGATTGTTTCTCTTGTCAGAACATATCAGCTACAAGACCGCAGGCTTCAGTCAGACAGAACTTTCTCCTACTAAACAGATCAGAAACACCAACAGATTGAAGATGGAAAATGATCCGACACAGAAACCATATTAGCCTGACTTCCGTCAAACTATTAAAAGACCTGAGACTGACAACAGGCTCAAGCTCAGGTCCCAAATGAAAGCTCAGAACCTTCACCTTTCTATTTACCTTTGAAAATGTTCAAAGGAGCGTTCATCGATAAATCTTACACATGCTTCCATTAGGTTGAGTTAGTAAGTAACAAAACACCGTACACAAGCGCTATTTAGCCTTCGCTCTCTCCTTTCTCTCAGAAGGTCAAAGATGAGCTCCTTTTTTTCTAACATCAATGGAGAGAGGCAGACACTAATGCTGTGGCTAATGATTTACTGCCGGGCTCATGTTTCACTCACTGTAGGCAGTTTCAAAACAAACCTGAGGCTTCCCTCACACACACACACACGCACATACATACATACACCTAGCTAGACACCGGTAGAAAAGACCCATCCCCCTATAATCGATTTTTCTGCAAGTCCCCTGCTCCATTACCACCAGCTTGGGGTCTCTGATGGCCCCCTCTTTCTTTATTCTCACTGGCCAGGCTGGGTCTGAGGTAAAGCAGATAGTGCAGTTATTGATTTTAGGTCAGCGGTTCTCTCCATGGCGGCCGGATCACATGCACCAGGTAGTGAAAACACCATGGGTGGAACCTTGGGAGGAAAGAGATGCAGCCCGACTCCTCTCTGTCTCAGAGACATTCCAGAGCACTCTGGCGTTGCCATCTGAGCCCTGACTGGTCCGGGTCCAGCAGGAAAAAAACTTAAGGTGGTGGTGTGCAAGGAGCTTAATGGACTCTGTAATGAATAATGGACTAAATAATGATGGTCAAATGAACTGGGGGAAGGGCAAGTGGAACATGAGCATGCACTGCAGTGTTGCTGCATAAACACGCATAGTGAAATCTATCACCATTCAAATATTTCTCCCCCCTTTCACTTGCAGAACTTATGAGAAATGTACAGTACAACATTAGATTTGTTTAATTTTATGATTATTAACTTTACTAATTTTGGCACATTCTAATTTGGCACAACTGTGTTTACATTATGTGTCATATTTGAATAAGGATATCATATTTGGATCAGATTTGAATTGATAAGTTCAATACACAGAACTGACATATTGTAAACACTAGCGTCTTCTCCTTATGTAACAATCTTAGGTCATTAACAATGGAGCAACTGCAATGAAAATGACAGACTATGTAGGAGTGTACTGTTACATGCTGTCCTTAGTATAACATTTTCAAGGAGCCAAACTGTCTATGGCATCTTTAAATGTTCCTTCATTAAGCAAAGCTGAGGTTGGCTTCCTATTTGCCAGCTTCTTACTCAGATGTTTTGTTCCATTTTTAATGCTGCCGCTGGTACAGATGCCAACTGTAGTCCCATTCAAGCTGAAACAGAATATTCACAAAACAAGCTGGCGAGTAGGAAGCCAACTGAATAAACGCATTCTGTGTTTTTTAGGTGTCAAATTTTAGGTTTTAGGTATTTTATTTTTTATGTTAACAATATTTACATTAGTTACAACTGTAGAACCTTTACATTACATGGGGGTTCTCTCAATTTATACAAGGTCTCCGCTTTCATGCAATTTATTTATAAAAAACAATTAAAAGAACCTATTATATAACTCAAATTATAAACATGTAAAGAACTATTTAATAACCATCACTTAAAATATAAATAATCTATATCCTTTGGAAAAACACTTTTATGTCATCTCACAGTAAAGAACTGCACTGCTGTAGAACATACTTAATGTGGAGGTTCTTACATTTCTCAATGCCTCAGACTTACATTATCTTGTTTCTTCAAGGAACCACATTGGTTCATCTAAGGCACTGCTCACCAGAAGCCTTCTTGGCACATTATCTTTTTTGATTAGCTCTTGCTAAGCATAACATGTAATTGTTTTGACAGCTTCTTCGCTCTCCATTGTGTCCCACTGGAGAAAGCAAAGCTAATCCAATAATATAGCTGTGAAAGAATGACTGAATACAGAAAATCAGCTCTTCCCCAAAGAAGTACATTTTATGTGAGTAAATGTAGAGGAATCCCTAATAGTAGACTGTAATAAAAAACTGGCCCAGACAGTCAAAGACAGTACAGTAATCTAGACTGATGACTGTGGAGTGAAATCACCCTATTCTCCACTCCTCCTGCTCTCTCTGAACCACAGTTGCCACAGCAACTGGGGAAGATAGCATGACACCACCAGAGCGAAGAGGCAGACTTCAGGTTAAAAGGTCAATTAGGTCTACTTCATTTCTCCAGGGAGAAGTACACTCCCCTCTGAACAGACACATTTCCGCAAAGCGGCTCAAGCAATGCATGCTTACAAACATGAATGGACTAAGGATGTGAATATACTGAGAAAGGCCTCATCAAATGTATCAGGCATCAAGTTAGGACAAAAGTAAAAACTGTATAAGCTAATATAGCTAATATAGCTAATATAGCTAAATTGGAATCAACTTTTTGTTAAATAAAATTAATAACTTTTAATAAATATTTTTTGTCATTATTTTACAATCCAGTATATTCCATATATGGTATATGATATGACATGATATGATATTTGAGGTGTCATTACTTGAATACTTAAATGACTGGAAATACAGAGTATTTATCATGTTTCATCACAAGAACACATACATATACAAGCATGTTATAGTTTGCTTAATTGCTAAATAATGTTAAACACATGGCAGAGGACACACTGTTAAGGATGTGGGAAGGAAGAAGCATAGCGGCCGAACCTGCTGAACTGAAGTAGACAGTTGGGACTCTAAGCCTTAAGCTGTTTATATGTGCTGTATAGGCCATGGGCTATGGGGTTGTTTAGTGGGGTAGTAGTGCAGTGTGGGTGCCTACCGTCAGTGAGATTTGTATGGCTATATTTCTCTCAACAATAACAAGTTGGGACAACATCTACCGAGGAGCAAATACCTTCGGTAGGAGATAACACTTCTTCATCAGCATTCAATGTGACACATGTTAGCTCAGTTAGCTCATTAGTTAATCTGAAGAGACAGGCTCCATTAGTCCTCCAATCCACCATTTCCCTTCTGCGTGCTGCTATATGTGCAACAGCAGCGCCATTACCCAAAAAAGGTAACACTATAGTTTAACTGTTTTTCACTTCCTGTGGTCAAAAATCCATTAAGGAACTCATTACGAACATGTGAATATCAACATGAGTCAGAATGTGCACCACTACATATATGGTGCAGTAAAAAGTAATAATAATAATAATAATAATGGTAATAATAATAATAATAATAACAATAATAATAATAATAATAATAATAATAATAATGGGACATAGATTGCAATTAAGTTTTTGGGGGGCACCTACTTAAGCACCCTTCCGACCCCTACACCACAGCATAACACTGTTACATTTCATCCTTTCATTCACAGTAAGATGAGCCCAGCCTTTCTACACCCCCCACCCCCTTCTCTGGATGCTTGATCGCTCCATCTGTTCATCTGAGCATGTGCTACAGCACTTAATGTACACACATATACACATGTACAGGAACGTATACTCACACTTTTGGAAACATGCGCACCTTTCTTCTCATAATAGGGCCAGTTCTTAAAGGAAACAGTTCTTCATTTACTGATGCAGCATGCTGCCTTTTAAGAGTTACTGCTTCCGCAAGCTATACAGCAAGTACAGTACATGCTATGAATTTTTAACCACTGGCCCATCAAGGCTGAAGTAATGCATGCTGCCATACACTGCCAGCAGCTTAAAAGGCTATGGAGCCTCTCCACGCCTCCGGGAGGCCAGGGATATGCTCTCCAAATCGGCACTGAACCAGATATTCCACTCGAGTGCCTAAAACCCACAGGCCAATCACTTACCAATGCTCTGCGGCAGCCATCTACTCATGGCTTATTAGCTACCGATCTCAACACTGCACACAACGATCAAAACAGAGCCTAATATTTGTGCACACACACCGCAACATAATCCACTCGCATCAGGAGGACCAATACTGTTAATTCGGGCAAATGACATTTAGTCAGAAGTTATTTAGATGCTATCTGTCATACTGCCTTTGTGTTAAAGAGATTAGTACCGCCTAGCCTCATGCTGAATAGGATCTCTTCGGGACAGAGAGGGAGAGAGAGAGAGAGGCTAAAAAGAAAGAGAGAGACTAAAGGACTATAGGTGGAGTAAGCTAGACTATCCCTTCAAACCATGGCGCAGAGCCTATGTGATATATATGTGTGTGCATTGGAAGGGGGGGTGGTGTCAGTTATCAGGGGTCCCACCATGCTCCACTAATCTCTTGAATCTGCCGAGTTCCTGAACCCGTTCCAAAATTCCTGAGCCAACGGTCTAGAGCAAGAACCACAAAGGTGCTCATTCACAGCAAGGCGTTCAGAAGCATCACCTTTGCAAACAGAGCAGCCAGTGAGAAGGCCCACTGTAACCAGAGCCAGAGGCAAAACTGTGCCAAACCTCTCCCTCCTGAGAGATAAATATAAATATTCACACCAGACCCTGTAACATACACAAACTCTGCCATCAGAACACGCAGGAATACCCAACTGAACATAACAGAACAAAGTGTTATGGCTTGCTTTAGAAACATCTTTGATTGCACAAGTCAACAGAATGAGATTTGTTAGGGTTTTGCAAACCAGCATGCGAGGACTCCTGCTTTGAAAACCCCTAACAACCCAGACTGACAGGACTGCTGCAAGCTGCCCCATCAAGCCAGAAATGGTCATTTAAAAGTTAGAGGCACTGGAACAGATTTTGCAGGATTTCTTTTTTACTACGTCATACGTCTTCACGCATAAATATCAAACACATGGGCTCAAAAAGCGGGTCTAGCTCCATGTTCACATCTCAAATGAAAAAAATATATATAGTGAACTTATAGTGAAGATATGATAATTTACCTGTATCCGCGGGATAAGAGTTCTCTTTAAATACTCTTTCCGCAAGCTCTGTCATCAAATTTTCCCACTCAGGGAAGCTATTCGTAGGAAAACTAATGTCACATAATCCTCTGCATATTACATGAAATTAGACATTAACATCAGAGTGTTTGCCTAATCCCCAAATGTTACATTGCGCAACTCTAATGAAACATACAAAGGATCAGTGTTCTTCAAATACACACACTTCTAAACATCTACAATATGCTCACAAACCTGATAACTATGTTTATTTTGACAGTGATAAAGTGGTGGACACTAATAAAGTAAATGTAATTGGATATTGTTCTTCTGTAGTCGTGTTGGTGTATATTGTATTGTATATAAGTATTTCCATTTTTCGGCCACTTTGCTTACAGCTTGTTTTGACCTGTTGGACAGAGTATGGTTCTGCCTAATGGAACCTGTTCTCCTTTACTGTTCTGTGCTTTTGATCATTTGAATAGACATCAGTGTCAGACTAGTTAACGACCATCTATTATGGATTGCTGGACCAAAAGTAACACTAAAGTCTCTTCACCTAAAACAAGTTGGTTAAGAGTCTTTTTTCAAAAATGATAATAGGAAATTAGAGTCATGATAAATGATGTTACTTTTACTGTCCCTACTTAAGAACATTTGAAGGTAAAAACTTTAGTAATTTTACTCCAGTGGAGGACTAAAGGGAGTAACTCCTCGTTTTAATGGAGGAATATTTTACTCTGGGTATGTCTACTTTAACTCAAGTACATGGTTTGTGTACTTCATCCACTACTGGAATACATTTACTTGTAGATCATTGTGTTTATGATCCTAAGTTAGTTATTTTTCAAAATACACCACATCAATTCAAACTGGAAGATATTACTTTAAAAAAATAGATTGATTTAAAAACCAAACGGCAACCAATTACCATTACGCAAAGGGAGTTATGCTACTGGGTGGCTCCAGTTGCTATTAGTCTGTAACCGTATTGTTGTTTTTGCTAAAATCACCTAATTCCAGAATATTTACATTATATATAGTATGATTTATGGAATTGTTTAAAATATCTGTACTGCTATGAGAAAATGTTGAATGTATCAATTTCATGTTAAGCGCTATTATTCGATTGACGTACAGTATGTAGCGCTTTATGCAAACGAATGGTTTGCAGACTTACTGTAGGCTGATAAAACTAGAGATGAACATAGATGCTCTGTACAGACAAGTCTGTCTGCTTCTCTGAGGCAGTGATGTGTGCAGAGAAAAACCTACATGTGACACGAAATGCCTGAAGAGGAGAGGAGAGTGAGTGGGCGAAGGAAAAGGAGCAGAGATGAAGGGGAGAAAAGAGAAATTGAGAGATATGGCACTGAAAGTCATGTGATGCACTTCTGAAAGCTTGACAGTTACACTGTGCATTCAGCCGGAAAGCTGCAGCATGGAACACTTCCTTAAAGGAAAATTCCAGCATTTCTCCTCCTCATCCCTGTCATACCACAGTCAATAATTTTAAACCTGTAGACTCAAAAGAAAATTATTTTAGAAGCACCTGAAACATTAGCTTTTAATACACGTAGATAGGTTTTATGCTCAACAGGTTTTCTGTTCTTTTCTAAGCGCAGGGAACCACCACAGACAGATGAACAACACTGGAGTATTCATTTAAGATTTGAACACACAGTAGAAGAAGAAGAAAGAAATGAAGGTGCAGATGAATAAAACACATAACCATGTAATATTTGGAATCATTAACGTCTGGACATTCCAGAAGGGAATTAATAGGGCGAGCTTTGAGGGAAGGGAAAGTGGGTCGCGGTGCTAGTTAAAGGCACTCTCAGCCTGCATTACAACTTCAACCCTGAGCATCTGAATCTGCTGGCTTTCCTCATTGATGTTTCAATTAAAGCGAGGCTGTTGAAAGAGGGAGGAGGGAGCTCCTCCTGTTGAGAGACACAGAGGCCATGAGAAAAATCACACATCAGCTTTTTCACGCTCATCAGCAGCCACCTTCATCTTAACAGATCCAAGCCTTCACTGTGGCAGCGTTGACTGACAACACCATCACTAATCAGCATCAAAACAGAAAGCATGGCAGGCTTGAGGAGAGGGAATGGGGAGAGATGGGATTAGTTATGGCAAATTAAGTGACAGGTTCTTTAACATGTTAGAGCAGCTCGGCGAGCGCCCTCGCAATGCTAATGCTCATTTCTATTATTGCAGTACGCACTTTATACACCAAGCACTCGATTCCTTCCCCAGTAGAAGCCATGCTGCCCCTATCACTGTAAGAATGACTAGGATATCCAGATATTAAGATTATAATTATTTTTTGGGGGGTCAACTACAAAAGACTTTCACACTTTAATTTACCCAATTCCCACTTCTTTTCTCATAATGTGCATCAGTATTCATCCTGTTGTTGCTCCTGCATCTTTACGCTCCACTTCTCAATGAGCCCAGTCTGGCCAGCTCCTTCACTCTGTTGTGACTGGTCAAGAGTCAGAGCGAACCATAAGTTCAGCCCCCCAGTACACCGTGGCTAATCTCTCTGTGTGTCATGTGAGAGAGTGCCAAGCGTGCTAGTAGGTGGGCCATAAGGACTGTGTTACGAGATGACATCAGGGAAAAGAACTGAAATTCCAGCAAGACGTTTCAGCCAGGTGAGAAAAGTGGTTTCTGTGGGAGAGAGTTTCTCCCTCTGGCATGTACTTCGGGCTCTTTGACTTTGCAGAGCGTTTACATGCACACAAAGCTAAATAACTCACTAAAGAAAAGGGAAACACCGGAAAAGCATAACAAGCCCTCTTTAAATCACAATCAGTAATGTGCAGCCAGTAATGGTTTCCTGTTACTGGCTCCGCCCTCTCTTGTCTTCTCTTTAATCCTGCCTGGTCATTCGTGTCTTCACCTGCGTCTTTTGTTTTGCCTCCTTCCCAGGTGTCTCTAGCATTGTATGCTTGTAGTCCGCTGTTTTCTGTTTTTTAAATCTTGTGCTGTTGAAAGTGGAGATCTGTGTTGGTTTTGGTTTTAACACATCATATTTGGCTCCTTTTGAAGTAAAATCTAAACAGCACTTACGTCCTGCCTCAATGCCTCTCGATGTCTGAAAGCGGACAGAGCTGCTAACTAGTTATGTGATGTACAACTTTTGCTGCGATGGAACATCAGCACAACATGTCCGAAATATAAACTTTACACCGCACTCATGCTCATGGCTGGTGTACTATAATGGAAGTGTTTAGGCGTTGTAGTGTAATGTCTTCAGTGGTCTTTTATAAACAAACCATGTAAACAAATAAAGCGTACACTGACATTGCATATTCACATAAACAACACAAGTTCTATAATCAGTGTTGACTAATCGGTGCAGCCCTAATTTTGGCTGTTGTTGAAGACAGAGACGCCATTTCAGGAGACTGCACACTTTATTGTCTCCTAATCCCCTTTGTACTCTGGTGTGTGTGTGTGTATTCTGCCTGAGAGTCTCAGCATAATTGCCAGCGCTGACCGATCAGCAATTGTCCAGATGCCATCACGCAGGCGTACCCAAAATACAAGCTTCCACTAAGAAAGAGTGCTCCATTAACCTTTCTCCTCAGATACACTCCGCTAACTTCCCTCTGCTGAAACACTCCGCTGCCCTCTCCCCTCAGATACACTCCAATAACCTCTCTCTCCTTAAACATGCTGCCCGGACCCTGCTGCACTCCACGTCTCCTCTCAGAGGCCCAACACATGGTGAATAAAAGCGAGACGACAACTCTGACAACAAAAGCTGCCTTGGCCCATTTCCCCAGGCTATTAGCACCCATCTCCGGCTGCTTCCTGTAAAAGTGGAAGACAGGAGTGTTCCTGTGCTCAAGCTGAGGTTTACAGGAGAAAGCTTGACACAGAGTGAAAAAACCCCGCTAGTGCTGACCCATATGGATCCCAAAGTTCCTTTTTTCCCCCCAGAAATGTCTAGCGTAGGGTACCTGTCTGATTTTCTTTGAGGAGGCAAGCAGAAAAAAACAACATGAAGACGTAACAAGTTGACATTTTCATTCAAATTTAATTCCATCAAAGTCCAAAATACAAGCTAAGACAAGAGCAACCACAGCGCCAGCATCCATGCCCTTCTTTACATTCATGAAAACAGTAGCAGCAAATCACTGCAGCAAATCGGGTAACTAGACAGATCCTGGTGTGCTTCAGGCTTCGGTGCTGTAATTCTTCCTGCGAGCTGACAGCCATGCCATGAGCCAAGGTTTGACTGAATACTCAGCCAAGCAGACGGATGCTACTTGGACACAAACCCAGTACACCTTAGAGGCCTCCTGAGTCTGAGTGTGATAGGCTTCCTGCTGTGAAATCCTCCTCTATTCACACTATCAGCTCATTTCTACAAAGAAAATATATTTGCCCTCAGACCAGAGCCTTGCACCTAAGGACAGCTACACACCCGGGCATAATTAAGATAAGCCCTCAGAGATGCAATGACATTACTTCTGTAAGCCAGACACATGGGGGTGGGGTGGATAAAAGCAAGAGATCCTTGTGTGTGTGCTAAAATATGGAAAGATAGCTGAATATCTTCAACTGTCTTCAACCGGCAATGAGCATTGAAAGCAGAGGAATGTTTAAAGCTGTGGAAAAGAGGAGGTTAGAAAAGAAGAGAAAGGTGGATAATAAGAGTAGGAAAGGAGAGTGGGGTTAGAGGGGGAAAGGACAGAAAAGGGCAAGTAAAAAAAAAAAAGCACAGATTATTGTGAATGCCATTATCCCACTCCTCTCCCTCTAATGAGCTAACACCTAACCTATCCAGAATCTGCTATTCATTTGGTCCCGCACACCCCTTAAGTGCCAAAGTACCACCACCCAATTACGGCTTAACAGAAATATCCCTAAACTCTCTCCCATGACAGCACTTCTTAACACCCGCCACCCCCAACACTAAAAATGCAGGGCATGTAGAAGTGAGTGCTTATTCTATCTTCAAAAGCAGACTCCAGACTACAGCTTTCCCTTCATGCGTTTTCTTACTTCTTCCAGCAAAATGCAATACCCAGTTTTCTACATCAAACAAATGATGTACTTCCAACATCAGCTAAAACAAAACCAAAGCAGTAACAAATGTAATTTTCAAATGTCAACAGACTGGCCATAGGCTATACCGCTGTGGGAAACGTTCTGTCTGGTGGTGTTTGCAGTGAGCGTGAGAGAGTAGGATGTTATTGTGTTCATCTAGTTCAATACACACAAGATTTGGATTCAGATTCAGGAGCCCATGGTCCTCTATGTTTTGTTACACAGTATTCTTTATAAATAGATTCCTTTAATAAAGGAAACTCCAATCAAGACATGACATCAACATAAAATGCCATTTTTTCATACTGTTTTACATATTGTCATAATCTTTTTAAATGTAAAACGGCTTTTTTGAAATTATTTAAAAGGTTTGCAATTACTAAAGCCGACTGCAACCACCTTCCACAGTCGTTAAGATTCCATACTCATGTTGCCATAAACAAAATGTGAATTTGGTGTGCTTTGGAGAAGGGGAAAAATGAATTCAAATAAAATAAAGCGATGAATTCATTCATGAGATGCATAGTGTGGCCTGTGAAACGTTGCTCTAGCATGTGAAAATAACATATAGCTTAGCTCGACTCTGCAAGTCATTCTGTGAGTGCGGTATTAAGTCTGTATAATAAGTGTTGTACAACAAGCAAATAAGGTGGCTAATTGGTTCATTTGAAAGGTGATGAAAAGTACAAAATTATTAAATTCTTAATCACAAAGGTAGTTAAAATAATCAGAACAGCCCAAACTAGGACTATATACGCTGAGAAAATGTGATATGTATCCTACAGAATAGACTTGCATTAATTATGCCATGTAATTGCGTACTTGCACTGTCTGTATGGCTGACATCAGTCATCTTCTTAATTTGCACAGCAAATGGTATACCACTACATCTATTACACAGACTCTATTTTTATACTTTCATACTTTATATTGTATATTTGTCTCTATCTGTATAACTCTATCTTGTCCTTCTCTTGTTACTTCTGTGAACTTTGTATATGTACTACTGGATGCCTTGAATTTCCCTCTGGGATCAATAAAGTATCTATCTATCTATCATCTAATGCAACTGTAAGGTTTGAACAGCAAAGTTTCAATCATGCATCAATCAACAGTTCTTTTCAGTGCTCCTCTAGCCTACCAGCTCTGGTGTCACCAGTTGTCCAAAACATGATTTAGTCATGCTATGTATTCATATACATTTTGTTCAGAATATTTTGGGAATACTGAATAAAAACCTAATTAGATGCAAAGAAAATAACATTAAACTACCAATTGTCTATCAACTGAACCACACACATCCTACAGTAACGACCTTCCAAATGGTATCACAAAATGGTATAGGCAGGACAAACCAATACATAGTGTAGCAAAAATGTTTGATGAACAAACCAGAATGAAGATAAACCTCCAAATTCCCAGGACACCTTAGTCAGTCAGACTCACTTCTACTAGGCATGTGAGGAAAGCGAACCTTCTATGGTAAACACACTAAATGCATGGAGCATATGCACTGTACAGCGTAAATATTTTGTTTTTGCAGGCCAAACTCGGTGCAGTGTTCCCTCAGGCGCAGGTTCATTAGGAGAGCACAGAGCTTTGATCAGGACACCTCTCCGACATAATGACTACATCAGTCCACATACAAAGGCCTTTGCAAGCTCAGCCAGCCCAGAGCCTCTCACAGCACCAAGTAATCAGCTCTAATTACTTCCTGTTCAGTCAGGTGAAGCTCATGGGAAATGAAGCCTGGACTGGCAGACGGAGTGTTTAGCAGGCTAAAGTAAAGTCAAGTTTCTGGAAGTTTCTGCACCGCTGCTTCCCCTGCCTCCTCCCATCTCCTCTTAATCCACCCACAGAAAGACATGCATTCATGGGATTATGGCCTAAACTGGACGACTGACAAAATGGCCTCTTATTGGCTTATTAGTATGTACATCACAGCCACGTTTGAGAAAAAGATCGGAATTGTGCCACTCAGGCTTGCCCTCTGACTGGAGGACACCTTAAAACCCAAGACACGCAATTGCAAACAACTCCAACTACTGCCAAAGGGACATGAAACCACTTTAGAAACAGAATTTTTCTGATCAACAGGATAATATGTAGAAAACGAACCTTAGTAACCTGACTTTTTCACAAGCTGGCCGCATTCTCAGGCTAGCAAATGCTATCAGATTCTCATTTCCTGATGTAGTCCATTAGCCAAGATGTGTGGTGTCTCAAGTTTGCTTCCTTAATTTTGCACTGAAGCTACTTGGCATATTTTGCTAAAAGACTAATGGAAGGTCACACAATAAGCATTGTGCAAAATGCAGGCCTACATCATTCCGCACATATGCCAACCCTGGTTTTTGACACTGTATGGCAGAATGGGCAGATGTTTTGGACAGAAAATGGACAAAACATGTGTCCAAGTCCATCACATGGGTAAAAACAGTAGCCTCATGCCCAAGGTGCACAACACCGTTGGTTCTGGGGGGTCTGGGACCCCCTGAATATTTCAAAATCAAAAAGCCTTTGGGGGTGGTCCCAAAAAATGATTGTGCTATCTCTTGGGGAAAAATAAACGCTTTAATACAAACCCAGGCAAATGTGATAGCTATGCCTACATCCCTATGGTAAGTAAGTTAGGAGCCTGTCAGTGCTGGAGTAATAAGCCAACATGGGACTCCCTGAATACCAATGGGTATTTCACACACTGCTTGTAGTTTCAGTGCAACCCCAGGACACCAACAAGTATTGACTGACTGACTTAATTTGGCATGTGTGGACAAATGAGCAAACTTGATTTCCAATGAAGCGTTCTGTTAATGCTTGTATTTTTAAATCACTTTTAAATCACATGTCTAACGTGATGCCGTAAATTCCACATCAACATTTCTGAGGCCTAAATAGAGAGGGCAGTCTGGCCTATCACAGCGGTTAATCAGGTCTACCTCACCTAAAGACAGTTTAGCCAGCTCACCAAAAAACGCACATTCTTTAATACCTTCCTCCGTTTCTTCACACACAAGCCTCTCCAGCGAAGGAAACCACAACTTTAACACAGGAAGTTCTCAGACTAATCTGTGGTTGTCTAGCTAGCAGCTGCTGCTGCTTCAGTGCAAAGTGAATCAGAATCTGAAGCAGGCTCTGACGCTGCGTGAGCCCAGCCTTCTAACCTCCAGGTATTTATTAGGGAGGTCAGTATCAGAACTTATGGGATGATTAGGGCAATGAAACCCAGACAGGGACGGCAGGAAGTCCCGTTTTACACAATCATCAATGATGAATCAACTGTGAATCAACTGTTCCAAGATCAACATCAAAATTCTGGAAAAGCTGAGTGTAAGGTCTTGTGGACTCATCTTCAAATCAGACTTTGGATTATATTCCTTTCTAACAAGTTCCAAAGCCTACATGTTCACAGTACATGTACCAATATCACACTTCTATTTGAATAGTGAGGATATTCAGTAGTCAAAATAAGTAGTCTCAAAATGTCCCATGCAAGCCATCAGCTTTTGTCAACAGGCTCTTGAAGTTGTAAATGGCATACTCAGTAGTTAATGTAAAATAAAAGTGTTGAAGTAATGCATAGGTATAGCCATGTGTCATGTTTTCGGGTTTACCTACTGCCTCCGATCTCCCGGACCTCATCTTCCAGAGTTCTCTCCCTGATGATGTCACAACCACATGCCCCGAAATCACCAATCACACTCCATTTTCCAGATCTAGCTCTCCCGAATTCTGATAGCTCTCACCTGCACCTCATTACCCCCTGAGTACATAAACCCCTCAGTCACACTTGTACATGGCAACGTATTACAAAACTCTGTTTACCACGTGATTCGCTCCTGTTTATCTCTGCTTTCTCTCTGTTTTCGATTCTTCTTTGTTATTTGACTTTCTGTCTTTTGGTTTCTTCCCTTTGGCTTAGTTTAGTGGTTTGTTTATTATCTCTGGTTTTGCCCTCCCTTTTGTTTATTGGTTTACTCTTTTGGATTCTCCTCTTGTGTTTGCTGGTTTATTCTAATTATCTGGTTCTCGACCCCCGCCTGTCCCTCTGTTTTTGACTCTAGCCTTTCCCTTTGGTAATGTTTGTCTTGTTCCTGCTGCTAAACCCGATTGTCATTTGTTAAATAAAAACCCTATGACTTTTAGCTCTGCGTGCGTCAAATTGACATTTAAGCAAATTACTTTAATTAACTGTGCCTAAACAGTTTTATTACCTAATAAAAGTGTGCTTGTCCTTTGTTTCTTATGATGGTGGACATTAGAAGTTTCTGGTGATATGTTCTCTTATATTGGTTTGGAGAATTAATCTGACAGGTTACAAACTGCACCTTTAAAGTCGAGCTTGGTTTTTAATCATGAGCTTCCCTTGATTAATTCTGAAAGGAACTGGCCACTGGCATGGAGAATGTCAGTCTACTACATAAATGGATGTAATGAAAATGCTAATGCAGGTATCTTTTCCACTAACATCATGCAGATTAGAACACTCATCCGGTCGCAAATAAAATGATCTCTTTTAGGCTGTGAGGTGAATATGAATGCAATGTCTGACTCTGTTAATGTTACTGAGCTCTGATAGAATTGTAAAAAGGCTTTTATCTTGGAATGGCACTTTTAGTGGCCTTAAAAATGTGTTAAAGAGGATATATTTATTTAAAAGACATTCATATGTGAAGACTAGAGGCAAAGTTGTGGGAACCTGTGTGTGTGTGTGTGTCTGTGTGTGTGTGTGTGTGTGTGTGTGTGTGTGCGTGTGTGTGTGTGTGCGTGTGTGTGTGTGTGTGTGTGTGTGTGTGTGTGTGTGTGTGTGTGTGTGTGTGTGTGTGTGCGTGTGTGTGTGTGCGCGTGTGTGTGTGTGCATGTGTTGGATGAGGTTTTTATGCCCTAAGGTGGGGGGAGGGTAATCAGCAGTCAGGGTGTAGAAAAGCAGGGTTAAAGGCTTGGCATATGCTGTCATTGGCACAGCGGGCAGCAGACACCCAGATGAGACAGGTAGAATGGAACAGGTGTGCGTGTTCAGCAGAGCAAGAAAGATCCTCAGCAAACACAGACAAAAATTATGAAACATTTTTAACAGACCACTGAAGTTGTGCCGTTGTTTAGTGGTATCATTGCCCTATCAGAAATTAATCTACATTTCAAAATAATAAAAAATAAAAGGATTTTCAAACATCACTGCTATAATGCCCAAACATTTTTGTTGTATGCACACACATTCTCCCACTGACTTATTGAATCTTCTGAATTAAAAAGCTACTTATACCACAATAAGTGACCCTGTAAACATCTGTGGCTGTTGGCTTGGAAATACAGTTGTTTTGCTCGAGATATTATATCCTAAGCTTTGGGACTAGTTACTGGAGTGACTACCATGGACCAGAGCTGTGTGGCTGTTTAGAGAGGACTGAGCCACAAGGAGCTGTGTGCAAAGCATGATGGCCCTGTGACACTGACTGTGGCCCTCCAGCAATGGAGGGCTCTAGCAGAAGTGCAAAACCCTTGTTTGACCTTGCGGCCAAAGGTGCCAAATTTTTGACCATATTTTTGACCAAGACCACATCAATCAGAATGATCAGTTATCACATTTGTTCATGGGTAATTATCAAAATCAATCATCACATTTCCTTAGTAAGCAGGGCCTAGTCTGCAACCCTACCACACACTTGACACATAATCCACACATGAAACAGCAGCTAAACACACACACACACACACACTTATTTGACAGGGTTATCCTCTTCTATTTACACTCCAGCTTTTTGCCAAGCGGCATTAGACAGCTGAAACATGCTGTGGCGTGCTAGCACCCTGTGCCACTGCAGTGACTGTAGCTAACAGCAAACATACTCCAGTATCTGTCATGTGAGGAAATCAGATGTGAACGACAGGAATACGGCTTGAGCAGGGCTCATATTCGCAAGGTATGGCTTCAAATTAACTAACTTCACTGCCAGCACAGTCTTAGAAGCAGTAGCATAACAACAATCTATAGACTCCAGAGCAAAAATAAATAAATCTATCAATCAAAAGAAAGGGTCTCCTTACCAAAATGATCTTTGGTGATTAAAGAATGATACTGTAATTTGCTTTAGCCTCTGTTATCTTCACCAACCTGGTGAACTAGCGTAGGTTAATGGTTGAAGTACATCATTAACTATGAGGCAGGGGTGTACAGTTATGTTAATAGCAATAAAAGGGGTCCAATAAATCCTTAAAGGGACCTGATCGCCACAGGGCTCCCACACTACAGGCCCCTCTGTGTCTGCCCTGCCTCCACTGCTGGTATTCACGCCACTGCCTGGAACACTGCAGTAAAGTAACACAGCCAAACAGGCCTGCAGTCACAGAGAGGGCCGAGGTAGGAAAGTTTTGCAAAGTGCACCAGAGTAAATGGCCAACTGACATGAATAGTCTACACAGAGCCTATCCTCTCTTACCCCCAGGCACCCAGCATAAAGGATCTCTCTCTCTCTCTCTCTCTCTCTCTCTCTCTCTCTCACTCTCTCTCTCTTGCTCTCTCTCTTCCTCTCTCTCGATACACAAAACCTTTGAAAGCTTGGCTGTTCCCGTAGCAAGCTCATGTTTCAGAACAAAAAAGCAGCTCCTCTTACTCCGCAACCTCTTCCATGGACTGCTGCGGCAGGCTTTCTCAGCTTCCTGTGTGCACGGCCCAAATGGCTAGCCCAGGAACGACTGATCCACTTTTGGTCATTCTCACACTAATCATTCAGGTGGGACTGAAGAAATTCCCCCAAAACAAGTTTTCCCCAAAGCCAGCTATCACAGTTATCACATAACAGTCAAACAACGTGAGGCATAACTCCTTTAGAAAGTGCATGTGTAGTCTCCCTTATTCCTAATGAAAGCTCCTGGACTCGCGTTCCTCACAAACTGTAATTAAATGCACATGATTCTTGTAAACAGGAACAAGCTACAATGAACGTAACCCAATAAACCCATCCAAGGCTTAAGTCATGGTTAGTTGGGAAAATACATTTGAAAAACTGATCACCTCCACACTCCATTAGCTATGCCTGTGCAAGCAAGTCAGAATATGTTTAAGAAATATTAATGAAGAAATTATTCTGCATTGGAACAGCTGCTAATCTACCTTGGCGGCTGGTAATTTACACATTATTTCAGGTGCTTAGTTACGTGTCCTTTCTTCACAGCTGCATGCACCCAAAACACCCCCCCATGTTTGGAGAGCTATTTACTATACAGGCGTTGTTTTTGGCTTTCTATTGTATAGGTACTACTATGTTTCATTTAACTCCTATGAAGCTAACATACAAGTTATGGGCTTGTCAGTGAGGAACTGAAGCATGAAGTCGCATATGGGTTTAGAGCTTAAAGCAACATTATCTGATGATTTTACCTTAAAATAACAGCTTCAGAATCATTTTGATGGTAGACCGACTTATAATAGAGCTATAGCGCTATGTAACTTCAGAGCAGCGGACACAAGACCTCTCACAAGAACTGCATAACACTTTATGGCACCACCTCGCACACCAACAACTAGAGGTCTTCAATTAGCCTTGAAGTATGGACATCATGACAAAGGATAGACCACAAGACAAGGGATCAAAGTAGTTGGAGGAAACAAAAATGAGGAGAACATTCTGGGAAGAGTAAATCTTGGGCTGGCTTTTACTCATCAGAATTAAAAGAGATAAGAGGATGCAAGACATTCTAATGGGAAAACAACAAAACAGCAGAGTGTGCATACTCTGCAAAGTTATTTATGAAAGACTGAGATGAATACTGCAACCTAATCTGTGTTCTTAAAGTCCTGTAGTATTATTCTGTTCTTGCCTTGTATGTTGATGTTGTTGTTTCCCTTCTGATGTTGTCTTTGCTGGTGCAGAATCCATGTCCCCTATATGTGTACGTGTGTCACATGGGCATACACTTGCACACAAATCTATAGCATCCATATGCCAACATGATGCATTTGAACGCAAAGGAAATTTGAATTCTGTATTCTTCAGCATGTGCTCATGTACATGTGACAATGAGAGACTCAAAACGTGGTCTGTATGTACAAGAGCGGTATAAAAGTGAATTACACTCTGCACCTGTAGAGGGACCCCAAGAGCAAAACGTATCAATCTTCACATTATGCGGCTGTAAGGGGGTTAATGAATAATTAAGAGTTTCATTCCAGAATACTGTAAATCTATCTGGAACAGTACTGAACAGATTATTCAAAACACACATTTACCTGATAAAACTGGCATTATTCCTACAGTAGTACATACCACATACATACACTCCCAACAACATGTATGATGAAAACGGAAATCTTAAAAATGAAATTATGTGTTCGAGAATGAAAACCTTCAATTATCTTGTATGAGAAAACAGCACACATTAATATTATATTGGTATGCATGATCAGGTGGAGGAGAGCAGACAGATGTCAGTGAGCTGAAAACTGAGGGCTTCCTTCACACACTGAGCAAGGCGAGACCAGCCAGATAATTAAAGCTGCTCTGCCAGCACCTGCAGCTATACACACATACACACACACACACACACACACACACACACACACACACACACACACACAGTGACAGTCACAGAGCTACAGTATTATTAGTGAAGCAGATTTATTATCCACATTCTCTGACACGTTTCCTAGCCTCCGCTGGTATGTGCCGCATAGTTTTATTAAAGGTACAACACAGTTCACATAAGCACTAAGACAAAAGACAGACAAACTGATAAACAGGGTTTGGCATTTGTTGACAGTTTGGTTCTGTTACCCCTTATGATCTAAGTGCCAGCTGGTTTTCATTTCATATTAGTTCAGTGATTAAAGTGATGGTTCAGCCAAAAAACAAATGTACATTACTCCTTTACTCCAAATGTAGTGGAGGCCAAGACATTTGGTATCAATTGTTTCTCTGCTGAAGCTACAATTGGCTGATGTAGTGTAGGAGGTAATGGTTCTCTATATAACTGCATACGCGGGTTCCGTTCCGCACCCAGGCAGGCACACCATGCCACACGTTTTTGTGTGTGCATATTACCCCTGTTAACCTTTATGATAAATATCAGAATGTGGAAAAGATGGGTTGGTTTAAGTATTTCCTACTGATCTTCTGCGATTTTCATTTTCTTAAGACTCTAGTTTTTAGTTTACTCAGAATGGCACAATAAAGGAAAAACACCCAAAGTGACAGTTCTGCAGATGGAAAGTTTTTGTTGATGACAGGAACAGTGGAGAATAGTTAGACTGGTTTGAGCTAACAGAAAGGCTACTGTGAGCAAAATCGAATCTCAGAATGCGCAACACATCGGACCTTGAGGTGAAGATGGGAAAAACATAGCCTAAATATAGCCGTGAGAAACCATATGTCCAAAAGACATAACTTAACAACTTGGCACAGTTTGCTGTTTTTAGCCCTTTGCACAGTGCTAATCCATTCCCATAAGATTTCACTACTTGTTAAAAATGTTAGCTTTTCTCTCCAGTGTAAAACCACATAAGCAAACCAGACACCCAAAAGTATTTTGGTTGATTGACTACATTTAAGGTGAGTTAAGTAAATTTTAGTTTTTGGACAACCTACCACTTTAATTATGTAATTACATATCACTGGTAGAGAGAGAGAGAAAGCGAGAGAGAGAGAGAGACAGATAGAGATGAAGAAAGCTTCAAAGAGCAAAAAACGAGCAAGAAAAATCCAAAAAGGCAGCATGCCCACTCGCAATACCGCATATTCACATCTGTTTTTCATCTGAAAAAGATTCAGAAAGTTACTGCAGCCAAGCCAGGGAGTGTTCAACGCAGCAGCGACAGATTGGACCAATCTCACAAATACAGGACTGAAAAGCAGTGGCACGGATGTTTGCAGAAATGTGACATTTTGTTAGTGTTTGGACCCTTTCACAACACAGCACTGTGCACTGCAGCCTGTCAGCTAGTTCCCTGTAACACTACACACATAATGAGTTAATGAGATCGTAAAGAGAGGATTAGTCTGGTTCTAGTAGGCCAGGGTCAGTCCACATTAACCTCTAGTGCTGTTAAGACTGACCTATAACACTGGAATCAACTGTTTACTTACACTGACTGACCTACTGTCGGGCGACTCCAAACATGACATCTGCAATATGATGATGTAATATTACCCCACCATGAGCTTCCTGAGGATACTGCACTGATCAAATGCATGCTGAATAATAAAACGGAGGTTTTATCCTACAGTTTGGAAACAATTTGGATGTTCTGATGAATCAGGGCATTCATGCGATCCAACAAACATAAATCAATGCAGTTTGGTCGTTGATCACATCAAAGATTCATGAGTGTGTTTTTAATACACTGCAGGGCACATCACAATCCTCACATGTAGCAATATTACTGCAATGTGGTGTTTTACCCATATTAGTCATGCCTAACACAGATATGGCACATGGAGGAGAAGTCGATGAACAAACAGCGGCTTTAAACCCACGAGAACACGCACACATGGAGGTCTGATGTGACCTCTCACCTGGATGAAGTTAAGCTTTAAAGGATCAGCAGCAGATGGAGGCTTTGGGCAAGTGTTACAAACACGTTTTAATGGGATTTCAGAGAAAGGATAAACATAGATTAAGAAGAGCTTGACCATAAACTAAAACCAAGAGCTTCTGCCCATCCACTATACTGCAGAGCAGCTTAGGACTTCAAGAGAAAACAAAACAGAACAAATCTTTCTCCTAGGGCAGAGGGGTGGAGAGAGAGGGAAAGAGAGAGACAGAATGAGAGAGAGAGAGAGAGAGAGAGAGAGAGAGAGAGAGAGAGAGAGAGAGAGAGAGAGAGAGAAAGAGAGAGAGGGGGGACCGCCAGAGAAACAGACAGAGAATGACAGGAAAATAAGTGAGACAGAAAGTGAGAAAAGGCAGAGAAAATGGGAAAGGAAAAAGAGACTTCTAGAGTGACAAAAAGAGAGAGAGTGAGTAAGATAAAAAAGGAAAAAGTACATGACAATGGATTTAAGAAGAGACAGAAGGATGGAGAGAGAGGAAGAGAGGAGAACAGTAGAGATAGAGAAGAGACAGAGACAGCAGGAAGGAAAAACAGACACAGAGAAAGTGAAACAGAAAGAATCGGAGAGACTGAGACAGAGAAACCACCCTTGTGGCTCTGACCTCACTGACCTCTCTCTCTCTCTCTCTCTCCCTCTCTGCATGAATGTTTCATAAGGCTGTTTCTGCCCAGCCTGTTCTCTGATCAGGTCCTTCCCCCAGCTCAGCCTCTGCAGCATCAGGAGGCCACAGTCACTACTGACCTGAGAACACTGCCCTGTTCTCAATGCCCCTTTCTATGCAAACATCTCCCTCTCATTCAACACAAAGCAATAAAAGAGAGAACTAAACAGAGCCAGCAGAGGCCGAGCAACAACTCACACACTCAAATAAACACGCAGAGCGGAGTGGAGGAGACAGGGCCTGTGTTTATTTAGACAAGAGTGGCCATGTTTTTCACTAAAGAGCACTTAGCCTCACTGTCGTCACTAACATACACACTTTCAGATCACAACTCATTTTACAGCCAATTTCCAACAACTGGCCTCGTCCACGTGCATAAACACCACCATTCAGCAAAAATACCTCAGTGATCGGCCAGCAACACCAAGACGTATGACATAAACACATTACTTTATTATCATTACCAGGCAGATGAAACATCTTCATGAGTGAAGGTTTATCTTTTGTTTAGAGCAGAATGAAAGGCCAGATAAGCTAATGATTATTTTTTATGCAAACTATTTGAATAGTTTAATATTTAACGTTTCATTATAAATGTTTTGTCGCCAATTTTAAGGAGCTAATGAAAAATTGCAATAACATTGGCATCTAAACTTCAAAAAGTTATCTGACTTCAACTTTAGTTAAACTGTGCTTTATTGGCAGATATGAGTGTTAGTTTTCAGTTTTCTTACTTCACACATTGATATAAACAGCAAGAGAACCCTTAAAAGAGCATTCCACTGTTTTTTAACTTTGGCAGAAAGGTAGATGGTAAAGCGGTAACTGCATGGCACACAATACCAATTAACCACAACATTCATACTGTCACCATCCTATATAAATACGTAGTTTTACAGTTTTACTGTAAATGTAGTCCATCTGTTGCCTCTGCATACTGTTAGCCCCCAACCTCTTCTTCACTGGTAAGAGTCCCCACAGGACCACAGCAGAGCAGGCATTATGTGAGTTGGGGATCATTCTCAACACTGCAGTGACACTGATGTGGGGGTGGTGTGTTAGTGTGTGTTGTGCCAGTGTGAGTGGATCAGACACTACCTTGCTGGCAGAGTAGATCATTTGTTGCTGCACAGTTTGTGTCTAGTCCTTTATCTGTGCTCACAGAATGCTGCCCACAGGAGGCTGTTGGCTGTATAGTTTTAGTTGGTGGACTGTTCTCAGTCGTGCAGTGGTACTGAGACTCCAGCTACACTGCTGCGTCAGACCCAACTAATGCAAACGCAACACACACTAACATACCACCACCACCACCATCATGTTAGTGTCACTGCAGTGCTGAGAAAAAACAGTTTATATATGTAGAACTACAAAGTGCTATAAGAACTGTACGGCAAGTGGAGCTGATGAAATAGACATGGAGTGTAGATACAAGTAGATGTACCTAATGCAGTGCTTGTTGAGTAAATATCCAAAATTCCAACCCTGATGACATGTGTTCAAATGTACCAGTTCAGGTAACGTAGATATAATATAAGTGAGTTCTCTGGTAAGTGAATGAGTCCTGCTATTTTGAGGACCAAATATTTTAGGATGCATTACAAAGAGCGGACGCATTATAAGCAGTTGAGGATAGTATGACGATATTAACCACATGAAGTTGACGACTTGGTATTTAATGATGTCTTTTAGACGTGTGAGGTGAAGGTCCACATCATGTTGAAGACTTTACCAAGAGAGAAAAGAGAGCATGAATAATCCTCTAACTTGTAGTCCATGTCTGCAAACTCTGCACAAGTCAGCAGGAAATAATAACAGTCTTGAATAACTTGAAGTTCTGGGTTTACAATAGGACACTGGTCAGAGCGGAGGCCTTTGAAATCTTTCTTCCAAGACAGAATAGAAAATCCACAGTACTGGATGCATGACCACGAGATGCTAAATTACTTTTTATATGCTAAAAGAAAGCAAAAAGACTGGTCTGTTCTTTGTTACAAGCACTGGATATTTTGGACTTGCCAAAAGCAGATTTCACAAAGAAGTGCTAAATGAAAAGCATATGAACTCCAATTGAATTACCGCTTCATTCTTGCTTTCTTGCTAACAAGAAGCACTGGTTTGCAGTTTCCAGAAGAGACAGAGGTGCAGCCACACAACTCAGAATGACCTCAGTGTCCCTTTGTAGCAGCAGAAAGCTGTAAAGATAAAGAGCATAGGACAGGACAGAATAACCAAGCATCACACTCGAGCAATGAACAACCCAGCAAAGACTAAAAAACTACGCTCTGCAGAACTGATGCATCTAACATCTGGGTTCTGGTGTTTGAAAAAATATGCAAGTCATCAAAAACAAGAGTGTATGAAAAAGCACAGATCTTCTCTCAGCCTTTTAGATTTTTGAATTAACCCCTATGAGCCCTCTGACGTTGTAAACCCAACACCAATTAAAGGAATACTCCTATGCTTTTTAAGCTAATATCCTTCTGACACATCTGTAGCATACCATCAACCAGAACATACGAAGAATTTAAAAGAACAGAAAAGCTGTCAACTCAGGACATAATGCAATAGAAAGCACTGGGCAGCTGTCCATATTTTTTTTTACTTTCATGAACTGTCCAGACAAAGGTATGCGTAAATTACGTTTTACATCTGTACAAGTCTGTCATGCAGACATGAGACCAGAAAACCTTAGTAAAAGTAACTAAAAGGTTTATTTATATAACTCTAGGCATTCTCACAAATCCATCTCCTCTTAGAACCTGCATCTAAGTGAATATTAAGGTAGGGTTTTTTTTAGGTCCTCTAGATCCTCAGGGAAATATGCTGAAGTTATTGCAGACACATCAGAATGGTAACCAACTCTACAGACACATCAGAATGGTAACCAACTCTACAGACACATCAGAATGGTAACCAACTCTAGAGACGTGTCAGAATAGTAACCAACTCTACAGACGTGCCAGAACGGTAACCAACTCCACAGACGTGCCAGAATGGTAACCAACTCCACAGACTTGTCAGAATGGTAACCAACTCCACAGACATGTCAGAATGGTAACCAACTCTACAGACACGTCAGAATGGTAACCAACTCTACAGACACATCAGAATGGTAACCAACTCCACAGACACATCAGAATGGTAACCAACTCCACAGACATGTCAGAATGGTAACCAACTCCACAGACATGCCAGAATGGTAACCAACTCTACAGACAGAATGGTAACCAACTCCACAGACACGTCAGAATGGTAACCAACTCTACAGACACATCAGAATGGTAACCAACTCTACAGACATGCCAGAATGGTAACCAACTCCACAGACATGCCAGAATGGTAACCAACTCCACAGACATGCCAGAATGGTAACCAACTCCACAGACATGCCAGAATGGTAACCAACTCTACAGACATGCCAGAATGGTAACCAACTCCACAGACATGTCAGAATGGTAACCAACTCTACAGACATGTCAGAATGGTAACCAACTCCACAGACATGCCAGAATGCTAACCAACTCTACAGACGTGTCAGAATGATAACCAACTCTACAGACACATCAGAATGGTAACCAACTCCACAGACATGTCAGAATGGTAACCAACTCTACAGACACGTCAGAATGGTAACCAACTCCACAGACACATCAGAATGGTAACCAACTCCACAGACATGTCAGAATGGTAACCAACACCACAGACATGCCAGAATGGTAACCAACTCTACAGACAGAATGGTAACCAACTCCACAGACATGTCAGAATGGTAACCAACTCTATAGACGTGTCAGAATGGTAACCAACTCTACAGACATGCCAGAATGGTAACCAACTCCACAGACATGCCAGAATGGTAACCAACTCCACAGACGTGCCAGAATGGTAACCAACTCTACAGACATGTCAGAATGGTAACCAACTCTACAGACACATCAGAATGGTAACCAACTTTACAGACATGCCAGAATGGTAACCAACTCCACAGACATGCCAGAATGGTAACCAACTCTACAGACATGCCAGAATGGTAACCAACTCCACAGACATGCCAGAATGGTAACCAACTCTACAGACATGCCAGAATGGTAACCAACTCCACAGACGTGTCAGAATGGTAACCAACTCTACAGACATGCCAGAATGGTAACCAACTCTACAGACAGAATGGTAACCAACTCCACAGACATGTCAGAATGGTAACCAACTCTACAGACAGAATGGTAACCAACTCCACAGACATGTCAGAATGGTAACCAACTCTACAGACATGTCAGAATGGTAACCAACTCTACAGACATGCCAGAATGGTAACCAACTCCACAGACATGTCAGAATGGTAACCAACTCTACAGATGTGTCAGAATGATAACCAACTCTACAGACACATCAGAATGGTAACCAACTCTACAGACACATCAGAATGGTAACCAACTCTACAGACACATCAGAATGGTAACCAACTCTACAGACATGCCAGAATGGTAACCAACTCTACAGACATGCCAGAATGGTAACCAACTCTACAGACATGCCAGAATGGTAACCAACTCCACAGACAGACATGCCAGAATGGTAACCAACTCTACAGACACGTCAGAATGGTAACCAACTCTACAGACATGCCAGAATGGTAACCAACTCCACAGACAGACACGTCAGAATGGTAACCAACTCTACAGACACGTCAGAATGGTAACCAACTCTACAGACACATCAGAATGGTAACCGACTCTACAGACACGTCAGAATGGTAACCAACTCTACAGACACGTCAGAATGGTAACCAACTCTACAGACACGTCAGAATGGTAACCAACTCTACAGACACATCAGAATGGTAACCGACTCTACAGACACGTCAGAATGGTAACCAACTCTACAGACACGTCAGAATGGTAACCAACTCTACAGACACATCAGAATGGTAACCGACTCTACAGACACGTCAGAATGGTAACCAACTCTACAGACACGTCAGAATGGTAACCAACTCCACAGACATGCCAGAATGGTAACCAACTCCACAGACAGACACGTCAGAATGGTAACCAACTCTACAGACACGTCAGAATGGTAACCAACTCTACAGACACATCAGAATGGTAACCAACTCTACAGACACATCAGAATGGTAACCAACTCCACAGACATGTCAGAATGGTAACCAACTCTACAGACACATCAGAATGGTAACCGACTCTACAGACGTGCCAGAATGGTAACCAACTCTACAGACACGTCAGAATGGTAACCAACTCTACAGACACGTCAGAATGGTAACCAACTCTACAGACACATCAGAATGGTAACCGACTCTACAGACACATCAGAATGGTAACCAACTCTACAGACACATCAGAATGGTAACCAACTCTACAGACACATCAGAATGGTAACCGACTCTACAGACGTGTCAGAATGGTAACCAACTCTACAGACACATCAGAATGGTAACCAACTCCACAGACATGCCAGAATGGTAACCAACTCCACAGACAGACACGTCAGAATGGTAACCAACTCTACAGACACGTCAGAATGGTAACCAACTCTACAGACACATCAGAATGGTAACCAACTCTACAGACACGTCAGAATGGTAACCAACTCCACAGACATGCCAGAATGGTAACCAACTCCACAGACAGACACGTCAGAATGGTAACCAACTCTACAGACACGTCAGAATGGTAACCAACTCTACAGACACGTCAGAATGGTAACCAACTCTACAGACACGTCAGAATGGTAACCAACTCTACAGACACATCAGAATGGTAACCAACTCTACAGACACATCAGAATGGTAACCGACTCTACAGACGTGCCAGAATGGTAACCAACTCTACAGACACATCAGAATGGTAACCGACTCTACAGACGTGCCAGAATGGTAATAGGCATTGGCTGATGATCTAACACTAATGAGCAAGGAGTGAAAAACCTTTTAATATTTGTAAGCATGATGCAATTCAGTCTTTTTAATATAATGGAATGGTTTCTGATTAAATTCAGTGTCGAAATATATAACTTTAACAAGTCAACACTGAATTTACACTAAATGATACGGCTATATATTCCGAGACACAACAGAACAAGCAAAACCTTATGCAGAATAAACAGTGACTCTGCTACAGGGACCAACTTTCCAGACAATTCAAATGGAAAGATGCATATAAACCTTAAACTTCAAACAGACATCCAATATCATTCCATCTGGTTCCAGGCACTGGCATAAAAGACCCATTGCAATTCAGGCCGAGCTGAGCTCAGTGCTCCAGCCTGCTCAGCAGCTCTGTTCCAGATGAAAGCAACTGGGGGATCCGCACATTGTTCAAAGCAGCGGGGAGGTAAGACTCTAACTATTATCCGCACAAAGAACCAAAGTGATGTTCACTGAAGAATCTATCAAATATAATAGGCCTGGAACGAAGCCCAGCAGTCAGGATTGTCGGTACAAATGCGTGGGAGGTCAAAAATGACACAGACACATACCCTTTTATTGTTGCGATGCTAGCCATCGATTTGTTGGAGAAAAGCTATTACTCGTCACAGTGATTGGCTCTGTAAATGGCACATGGCTTGACTCCATTTGGCTCTAGCTTCTGACCTCCCTGTCAACCAGCAGCACGGGGACGTCCTTTGTTTACACATAATTCTCTGTGTGGATTGTTCTGTTTCATTCAACGGCACTTGATTCGAGGATTGGCAGAGGCAGCGTTAAATGCTTTGTTTTCACACAACATGTGGCTGGAGCATGCTTGTTGCCATCTGGATGTAACAGAGGCATTTCTATTGGAAGACTGGAAGCCCTATGCTTTCCACAGCACGAGAGGATTTTTTGTTCCGCCCCCCTGCTTGCTCTAATTTTCCTGCACACCAACTGCTAAGGTCAGGCACCGGGGCAGACCCTCATGCTAAGCTGCGGAGGCATCAGTCAGTAATATTATGGCTCAATTAAAAAGGCTAAACGGTTGAGGAAGGCCGTCATTTCACCCTCCACAGCTGCTAAATTGCCCTGCTGTATTTTCAGATTTATTCTAATTCAGATTCATACACTGTAACTCCTGTTTCTTTTCTCCTGCTACCAATATCCAGTAGTATTCCACAGTCTTCATAGGAACAGTAGGCTTGAGCCAAAATGAAGTGCAGATGGACTCACTCGCAGCAACACAGCCCCAGTAAGAGCAAAGCTGGAACGTAAAGCAAGCACATTTGACAATGATTTCCATTTCAGTCTCCCCCATGATGAATTGCATACATGCATTCAATTATACACAGTCATACTATGCAGTACACTGGAAAAAAGGTGCTTTTAATTTACATTAGGGAGACACAGATCGTAAATTATTATGACCAATTTGTGTTTATTTACAGACAGGTTTGCCAAAGCTTATTCTGAGAGGGCTCAATGTATACATACATTAGCTTGTTCCTAAAACTTTTTTTTACTATCCTATAAATAGCATTATTTTCTCCTTAAATGACCAAAAGAGCTTTTTAATTTAACCAAACTTGTTATTCAAGTACTACATCAAAAGGAACTCACAATATTTACATTGAAAAATAATCTTGATATGCTTCTGTTATTATCATCCTACTTCTATCCATCTGCAGCTTTTGTGGTCCACTTGAATAAATCATGTAAATTAAAAATACCATTTTTATGAGGTATAGTCTATGGAAACTTGTCATAATGACTATTTTTTATTCCTCCATTTTTCATTCTGCTGTATGCTGTTATTTGTAATAATTTTATCTAAACCTTATCAAGATAATATATATTTAATGAAATTACAGTTGAGTATGAGTGGACATCTGTGTCCTGTAAAACGAGTTCTTATTCTGATCGCTTGGAGGTCCAACACAGCATCTTCTTTGAAGCACTCCAAAATGTTTTCTGCAATAGGCGTGACCCTACAGTGGTAAACTGCGTATAGTACTTATCTTATAATGACATCATGGTAAATGCTCATCACAAATGACCCATGTTAATGTGGATATAAAGTGGGGTTTGCTTCCTTAACGCAGACTGCAGCATGTGCCACTGACAGGAGACTGCCTGTGGAAGAGCGCCAGTGCTTTCATGTTGAGCTGCTCAGCAAAACCTGCGAACATTCAACATTTCAGCATTTTCCTCCACAGGGAAATAATGCTCATGTTTCCGGCTTTATAGAAAACCTCAAAGTGAGTTACAGCTGTGGAGGCATGGCAGAGACCCTGACGAAGGGAGTGAAAGAGAGAAACAGGCTGATAATAAGCCACATGGGCTCTTAAATACACAACAAGTTCACATGAAAGTTTTCTCTGAAAAGATGCTTTGCTATGATTCAAGCAGGGGGTATTTCTTTGTGGTCAGAAGCCAAACTTAGTTAACGTCTTTTGAGTTGTCGCAATAACAAAACACAGTTCTGTCAAGTGTAGAATTAGACATTATAGCGTAGCCAGTACCTGCCCATAGACTGAAGGACTTAAGACGGCATAGATCTAACTGTAGATGGATCCATGCTCATTCTCAGAAATGACTGTATTCTGGATTTGACAATAAACATGTTACACTGAGATTATGGGCTGTAATTACTGAACACTAAGCAGACCCACAGTGTGCACAAAGATTTAATGAGCTCAGCTGGATCTAGTTTTGCAATTGAGCTGCTTTGACTGTCAACCAACCCAATCCACAGGTACTCAGAGCACGTTTCATCCAGCTGTAGACAGAGGATGTGAAACAGGAAAAGGGTAATCTAGAACTGAAAGTTCTGAGAGAAGAGAAGTGTTTGGGAGTTCAAATGAATTTAACACAGATGTATCTGACAAAGATCTCTGAAAAATCATTTTCAGTTACCAATTGTGAAAATCAGGCTGTTCAACATTAAAGTATATATAGTCTAAAAATGAACCATGTAGTTCCTGTAAAGCTGTGTTCCATGAATACTCACTGTTACTGAGTAAGCAACAGTACTGTGTAAATAATAATATTAATAATAATAATAATAATAACTATACAGAAAAAGTACCTGCTTGTTCTTTTCCTATACTCCAAAAATGCATTACAAACACTAAACAGGAAAAGTACTTTTAATAGTTCTTTTAATAGGATGCGGAAAACTAACACAGCAGTCTGCGCAAATGATAACCTATGTCTGATTTAAATTCCTTACCAGTTCCAGATTGTGGTTAGTTATTTCTGTTTTTGATGTGATGCTATGACTTACTGCTTTTTGTATTTTGTCCAATACTGTATAATGTGATTAATTCCTGCTGCTATGACAATTAATGAGTAATGTCTATATATAAAAGTATAAAGAGTGCTATGTCTTAGGAGCAATCCCTAATGTTATTGTCATTTGGGAAAGGTTTGACACCACTACAGAATAAAAAGTTATAACCCTCTGGGTTATAATGGTAATATAGGCCTTATTACTAAATTTGATATTTGAGGATCCGTAAGATACGCACAGACATCTGATTAACTAGAATGTTATAAATAAGTAAACAGACTTAATGAACAGACTTAATGAAAGTAGCGTAGGATTGTAAGCTTACATTGCACCAGGACTGCCCAAAATTATAGCAGCATGCAGAGGTACAAAGGTAGAGGGGAAAAGAGTAGACTTTCATGCTGGAGGAGTAATGAAGGTTGTCTCTTGAGCTAACCGAGCTAAACAGTGTCATGCTGAATGCTGATGAGAACTAATTGACTCTGCAATGCACTCACATTCAGGAACTCAGCAAAGTATAACACAACATATCACTCAAAAATACAAGCCTAACTGCTTCTCTGTTTTCCCATGCATGGCAATGAATAGCTGAATAGTAGAAAAAGTAGTTTAACTGAATCACCAACAATTTAGAACACTGAATAGAAGAACCACAATATGACAGTGTGGACATTTGTATCATAGTTTTGGTCACATAATTATTATACCCCTAGTACTTGTATAAGGCTTAATAAGACAAAAATGGGCACCCCAGTGCGAATGATTTAACAATCAAACACTGAGAGTTAACTGAATTAGCTGATCACATGCTACAACAATGACCATGCAATTTCTGTTCACTATGGCATCCCAGTTGTGGTATTTCTGTCACTCTGTAGAATGTCCAGGCCAGGCGCACAGAGCATAATGTATACTGGGGCTTTATTTAGCATTGCAAGATGTCAAGATTGCAGCATGGAGATAGAGCAACCGCCTCAGTGTTCCAATCAGCTCCAGACAGAGACATCAAAGCAAGGAGAGCACTATGCTGCACCAGGGGAGCACTGTTTAGTCCCTGCATTTCTCCTTTACAGCATGTTAACCTGCCTCACTCTTCAAAGCCAGTAAAAGTAATACAGAAAGGGGGAGAAGAAAAAAAAAAGAAACTGCTGGCAGGGACATGCTCTTCCTTTGAAAAGAGAGAGAGAGAAAGAGCAAGAGAAATGACCTGATTTGTGAGGAGAACTGAGGGTAAGGGTGTACAGTTTCACTCTCCTTTCTTTTGGAAAAGAGCGAGTGAGTAAGGGAGGAGGAGGAGGAAGAGTTCAGTACACTGTACTCACTCTGAATGCACGTGAATGCACGCTCACTCTGACACAGGACCTGGGGTGAGGTCACTGTACAAAAATGCCACAGTCGCACAAAGCATTAGCTCAAAAACGAGCCTGCAAACGTCTACCAAACAGAATTCAATAGCAGGTTATCTAATACTGATATGGAAACCTTGCAAATCAACTCATACCAATCCATTTCTCCCTCATTTATAATTTATTTTTGTAATTTTTTAAGAAAGCATTATAATTCTTTCTTATATAATTTTTTGGAAGAAAAAAGTGTGCTGCTGCAAGTCATCCTGTACTGCCAGGAATAATCATATTTCCCACTACGTCATAAGTATTTCTGTATAAATGTCCCAGGCACAGGCGCAGAAAGAAGGTTTGGCCTGATGTTTTGGTCTCATATGCAAACTCACTATTACACAGATACAGACATGATGACCATAGTAGATCATGTAGTTGAACATGTTTTACCAGGTTTTGACTGAGTTCTCTTTAAATACTCTTTCAAAGCTTTTACAATCATCAGATTCATTCACTCGAGGACAGGGATCCAAGCACAGCGTTATAAAACCTTACATGTTCTACACAATTACACATTTCCACCAGAGAGGCAGATTCTTAAAAACCTACACAGGCTGCTTTCACAATAGAGTTTTTTCCAGACCTCGAACCGCTTGCTCTGCATGTTGAGTGGTACATTTGGGTTAGTATGAAAGCTATTTGCAAGCCCAGAATCAGTCTAGAGAACCGACCGCTAGACTTTGTGGTCCAGTGCATTTGTAGAACCTATCTGGGGTTCTGTGCCTGTGACTGGGTTAATTTCCTTGCTTTAACTTATGATTCATTTTAATCCCAAGTCACCACCATTATATGCATCAGTATATGTCTTATCAATGTTATTACAGGAGCAAGGTTACTGTAATAAACTCACCTTTCTGTAGTGAGTGCATGCACTAAGAGTATGTCCTCTGCTACTCTGCATGACTAAAAGCGTTCTCTTCCAAGAACAGCTCCGGCACAGTGATACTGCACAATGCCATGTATCCATAAACCACCTTAAGTGTTTGTATCCAAGGAAAATATAAAATAGCAACAAATGGATAAACCTAGTGCCTACCATTTTGCAAACCTGCAAACAGAAAAGTGACATATGCAGTTGAGCAATCGATCGTCAATTCAGATGGAATTCATGTGTATGAAAGCAAACCAGCCATCATGAGCCATTCCCCCCAGAATCGATCCTGGGTGCAGACTCAAGTACTTGGGACAAGAATGATAATGATCACAGCTGAACTTAAAATATATTGTTAGCTGAAGCCCTTCACCTAACATGGGCACCTAAAAGGACCTTGTTGGACTGCTCAAACAAACCCTATGTACAACCAGATAGCAAGAAATGAGTACCTAACAATAACTAAACCACAGCTCTTAATATCACATACAGCGGGAATGCAAAATTAAAGTATTTAAAATACAAACCGTCTTCTGCTGTTATCATATGACCTACTTTATTTCGCTTCATGATAAGCCACTGAAAATTTTATCATCTGGTATCCAGAATATTCTGATACTGACTATTATAGTATAATCTAATCGCCATAACAAAGCTATCAACATCTGCAAAGTCTGCACTCCGTTCAGGTATGCAGTTTATGGCTTTGTATAAACACTAGTTTAATGTTTAAACCTTAATCACTGATGTTATGGACCAAGAAAACAGCCTAAGAATTATTATTCAGCTGGCAATCAGACAAAAATGCCTGTGAAACTCCATGTCTAAGCATGGAGTGCTCCACTTGCATTTCGGTGCAATGGGGGAATTCTTTAGAATGTCAAAGATGTGGACAGAGAAGAGGCATCTCCGACCATGCAGAAAGAAGACGAGAGAAAAAGAGAGAGAGAGACAGACAGACAGCGATAGAGGTATACTCCCGGGTTCTATCCTGACCCAGTTCCAAGAAAAATAAAGAGAAGTGCCAACCATAAATGACTGTCTGTGTATCTGTCTGCAACACAAGCAGTAAAACTACAGAGCAGGCACACATACAACTGCACCTTCATAAACACACAAACACATACACTGCTCATCAAACCTCTGCACCGACACAAATTCAAATTTGGACGCATGTATGTAGTTGCCAGATTCCAGTTCATTGCTGCATAACACACATATTCATTTCACAGTAGTGACTTAATAACTCATATTAGTTAATAAGTAATACAGCTTAAGATTGATAAAGGAATTGACTTAGAATTTAATAGAGAGATTCATATGTAGAGTCACTGCAAACAGACAAAGACAATATCCTCACTTCCATTACAAACATTTCAGAAAGCTTAAAGTCAGCAGGCTCCTGACAGGCAGTGTTCAGAGGGAACTTGGATTTAATCCCAAAAACAGTACCCACAGGAGGTAGAGTGTGTGTTCTTGTGACTGGGAGGCCTTCCTGCTGCAGCACCCCCTTCAAGAGCAGAGCCCAGCACCAGCCCAGCAAAGTCATCTGCACCAAACAACACAACACAACAACAGATCTACAGCTGCAGGCCTTTATCTACAACACACACATTTCCATACTCCAAAAGACACACTCATGCACACATCATCATTCCAGTAGGAGCAAAAAAGTATCTTTACAGGAGAATGAAAACTCCTAACTTTCAATGCACAGTAATCAAAAAAGATCTAAATTGTTGTTCCATTCACGATGAAATTGTAATCCACCAGAAATAGCAGCTGATATTTTACAGCTGTAAAAAAAAAAAAAACTACAAAAATTAATATCCAAGTTTTCCTCCAGCAAATACATAAACCCTTACTCACACTCACATACAGAAAAACACTAGGAGCTGCACAGAACTCTGGCATTAACTGTTCCAGGTGCCACAACTCAAATACTGAAATCACTATTTTGATACTCGGTACATCCATCAAGGAAAGACAAGAAAAACACAGCCTTGTTAAAACATACAATTGTCATTTGGCTAAATTGCTGGCCTGGGATTTTCTTGTATTTCCTTGATGAATTCACTGAAGTAACATTTTTTATCCTATAATCCTATAAAAGTATGAAGCAGTTTACTCTTAAATTACAACGCTGTAAATTTCTTTGTCTTTTCAGACCACTGCTGCAGGCAAGCATCTCTGCAAGTCTGCCTAGAGTGAACCCAAGCCAAATACAAATATGCAATATTTCGTGGTCCATATTTTTTCCGTTTCCTGAATATCAGCAATACAGTCCTGGGCACACTGGAAAGGACACATCACTCTCTTCTGGCTAGTGAGGTTAGGCTTTGTTCAAGACTTTAACCTGGACTTTCAAAGATGGTTGTCCAATGCTTTCTTTTCAGCTGTGGTTTTATTAATGTCGTTAGTGATTAGTCAACGTCAGCTCCATCTTCTTCACATAATCGGCAACAAGATCTTGAGTCTTGTAGCCTTTAGTTTACACATGCTTTATAGTGAAGGCTGCTGCAGTGTTGGGTTTATCAGCACACTCCAGTTGACTGCTATTGTTTTGGATCATCATCAGCAGGTGGAAGGATCATAGGGTGCAATAGTAAGGTCCATGATTGCACGGCTGTCAGGAATGTGCAGTAGCTTGATGTCATGACATTGTAACTTCGGAAGTTGTATCTACCAAGCTGACCTACCCAATAATAATTTCTTCCATCGCCCTTGACCTTAAAGTATTCCTGTGCGTACAACAGTCTTCCTACACTACGTTTATGACAGAAAGGTCACTGTTTCCAGAGCAGGAGTTATGTGTGACATCACTGCAGTAAAAACAGATACAGTGTCTATTAGCAGCAGGCCTGGTTTGAGAGACAGGAATGACGCTGTGGTCCTTAAGGGTCAGGCAGATTTGGCGCATAGTCCAGTCAGACAATGGTAGGGCAGATTTGGCCCACAGAGAGCGTTGCCCTAGAATTCCTCACTGTCAGAACACACAGCTGGACTTCAGTGTGTAAACAGGAAGATGATGTAAAAGAGTAATGACCTCTGACCCCTGACAGGAATCACTGCCAATCTGTGAATTCTCAGAGCATTACAGAAGGGATCAGTATGGGAGAAATCAGGGCAGCACAATATACTGTTTGGCTGTTGTAGTAATGATCATCAATGCATAATCCAATCACTAAATGTCTATTGCCTGATGCAAGCATCCTGACCAAGATGTTCTTAGATATTCACGATGAGCATTACTAGAAAGGCATTACTGTTATCCACTAAATGTAAGTCTTGGCCAAAATAATATGGGCCAGTTTTTAACCATGTGACATTGACCACAAACATAGTTTTCATATAACATAATACATATAATACAAAAAGTAGTAATTTGTTCATATTGAGCAGATCAAATACAAATATAAAATTATACAAATTATAGAAACAGACAGTTTATTTTCAGATACAGCACAGTGAGAGTGCTAAATCTGTAGAGCAAACTCAACTGAAACGAGTGATAATGATTTTAATGAGAGAAGGAAGGAGACAGAGGAAGGAAATAGGAAGACAAACTCGTTCCAGCAGCAGAACACAGAGGGGGAAAAAAAGTAAAGTGAAAAGGCTGACATGTTTAATTAAGGCGATTAAAACAGCGGGAATCATTTGCTCCTGCTCTGCGTAACACGTTCACCCGCTCGCGTAATTACTCCTTACTGACATACGGCATGGAACAATCTTTGCATGCTGAACACCATGGCAGACAAAAGAAAAGAGCTCACACACGCACACACCGGGAGCGCACCCTGCCTCCTGCAAAGAAATCATACAGAGATCATTGTGGTTAATTACTCAGAAAAGCACCGGTCAGGGAACCCTACAAGTCAGAGCCTCTTCTGAGAGCATAGGCCAGTAAAGCATATTCGGGGAGAGACTATAGAGACAAAGGAGAAACATTAAAACAGTTTAAAGTCCTCCATCAAGCCTGAAGAGAAGGAAATCTGCCATGTGCCTTCACTGATTTTCTTCAGTAATCTGTACCAGACTGGCGGCTGTTTATTTTGCTGGAGGGAACTGTCTCAAACTCCCACAGCAATCACAGCTCTTTGGAACATTAATAGAGCTCTAAAAGGTTGCTAAAATTGCTGAGAATGTGCTGATCTTGATGATGTCTAACTGCACATTACTGTGACATTGCAACACTGCAGCTGGGTTCAACACAATCGGGGGTGTGAGAAAAACACACACAGCATTTTGTGTCACTATGTGGGCTATTTATGTAAATGTACAAGAAAGCTGCCCTGTCTGCTTCATGATTCGGATTTGCATAAAGATGAATTCTACATACTACAGCTGAATCAATGAGATGCCAGCAAAGTCACTCAGAATGGTTTGGCATGAAATGGTTTACTATACAGAAACGTCCTGACTCACACACTGGTGATGATAGCAACTGGGGGTTGTGGTGTCTTTAATGCGAATTTATGCTATATATACATAACAGAAATTTATGTCATATCTATATTTGTATAGGAGCTTTTATACATGGTTGATGGTAAAATTAGGTGTGCAACTGTCAAGTTTTATGGTGCATTCTTCTACCCAACGATCCAGTGATTTTTGATGTCTTATAATTTGTTCCGATGCCACATTGGTTTGATACAGGGTCTGCAGTTGGTATGAAACGATACTGTGGTTGTAGACCACTACTGTATTACTTCAGTTTAGTCATTATGTTCAGATATTTTGTTGTGAGGTCACTTATTTTGATGGGCAGGCTCTTCGTGTAAACAGTGTGAGCCAAGCACACATACCTTAGCCAGTGATCAGTGACCAGAGTTATTAACCAGAACTATGACTTGTCTGAACTCTTTGAAGAACCCCTTCACAATATAGTATAATGAAATTCCACACCAGCTTTAACATTATGTCACCTTTTTATTTGAGCTTACAGGCTTGTGGTATTACTTGAGTATCTCAGTTCGCACTTTGCAACCAGCAAAGGCCTTGTCTGTCAGTCTGCTTTTTTTTTTCTTAAACCAAAATCCCTCCACATCAATGATCGATGGATTGGTATACACGTAGGTTAGTCTGGAACATCTGGTACTATTTTTCCTTGCAACACTGCATGTACCTTTCCTGAATGAATGTATACGTTTTGTGTAACCTTTGATTTCTCAGACCATGTATTGGTAAGCACTGTGTGTAACAACCTCCAGTGGTGCAGCATTTAGACGCATTCAACTCATCATCAGACGTCTGGTTCCTATCACCAACAATGTAAACAGTTTCTCTAGAATGCAGAATTTCACATCAAACACTCATTACACAATTTACATCCTACCGATTTAAGAACTCAGATTATTATTTTTCACCATTTAAATTATAAAAATGGTTAGATAATGATTCAGTAATTAGATAACAGAGTAACTTTCCTTAAACATATGCTTTAGGAATATGTCACATGGCCAAGTCTTTACACATCACTGTGGAGTCATGTGGGTCTATTACCTTTTTTCATGATAATGTACTAACACAGGGTCTCTCAGCTCTATACACAGTCTCTGTTCATTTTAGTAGTGAGCCACAGAAACATCAAAGTCCATTTTAAAAGCTGCTTTGCTCCAAGCTTAACAGTCTTTGACACTTCAAGAGCGCCAACTGCCAGATTTCAGAAACTTTGTGTAAACTGATTTGCAAAAAATTCATGAGCCCCAGCTCTGCACATAAATAGTACAGTCTTCTTAAATCACTGTGCTGTTAACATGTCTCGTTGATATGATTGGTAAACCAACCAAAGCGTACAGAATAAAATCAGTCTAGATTCCCACCTTAAATACATCATTTATACCTATAATGTGGCATTTAGCGTGACAGGATTTGTTTTGCCCTTAGGTCTGTTTATGACCCACAAAATATATCACTGTCCTAGTTAACACAAAATATTCCTCAAAACCTGGTAAGCTGCAGCCGCTTCCAGCATGACAGTTCCTGCTTAAATTAAAGGTCTGGGATTTCCGAAAACCTCCTAGGATGTTCATGCCTAAAAGTCTCTAGACTTAATGCAAAACGGGGAGAAATGATAAAAGACGTGAGCGGCGGTCATGTAAGGAACAGAGAGATTACAATCACACTTGTTTAAGATGACAGGAAGAAACACTAGCTTGGATGACCATTCTTTACACCAGTGGTGGTCAGAAAAGCATCTCTGAATGCAGAATACTTCAAACTTGTGGATGGGCTACAACAGCAAAAGACCACATTGGGTTATATTGCACATATTGAACAGGCATCAGAGACTACAGTGGGCAACAATACAGGACAGCTGAAGACTGGAAAAACATTGCTTGAGTGATACAATACATATGGACAACATATACAATATATACAGACCTAACACACAATGTGTCAACAGTTCAGGATAATGGAATAGTGTAGGAAATGTTTCCAGCACCTTCTTGAATCCAGATGAGCTCAAGCTGTTCCAAGAGGGCCAACGAGTGTACTAATTCAAAAGTGCTCTACCTGCCGCTTCAATCAAAAGCTAGTCTTTAAGCTGTATTAGTACCAACAGAAGGTTTAAGAGCATGAAACAGGTCATGTGCAACTGGAGAGTGGTTTATAATCTGCCCTTGAGGTCTTTAAGCTCTGTATCCTGGTGTATATTACTGGGATTGCGCCAGGGGTGTGTGTGTGTGTACAGAAGGGCGGGGGGCTAGGTTGCTTTTAAATGCACAGGATTGAGTGAGGGGTTGTAGGTCATAGAGAAAAGAAAAGAAAACACACCATTTGTGTCTGGAATTTTTATTTATCCTGTATGGAAACACAAAGCTGTCTTGGGCTAAAGCAGACACAGGCTACAAATACCACTCTTGAGCCACAACACAAACCCAGCGCACTCTACTGAGATGGTGTGCCAAGGACTCTTTCGGACACACACCAGAACACATTCCTTTACACACACACACACACACACACACACTTAAACACACACAGAAAAACGTTCCTTCTTGCCAACAGCAGACACCTCTCTATATTCATCAGTACATCACAGCGTCTTCAGCCTCCTCTTCTTCTTTCCACCAAAGAGCAGAGGTCTACCCAGAACACTAGGCTGCTCTGTCCTCTCCTGCCATGCTGTTGCCTAGCGCCTAGTCAGATTCAGACATGGTGGTGAGGGAGTTAATTAGTAAAATTATGCAACGGCATGCCAGACAGAATCCCCCCACCACCCCATGCCTATTACCGCCCAGCTCAAACACGGCTATGCTACATTAGGAATCCTGTGTTTTGTGAAGGAGCACTTCATCATAGTTCACTTAGCTAACAATTATATGCACAGTACGTCGGTTCATTTTTATAGATTACTGAATGTCGTGCAAAGCTAGAAACACGCCCGTCAGTCTATTCGAGATTATTTAACAGCCCGACACAGTTTAGGCATGTTTAGGCGTGTATGACGCTAACTGGTGAGCATTACTTGTTAGCTACATTAACCTTGTAACTTTTTTAAAATCCTAAAGAAACAAACTTTAGGCACCAAACATGTCTAGACTAATTGACTACATGGGTCATTCTACCAAAGTCTGAGTTCAAAACATTTTAAACTATTAACTGACCAAGACTTAATCGTGTTTGTTTTATTAAAATAAATGATTTAACAGTCTATTTAGCTTCTACCTAAAACATAAGTCATAAGACTACCGAACCCAGTACATAACTAGCAAACAGTTTTAAACAGTTATAATCATAATAAAATAAATAAATAAAAAAATAAAAAAATATATTTTTAATGAAAACACAAAAAGTTTATATAACTGCAGAAAATATGTGTTTCGGTAATGATAATTCTTAGGGTTACACACTGATTTTCAGACTTTGGGAGACATTTACTTCAAAACAATAGAGTCTTACTGCTGACCATGTGGCCAGGAGGGACAGGGATGCAGTCTCACGTCTTGCTAAATAGAGGCATGTGGCTATAATGAGACTCCGCCTCCGTCACTAACAAGTGACATTAAGACATTAAGACAGATTTCTTGTTTAAAAGTTTAAAAATCTTGTTTAAAACTCACCATTAACCTAATATCTTTACCTGGAAAGAATTTAAATTTTAAAATTTAAAATTTTTTGGATTTAAATAGAATATAGCATAATCATAATGTAATTCTTTTCAAATATCTGAGGTATGAATGATTTTCGTGGTATAGCTTTTTACTATAGGACTGCAGTTTGATCTACTTCAGTAGATTGGCCCATATCTAGGGTAACCTGAGCTTAAGTGTAGAATGGAGGGCAGCGTCTACCTCCAGCTTCTGTCTTAAAAGAAACTTTCTCTCCCACCTGGGCTGGAGAGAGGATATGGCTGTGATGTGCTGGCTACATCTACCTAGAGCTTTGTCAGCTGAAATATGCATCTGGTTCCTTTCAGCAGAAGCTCAGGCTGATATTAATATGTGTAGTAGTATGCCTCAAAATAGTATTAATGATGCACTGTGAAATTTTAGCAACCACATACTCAAATGTAATTTAATATTATATCAGCAATGTCAACATACCTTGCCTAGCTGTTAGCTTGATACTATGCTGCACCATTCCAAACGTGCTGAGACAATTCCTGCACCTGACACATACTGGAATATAAGATTCTGACGGACAAAAGTATATTTTGCTGTCACACACCACCAGTCATTCTATTTGAAGGGGAGTATTTTCTCCAAAACATTACAAGCATAGGGGACCTTACGCTCAGTGTTTAACCTGATGCTACTGTTACACTATAAACTATGGCAAAAAGGTGGGCCTGCTTTCCCTTTACCCTCAACCAGCACACATGCAATTTATATAGCTTCTATATAATGAAGTAAAAATGTGATAATACAGATATTTTCATTAAAATATGGATACTTATTTTTAGATTTAAATGCATTTCAACAGTCGCAAAAAATGTTTTCACAGGATTCTCATTGTATAGGTTAAAATATACTTTAATTACAGTATATCTTATTTGATATATGAAAACACATTGGCTAATGATTATGAAGATTCATGATAACCTGATAGTCTGTAAAGAGATGTATCTAACTACAGTCAGACATTACACTGAAATCTTTACTGAATAAGTAGCTGTAAAACAAAGTATAAACTGTGGGAGCTAAAGAAACACTACTCACAAATGTGCACCATAGGAACGCTGGAGATTTAATGATTGTGTATTTATATATATTAAGACACTTTATCAGCCTAAAGTTTCTACAGTCTTCTACAGGCCAGTATCTGAAGCCTCAAGCACCCATGAACCGCTGAATTAGAACAAAACTGTATGCATGACCTGTCCAACTTCCACTTGGCTAAGCCCCAATCATATACATAGAGTTAAATCTATGAATACAAAATGCAATCATAATAAGCACACAAGTATTCAGCAAGTATGCATTGCAAAATACTGTAATCAATATTGGGGGATTTCCTCCTTTACCCTCACTTTGTGTCTTTACCATTTGAAAATCTTCTAGCTACTTTTAATGCAGCAGGACAGACACTTAGCCGGCTGACGGGATAACTCAGATTTGCTGTGTGTGTGAGCTTTTAGCCAATGTTGGCAAATATGAGCTAATGCTCCTCTACAGGTCCAATCACTCAGAAAAAGCAGGAACGCTTTGATCGCTGGTGTGATCTCAGCTCTGCTTACACACATAGACACACACTCGTATTCCTCACTAAAACACTCACAACTGCTTCAGGAAACACAGGCAACGTCTAACACTTCCTACCATCAAATCTCCCATAAATAACACTAAGAACAGAAAAGGTGATTTATGTTAGGATATGTTTCCATACGTCCCTTTCTATTAAAATCTAGTGGTTGTTTTACAGAGTGGAGGAGAGCTGTGTCACAGGAAAAACCCTGCAGAGACAGAAACCTCCATCTACTCTATGTTTTCCGCTTCCTCTCCTGTTTTCTTTCTCTCTCTCACTCTCTCTCACACTCACTTACACTCTCTCTGAGGACTATGGAAGAATAGATCTGCAAAAAATCAGGTTTAGGAAAGAAAGTGGGGAAAGTATGATTATTGTTTAGGAGGCATTAACAGAAATTGGGTAAAAGGTTTCACATGAATACATTTCCGACATTACCAACAACTGAGAAGCTCTGGTGGAAAAGAGCAGGAAAGCTCCAGTGGGGCAGATCGAGCTGTGGGGATTGGAGGACAGGCTGTAAATAAGTCATTTTAATGTGAGATAAGAGTATTTATGGTTCTAATCTCCTCTTTATCAATGACTAATCTGTAAAATTGGCTGATTATAATTTAAGCACTGTACTTATGACGAACGCAGGCTGTAAAGCTAAAACTATTCAAACTTTCTACTACTTTACAGGAAGCAATACACAGTTAGCATCATTACCCAGTAATGTGTACTATTTCAGGTTAGGTTTGTTACAGCACTGGACCTGTTTCATCCTTTTTTCTCTGATATCAGCCCATCATAGATACCTGGTGCTGGTGCCAACTAGTATTCATAAATGTATTAACAGTTGGCACCTAAAGTGACATTCTGGCATTACACACGCCCTCTTTTATCTAAGAATGAATTATGTGCTGTAAAGCTGTTTGAAGTACACTGAAAACGATAAGTAACATAAACTCTGGAAGAAATCTCTATGCGCAGACTCTATATGTGTGTTTTAAAACCCTGACATTGTCTGTAAACAAAGGCACTCAAAACATTTGTGTGGAACAAAAATTCATTGTTTCTTTAAGTGCTTAAAACTTCAATTAGTGTTTCAATTGTTCATGCTCATTACTACATAAAATAGCAGTAGTTTCATAGAAGGACACAGCCATTACTGCAAAGAGAAGCAGTTGGAGAACAGCAAAATATACCATTTTAATGAAAACTAGCTTGGCTAGCATTCATTCAACAGAGTCTGAACAACTGAATGGTCTCTGCATCAAAGACAGTAGTACAGAAGTACAGAAAACACAGGGCTTAACTCTTGGATGGGTCGGCTGATGGAAAACAGGAGCGAGCCTTCGGTTTAAAGCCACTGGGAGAACCAATTCAGAACACATACATGCACAAAAATGAAGGAAATAACTTTTGAATAAAGAGTGTCCTTGACTTGCTTTCTGAATGTATTGTTCATTGCTGGACTCCTACGCTCCACTATTTTCTCCACAGATGCGAACTCTCCCTTCACATGCGCTCTATGCCTCCCAAAGAAGAATAGGAAAATGTTTTCAACCATTCAATCCTTTTTCTCATTAGTACCCAAGGCCTTACGGCATTGTTTCCATATGCTTGTAATGGAACAAGCTCTGAATGCAAAAGGCACACCTGGGAACATCTATTCCTTAACCACGCAACAAAGCACTGGTTTATGTTTAAGTTTCATGTGTGCCAGATTCCAGTACACACAACAATTCAGCCAGTCAGGGCACTCTCTGTTTTGCATCTGTAGAACCTGACCACAGTTTCAGTGCTTTGTCCAAAATTTCCTTGACCCCCTTAGGAAGCATAAGACTGTTTTAGCCAATTGCATAAAGCTCCATCTGCAGTGTCTTGTTTAAAAAGCCACTCTTGAGGTTTCTTTAATGACAGTGTCAGTATTGGCTGCATAGGATTCTGACTGTCAGCCTCTGACATGTGAAGGCCCAAGAATTCAGTGGTTGTGGATGATGAATGGAACATCGTATCCACCATGACCTCTTTCCTTTTGGTATAAATGTATCTGCCGGTCATTCTCAAAGCAGCATCCAGAGCTGGACGGCACGGCTGACAGCATACTCACAGTTATTTGTGAACACGGCTGTGGTATAGTCCACAAAGTTAATAACGTGGTCGGTGTCGTATTTCAGCATGCTGTCACAAGTGAATAACGAATACGCCACTGACTTCAAGCTCTGATGAAATGATGGCATTAAAACTAGGCTTGTGGTTTATGAAAGGCAGCGTGATGTATTTGTCATCTCTCTCTAAATGCTCCAGAGCCAGTAAAAGGGAGTAGGCTGAACCGTTAACCCCTAAAATCCGAAAAGTCCATATGTGGGCCTACTGGGGTTGTAAATCTTTGACCTCACATCAATTTAATTTGACTGTGATCTAACCCATCATAAAATCTTAGACCTTTCATTCTGATCTGATTCAGTAATTGTAGTCCTAATTAATAAATTAAATAACTAATTGAATAGTGTACTGAATGCACAGATGTTAGTGAATGTACTATTACACACTAGAAAACAGACAATTAAATAATAAACCCAAAAGCTGTTTTGAAAATAGTCAGCCATTCATTTGGCTTTTTTTTTTCTGAATGTTTTCTTGAATGTTTTATTGAATATTAAGATAATATATTATAATTGATTTTAAGATGTCAACATGTATACAGTTTGTATGCAAAATCACAAAGCCTTACTCTCTACTGAATAACCCATAGCAGCTGCTTAATTATACATAGCATTTACCAAATAAATAGTAGGTATTCCTAGCAGGTTCAGAAGATACATGGTAGTTACTGAATCTTTAATGGCAGATTCTGAATAATTCCTGGTAGTTACTACATTATTCATAGTAGTTATTGAATAATTTGTAGCAGGTCCCTAATAATGCGCAGTAGTGATAGTGCTAAAAGGTACTGAGTAATGTATAATTGCTACTGAACAATGCATGGTAGTTGCAGTTACTGAACAATTTATAGTAGTTACTGAATAATGCACAGTAAGAGTTATTCTGAACAGTGAAGAGAATAGAAAGAGAACAATTAACAGTAGTTGCTGAATAATTTATAGCAGTTGCCAAATAATCACATATAGCTACTGAAAAATAGGCTAATTAATAATAATAAAGCTTAAGATTACTAATGGAATAAAGCAAACAGTGTTTATACAACTGTAGAAGATCTGACATTTCTTAGATAGGTATGTTTGCGCAATTGTAGCTGTATGTAGAGTCAGAGTAGGTACGTTTAACATTTGTGTACAATATAAAAAAGTCAATTATTAATTAATCTTGAGCTAAAATTTTTAAAGAAATTGTGGCCTACTGATACGTTTTACTATGACCACTATGGACATCCAAACAGTGGATTTTAGTCCTGGTCCTGGAGAACCATCCCCTGCATATTTCAGTGCAGGGATTTATCATTTCCGTTTGTGGAGCCAGAGTATGGCTGAGCTCGGTACCTTCCCTCAAACACTCCAGCTAAACATGGTCATTAACTGATAAGTTGGATCTGGTTTGTTTGAACAAGGAAATCATCAAACTGTGCTGGAAAGTGGCTCTACTGGGACCGGAACTGATGGACCCCATGTTTTAGTGTTTTCCTGCCCTAGCACACCCACATCAGCTCCGGAAGGGTTTGTTGCATATCTGATGGATGGAATTAGGTGAGTTAGGAAAGGGGTAAACACCAAAATGCACAGAGCTGGGAGCCTCCAGGACCAAGACTGAGCCCACAAGTTCAGTTGTCAAGCAGTACAAACAGTCAAACAGTTATTGTATTACTGTAACCCTAAAAGCTGAAACCTGCAACTATGACTCTCTGTCTTCAAATGAAAGAACGCATTCTTCCATTCTCAGACATGCTCTACAGACAGCAGAGGGTTTAAACACATCCAGAGTCATGCTTCTGCCCTGTGGGCTCTGCCGTGGTGAGATTCCAGTCAAGCCACCAGCACACACAGCGCCATAATCCAATTTATGCCTGTCAAACACATGCTAATCCCAGGAATCTCAGTGCTGCTCCGTGATTGACGATACCTCTGGGGATTTTTGAGCAGTAGGAGAGGGAGGGACTGGAGCTTTGACTACTGTGCCCATAAGCTTTGCCTTCCCGCAACACCACGGTTTCACTTTCTCTACAAAGGAAGATGAATTATGGCCATCTAGTAGAGCAGAGACAGAGAGCAGTCTGAGGGAGTCAACGTTAGTGTGGAGTGACTGTAACAGCCCACAGAAATCACCTGAAACAATTTCCGTCCTCTTTACTTCCTTTCTCCGTTTCTCCACTAGTGATGCACCAAGCCATTACACTAGGCCGGTACTGGCAAAGATACTAACTGTGTTATATAGATTGGATGTGGGTCAGATATGAACCACATTCAGTCCTGTTTCTTAGCCACAATCGAGTTAAAAGTGTAAGGCTGGCTTTTTATAGTGAACTAGTTGCATGTTGTGAGCTGCCTCCAACATAATATCCATGAAACACCAGAGCTTCACATAGCAACTCAAAAACAAATTCCCACACTAGATATTCAATATGTCTATTAATTATACTCATACTTTTCATACACTGTATTGCTCTCGTTATACAGTCTCCCACGGTGTGCAATTTATATATTTGCAACATTTTATCATCTTCATATTTTGTCCAGCTATGACTGCCGTCTGTACCATATCAACTGTTTTACCTGCTGGGTAGTAGCCATTATGGTTCTACCTATATCATGCTTTGCTTATCCTGTTCTAGAGGTTTACTGTGTAGTACAACAAAGTTAAGACACTTGAAACAGTTGCTGAGTTGCAGGATGCTTTATATTACACTACTTGAATAAATATACATATTCTCATTATGATGCATTAATGGCCTCTGTACATTTACATTGAAGGCCTTTACTCTTACGAGCGCTAACAGAGCACTGATCAGAGTCATGAGTAATTGATATCAGGAGGAGAAAAAGGTGGAGAGCTTAGATAAGCTGCATCACTATTCGTAACCTTTAGAAAAGTCGCTGATTTCTCTGGAAACCGTAAATAACTTGTTCTGGATGCTTTGTATTTATTCCACGGACGCTTTGATCATGCCAGAGGAGCTGCTCCTGTGGAAAAAGCCCGCCATCATAAAAGCGTTTTTTGATAGAAGTCAGCTGTAGTAAGTGGGGCCCTGCTCTCTCTTTCTCTCCTTCATGCTCTTTTTACTCTAGAGGCTGAAGAAACATCTTTCTTCTCCTTGTTGACAGGGTAGGAAATGTAAACAAGCCTTAAAAAAATAAAAGGCACTCATAAAGCATGCAGATCATTACTGACATGGCGCTTCCACTAGCCTCTGAAATTGGACTTGAGAATTTTGAGCATGAGCACTCCAGAGATCAAAGGCAGTCTTCAGAGAGGAGGGAGGGGAGTGGAGGGAGGAATAGATAAGGTGCAAGTGTTAAATATTGCATTTAAAATAAGCCAATGCCATCTGATGTGTACTTAAGTAAGATTGCCAGCTTTGAAAGAATTTGAAATTAAGAGTCCTACTTAAAGTGAAATGCGGCCCGCAGTCCTGTAAGGAACTAGAGACTGCATTAGCGTCTTTGCGATACAAACTTAGGAAGAGGGCACATGGAACACTTCACCGAACCAAAGGGTGCCATATACAGCTGAACAGACTTGTTTCATAATCAGTTGCAGAGAAAATATTTGATTTGTGAAGGTCAGCACATATATCACAGATAAAACAAGACAGGTTGGCTACACAGTTTGGCCTGTCTCAGAACTGACATGTGCTTACACTGAAAAGTCTGTGTTTGCATTTCATAGGTTCCAGTGAGTGAGCTCCAATAGACTCTCATTTTCCTAAAGCCACCCTTTAACAATGAAATGATTTAATGTGACTTAAAACGTGTCTACAATGATAACTTCACTACACTATATCACTTTCTCAATTTGACTTTCATGGTTCTTCGTTAAGAACATCAAAGAAATAAGGTGGGCCTTAAGTTAAGCCTTAAGCACTAATATACGTTGTTGGCACTGGGCTAAACTTAGCCTGGATATTAGCCCAGATCAGCCAAGACATGTTTGATGTTAAAATTTTGCTACTATGGTTTAATCCTGGAGTTACAAGGCCAGCAAGCTGCCAACAAACACTATTCTCCAATAGTCACCAAAATCTGAAATACTTTCCAAAACCTCCCTTAACTCACTTAAACAGCATCCAGGTATTCAGTAAGCTCACACTTGCATATGCGGTTTACGGCACAGTTTGACTTACTGTGAACTATACAAATAAACAAAACTCTGTGTATTGGAACGATGCGGGCAGCCACAGCTGTTGAGCCACAATTCATGTGCATTCATATCGCGTGCATGTATAAAACCACAAAAATCTTGAGTCAAATGTACTGTCCATATGCTAGCATGAGTGTGTGAATGCAAAAGGGGATCTGGATTTCTGGGCGAAGACAGAATTCAGCATAACGCACTTGTCTAAAACAGCTGACTGGAATGATCAGCTACCTAGTAAAGATTCGCTCTGATTTTTATAGCTAACAGTAAATCGTACAAGTTCTAAAGCACGCCAACAAGTCTGTGAGACCTTAATGAAGACCTGGCGCATGTCTAAGTGAGTGGAAAGATGTTCTGGGGATGAAAAATTGGAGATTGACGCCTAGTGTTTGTCCACAATGCCTTATAAGTCCAGTGCTAAACTAAAAGAGGCATAATTAAGACTACATCTGCTGTAAATAAAGCACATTTTCAAATAGGAAACTCACTGAGTATTTAGTTTGTATGTATTTTGAGTTGTTCTTGAACAGTCTTGGACAAAAATAAGCAACCAGGCAATGACATACATTGCAATAAATCATCAATATGGCTAACAACAAACCTATATCGCTCTGTCGAGGCAGTACTGGCATACATAGAGGATATAGCGCGAGCACTACACAGCTGCTGTGTTAAAATAACTAATTCATTTGCTTTGAAATGTAAGAAGAAATCTGAGAACAAATTTCTGCTCAGAAAACTCCACTTTAAGGCATGATAGGCTTCAGGAATTTGAGTAATAAATGTGAACACAGCTGAGTTCTCTTGCCTAGAGGACGGCATTGACAGTGGAGCAACCATACCCAGCACACACACACAGAGGATCCATTCAGCTTTAATAAGCTGGGTAGCATCCCCCACTGAATCCACACACACGCAAAACCTGGAGAAACAGAGTAAGCTGGACAAATGAGAGAACTTTTCATACAACTCTACAGACACACTAGTATAACAGCGTGTTACATCCTCACCCATTTTTAAATGACTCATTAATAACAGTTTAATACAAGCACACTGCAATTATCACCTAGAACCTATACTAGCATGAAACAGGCACACAGTGACATTTACCCTGCTTCTAAACACTCTATAAAATCCACTGTGACACATCACTGAACAGAGAAATGAATCCCATATTAATGCCTTCTAAAATGAAAACATGCTTTTCACTTAACCAAAGAATGTAAGCTGAAAGGAATTCGCTGTGATGCTGAAATAAGAATAAGATTCTTTTTATGGTCTTTTACACTCCAATGGGAGTATTTTGTCATATAACCCAGTCCTGGAATGACCACTGGCAGCCAGCTGGTGTTTAGGTAAAATAATCTTTAGTAAGGCACAAAAGAGAGGAGAAGTGAATGCATTCACACAAAGGCCCCGGCTCCAGCTCAGTGAGAGATGGCAGATTTTACCTTTTGCTCGAAGCAGGTTTCAATGGCACAACAGCAGCTTATCACTGCTGCACTTACACATGACTGGAACTCATATAAGCATAGCAGCAGAGTGAGGCAGGGCACAGCTCCAGCAATTATACCATAAACACCTTCCAAGGGGCTTACATGTACTAATATGGCCTTACAGTGAGGTTCAGAGTTGGGGTACTATAGGGCAGATGTGGACCCATGATGAAACATCTGGTCAAAATGGGTTTTTTTTTTTACAGAACAAAACATACGTATATAAAAGTATAAATATAGACAGATAGAAAGATATTCTTTCCAAAGAAAAACAAGTATATCTGTAACTTCGCAGGTGAGTACCAAAGCCTTCTTCACTTTCAGGTTAAGTTAATGTATTATAACATGTAATGATGTAGACTTAATCTGAAGCAATTTTGGAAAAATTCTATTTGAAATTTTACAAAATGTAAACAACAGCTGCCAAGCTCAAAATCATGTCAAAAATCCCCCCAAATAAGACATACATGTTTTCCTTTGGACAGCAACAATAAAGTCAGAAAAATGTAATCAATTTAGCATCATCATCACAAACTGCACATGTGTGGTAGTGGTATTGCAGGAGCATGGTAAAGTAAAGCAAATTAAATCAACAACTTCCTTAACTAATCTACAAGTGAAGAATGATCATTTACTCTGATTTAAGGGTTTCATGGAGAACAGTAGTTACAGCATTCATGTGCTTTTGTATTTCAAGAAAGTTCAAGAAAGTATGATTCAGGTTTGAGAAGGTCCTCAGAGCTAAAAGTCATTTTTCATATTTTACTTATTATTTTAGTTTTAAATATTCCTCTACAAAACATTATCAAGCTTTCTAGAATGATCAGGTCTTTCCCTATAGAGCTGTTTAAGTCAGGAGGTAAAAATGACATGATAAAAAAAATGATAATAATACTGCAGAGTCAGTTATTACAATACTGTGCAGCCCTAAAGTTAACTGTAGTAAGACGGTGTGTCAGTGATATGAACCATATTTAATTAACAGTTATTTCTACTCCGGCTGTACAAAGTTTTGTGCCATAAAGTGTCTTTTTATGGATCGATGAGTTTTTCCTTTTGCTTAAATGCACAGAAATCACTATGGAGCTTCTAGAAGCACCCAGGTCACCTTAGAGCAAAGACTACCTAAATCCAGCCTACGTTTACCACACATACCATCTACTCGTACACATGTTCCAGGTTGGGTTCTCTCTGGGGCTGCTATTCTGGAGACTGCACGTTACTTCTAAACAAAGTCGGTCCCAAAAACTCCCTCAGATCCGCGTTATTTAGCTCCTTCTAAGCGTGTAACGTGCCGGATGGCTTCACTCCTGCTGCTGCCGTGATCGCCCCCACCTCTCATCAAGGTGCAGGCAAAAAAGCGTAACCTACTTTTCCCGAGATGTCATGGCAGACTCGAATAACTTGTAGCCTGTGTGTGCGCGCGTGCGTGCGTGTGTGTTCGGCGAGCTCACCTTTCGTGCACATGATAGCGATCGCGTAAAAAGTGCCTATTCTGCTCGGTAAACGAGTCCATGCCGCCGTAGCAGAACATTTGGTGGATTTTCTGCTCCTCTGTGGTCCGCGCGTTGCGCTCCGTGCCGGTGCGTCCATGTCTGGTGGTCTCCAAACGCGCGCACGACACACACCGAAACCGTGGGCTTTCCGTTCACCACACTAACAGTGAACACACACCCGGCTGCACTCAATGCCACCTTCTTCCCCAGCGCTCACGGAGCAGAGCAGGCGGGAGTCAGAGTAAGAGCAGTGCTGAGCTGTACTCCTCCATTAGGACACTCTGGGGGTCGTTAATCCTGAGCCGCACGCGCTCCTCTCTGTCTCAGCCCTGTTCCGTCCACTCGAGCTCGTTAAGGTCCCCGCGCTCATCTCCCTGCCCCCCGCCCCCTCCCCCGAATCCACCCCCATCCCTCTCTTTCCATTCGCCAAAGCTTCCGGTGTCGGAGCGAGAGCTGATCGTGACGAGAGCAATGTTGCCGCCGCGTGGCAGCGCGAGGAAAGAAGCGAGGACTTCACTGTTCTGGTGCCCTGGGTCGACTTACACAAACTAGCTCAATGGTGATCTGTGATCAGTTTTTATGTCCATGACCGTCATGAACTTGAGGAGCCGTAATGAAGTTACAAAGACCAGGTAAAGTCTGTCTGATGAGACGTTGCAGAGGCGAAAAGGGGTCGCGAAAACACACAGCGCTGATTTCCGCAGCAGAACTGATGCCCTTTCAAAAGTAATATTTAATAAATGAGTAAATATCCGCTTTGGATGTTCAAACTGGGATTTGTGGGGAAACCACTGAATCTGCTATGTCCATATCTGTTATGCTAAAGTTCATTTACTCTGCGAGCTAATGGCTACACAGCTCACAACAAAAATAAAGGCAACACTGAACAGCTTTATACCAAAGCTTATATCCAGACAAGTCAGTTATTTTAATATTCAAATAATTTGCATTACAAAGTTTCTGTAGATGTGTAATTAGCTCAATGAGCTAACTAGCTAACTGCATGATGTCCCCTTGTGTAACATATATAGCGTTTTTGCTAGCTTTCACGCGCAGGTTAGCATTTTGCTATCATGTTAGATTAATTAGCACTGGCATCGCCGATAGTATATCATATTTATTGGCATCATATAAACCACTACAGTTAACTGTAAAACTATTGCTGATTTAATTCAGTTGCATTTATTTCAAAATGCATTTAAGTAAAAAACAAACAAACAAACAAACAAAAAAAAAACAACCAGATGACAAATTTGAGCATCTTACTGCATGGATTGACAGCACTTGGGTGACCAGCCAAAACTAAACAACTCTGCTGTATATTAGCCAGAATTGGATCAGATCTGTTCTGGAACATGAGGGTCATATGAGGTTTATTATTATTTTATTTATTTATTAATATATGGGCAACAATTGGCTCACATTTAGCTAGCCACTATGTAGCACTGCTATATTTGTGCCAGTGGTGGATCAGATCTGTTTGGTACAGATGTTTTAAATATGTGCACCATCTGTGCCAGCAGTGGGCCAGCAGTGCCGTATCTTTGCCAGATATGGTCATATCTGTATGCTATCTGAGACGTCAGGCACATCTACCTATTCCTTTGGAGGTTCCTTCAGGAGGTGTTGATTAACAGCTCTGAAATGTATTATTAATCCAATTAACATTGTAACATTCATGACCAGAAACCGAAAGACATCATATCAGGACAAGGATGTGCAATGTTCCACCACACACTGTTTTAAACAGGCAGTAACTGGGTGTTTAGAAGTAATTCTGTAGCAAAATGAAAGAAGTTGGACCTTTTGGAAATATGGTCTCTGTGCAGTGTTTGGCATGAGATGAATTTATTTATATTTGTATGCTAGTCTGAAATTGGACTGAGCTGACATTACTTTCGGCAGTCAGGAAAAGCTCTAAAACACTGAGACCAGGGTAACTCTAACTGTTAAAATAACACTGTAAAAGATAAACATTGTTGGATTTTCATAGTTGTTTCCTGTTAGCCGTGAGATTATTTTGCGTCTCTTTTAGCTCTCACAAAAGAAAAGAAATCTCTTATTCGGTTATCTTTTTCTGGTCTTAGCCACAATCTCCATAATAGGAGTACTGAGCTTGCTTCTTCTTTTGCTACCACAGACTATTCTTATAGCCTGTAGTTGTTAAAAAGACAATAAGGATGCCTGCTATCTACTCCTTGGTAAATATTTATCCATAAAAGAAATGTTCTGCTTATTATGTATTAGTGTACCATCAAAATGATGTTGAAGCTGTTCTGATACTGATTTGTGACATAATGTTGCTGTAAGTGTAATATTCAGTTGCAGCAAACAGGTTACTGGCTAACACCGATCTCATATAGTAACCCATTAGCGTGTGAAGAACCTGAGCTATGGCCAAACCACAGTGTGGTTTAATAGCAGTAATACCAGTTGGCCATGTTGGGAGTCTTTAGCACATAGCACGCAAAGCAAAACACTGGAAAGGGGAAAAGGTGAAGGGAAACTGATACCGTGTATTCATTAAGACAAGAACAGTACAGCACAGTACAGGCCTTCCGGCTTTTCCATGCCTTTAAATAGCAGGCCAGGAGTAAAGTACATCTCCTTTACAATGTTTCATGCTGACCCCAGCAGTACTGTACAGACTGAGCTCACCTAGGACTTTTACCGCTCAAGATTAGTGGGGGAAAATGGTCCAAATATTAGGAGAGTTTTCCTTAACAGAGTTAATCTAGCAGTTGATTTAATAACATGGAGCTGGGAGGTCTGAAATAAATCACCTGATCTGCATATTACAAATCATAAAAGTCTTATTGCAAGCACCATACAAACAAATATGCAGTCCAACACTTGTCACTTAAAACCTCAATGTCCCAGAAATGAAGCTTATTCTAAAAATGAAACCAATTCAGGTCTAATGCAGTTGATTGTTCAGTCTCTCTTTACCTCGTGAGGAACGTACCTAATCCCCGGAACGGAAATATTATAGTAATCTAAAGCTTATGACTTACAACTGATGAAGTCCCACCCACAAGCTTTTAGCAGCTTTCTTTCATGACATGAGTTATAATTCATGTACACAGAGCCTCAGAAGTAGATCATAACTTTCTGCTTTACTTTTCGTTTGTCAGCTGGCATGTTAAAGCAGAACTGGTGCAGTACAAACACTGGTAGATCAGGAGCTCCTGAGTGACTCTACGGCTTTCAGCCAAGAAATACACAATCTCCAGCACAAAGTTGTTCTGCTCCACTGTTGAAGAATTCGTCCATGAGCTAATGATTCAGGTTATGAAAGCATGCTTGCTGCACAGCTGTCTGACAGAATGGATAAGGGAAATGGACAGATTCGGAGAGGAAGCTAGAAACAGTGGTAGGTTTAAATATGATGTTTCATAACTCTGACTCAGAGTTTCAGAGACAAGCTAAACTCTACCAGGAAATTGACTGACAAATGACTCACCAATTTCACCAGTTTTTCCCTATGGCTTTAGTATGATTAAATGGCAAATAATACACTCTCAAATAGCTTATGATAATCAATCATCATAAAGCAAAATGTGTTACATTTATTTATTCTCACAACAACCACCTGATCATCTTTTTACAAAACACAACAGGGGTCAGTAAATCATAGATAGTTGATAACACCATCACCTTTGGACTTCTGCATTTCTACAGTCAAGCCATTCACCTGAAGCCATATAAAACATTCAACATTGGCGTTTCCCCATCACCACAGAAAACCCTTCACCTGCAAAAGTCATTGAGGCATGAAGCACATTCAGATACATTACATAGCATTACAATACAAAACCACCTCTTTACTAAATCAAAACAGGAAGAATCACAACCGGTAGGTGTTTTTGTGCTTCAGAAAAATGTGCCCAAACTGCAACGTTATTTATTTATAAGGACAGCTCTAAGTATTTACATCATGCAGCTGTACTACTTACAATATCATTGCATTCGTTTATATTAAGCAGAACTGCCACTCACGGGTAGAATATTACCACAGTATTTTGCAGTGTAACAATGGCTGTTGTGGTTTATCTGTACCATGTAAACATTTCAGAAATCCTGAGAAAACTGTGCCATTGTAATATACGTTTGATAGGCTAATTATTTAGCATTTTGCTTATAATCCATAGCTTTACCAGCCCTCTATTTATCTCCATTAATTCTCACACAATCTGCCACATTTTAACACATTCAAACTGTTTGCACCATCAGTTGTAGTAACATAGTCAGTGTATATTCATATATATACATTTTCTCAAATAAAACACCATTCAGAATAAAAAAAAATAAAAAAACAACAATGTACATTCATCCATTGTAATTACTTATACTGCAGTACCACAGTAGTAACAGTGGGTGAGATTACCTTGATCTCTCTATTTTAAGAACTTAATTTAACTTTGGAAATATGACTTACAGATAAATAAGCTTTTTGCCAAAAACATAGTTACACACTTAATTGACCGAGAAATGGCAAAGTCTTTAATGTCAGGCAGAAACCTATTTATAATATTTTTTATCCAGTCAAGTTCTAAACCTCATGCTGCGATTCAAGGTTTCTACAGAGTAACAGTCCTTTATGTCAAGAAAGAATGCATTCATAACACGTCCTATGCAGTCACATCCCTTAATCTTAAACAGCATGACTTTAACCCGTCTTTCCAGTCGGTTCCATTATACGTCAAATGGAGAAAAAAAAACAAAAAACAAAACAAAAAAAAACAATCTCATATAGTCTTTACAGTCTCCCACGGTCCTTTAATTCCAATATAAAATTAACTAGCGGGTACTTCTCCATAGCTACATAAAAATTTGTCTTTCCCTCATTATCTCTCTCGGTATGGACCCAGGGGTCTTCTACTGATGTTGCACAAGCATTTATTAAGGGTAGGCTAGAATACTCCCCCAAATAATGTACCCAGTAACCTGCTGAGTTCTGCAGCATTCATTATTTCATGACATTCCTGTTTATAAATATCTCGCAGCTCATTCTTTACCCCAAAGAAAAATTAATCAGCAGAGCAATTTCTCCTCTGCAGGATTTAGGAGTGTAGGTACAGTGGCAGATCGGACCAACAGAATACAATGATTAAAGGGCAAAAAGTAGAAGAGGCTGGCTGGCTGCACTTGTCTCAACAAATACATGCATCGGTACCACTCGCCTCAGGGTGTTTACATCACCATAAAATACATAAAACCGTAAAATTTGTTAATAAAAGTCTACTGTATGAGCCAAAGGACATCAGCTGTTAAAATAATACGTTGCTCAACAATGTCAAAGCATGAACCAAATTTGTAAGGTCCTTTAACGTGCCATGGCTAGTTAAACATGGTAGAATTGTTTTGCGGTAGAATAGCATTCCCCGGAAAAAGAAGAATGAAAAAACATCCCAACTTATTATTGTACAGTTTGCCTAACCTAGTGTGAGACACATGATTTGGCATTCGGAAGGCTCACCTAGAAAAAACTTGACTTGGTCTAAAGAGCCGGCTTCAACGTAACATGACATTCGATGGGGTTTACACAGGAAAGGACGGTATGTGTAGCAGAAAGGGATAACAAAACTGTCCTTAACATAACAACAACTGAAGAATCTAAGAAAGTATTTTACACTAATGAGAGTGGGAGAGTGCAAACCTTTTCTGCACCAACAGACATGAGCTGCAGGTATTTAAATACAGCAACGTTCTTGTGGATGCAGTTCTTTCAAGGGTCTTCAGAGAAGAGGTTTAGGTAATTGGAGGGATTTGGTAAGGTCATGCTGAAGGCAAGCCTGGTACTGTAGGGGCCTCCACTTAGTTCCCACTGTACAAATCAACATTACTGGAGCTCAGTCCACGGCTCTGTCTCAACCTATTTATCCCAGGGCTCTGAGAGAGGGAGAGGGAAAGTGAGAGTTAGTGAATTAGAGGCAAAAAGTGATAGGTAGAAAGAGAGAATGTAAAGAATACAGACATGTAGTTTGGTACAGAAGCTGATGGAGTTCTACACAGTCACATGTGGTGGAGTACCTGAAAGGGATCATCAATGGTCTTGTTCAGGTAGTTGAGGGAGGAGGCTCGCTTCATACTGGGGGGAGAAAAGGACGATTAATACTGCAACAGGATGTACAATATGTTAAAGCTGCTTAGACACTGATACATGCAAAGTGATCATGTTAAATTGCACTGAAACTGCAAAACACAGTGAGTGCCATGGTCGTCTTTAGAGGGGAACTAGTTTAAAATGACTTGATCGCCCAAGTTTAAATAAAAAAACAAGTTATTAGATAAACATTCATTAGACTGCACATGAACCTGTACAGATTTTAAAATTTCACGTGATTCACACATGGTGAGGCAACAGCGTGTGGTGCTTACTTTGTGCTGCGCACTTCAGGAGGTCCGTTCCCCTGCAGTTTCTTTACCAGCATCTCACTGCTTCTGCGCAGGACGTCCCGTATCTTTCCCAGAGAGCCGCTTCTCTGTAGAGCTCCAGTACCATCCTTCAAGCACACACACACACACACACATTAAACATTTAGTCATGTTTACAAGCACGCACATGTATAATATTGTATTTGTTTCTAGAATTTATTCGTATATATTGTATTGCTGTATGCAAATGTATGGGCTCTCCTGGCCAAATGAGACATCATGTTGATTTCTGAAGTTTGACAAATAGAATACCTTGCGAACTGGTAAGCATGGGATGGACCTATCATGCTTTGGCATTATGCGCCAGCTAGTACCACAAGAAATGGAAAATATTGGCAAATTCTGGAAGCAAACGTGACACGAAACTAAGGCTGACTGGCTCTAAAAATAAGAATTATATACCATGATGCTGCAGTAATACAAAACTGTCAAAGTTGATGTTCATACTTCTAAGAAGTTCCCAGAAATATTATATTTATTTCTATGCATGAATGGGGCAATAACAAAGTGTCATTTACACTTTAAAAATCAGCAAAATGTAGTTTGGCTAGGGGTACCCAAACTTTGCATACAACTGTGTGTAATATATCTATTTATATATTGCATTTAAAAACACACCTGTAGAACCCACCACCGTTCTTAAAGCAATGATTAAATATTTACTGCATTTATCACATTTATACAGATGCAGACAAGCACACAGCAACCCTCTACACCCATTTATGCAATTTCATACACTGACTCACTCTCCATCTTTTTCATTCTACACACATGCATACATACACACACACACACACACACACACACATCACCCACACTACACAACACACAACACCACACACCTGGTCTAGGATCTTCAACTCCTTATAGATGCATGTCAGAAAGTTTATTTATTATTGTCATCTGTTTTTAATTATTTTTATTTATTTTATATAGATGTGATAGCAATACCCCATCAAATGCTGCGGGGTGCTTAATGACTGTTAAGCCGTTAATGGCTTTTAATTAAATATGAGTTGTGTTATATTTACTCTAAATGGGTCAGAGTTAATGTAGTTGGGGGGGGGGGGTGTTGTTAACATGCAAACATGTAAAATGGTTTAGAGAGAGACGAATCATAAACTGATTAAAAGGCTTAAGTTGTTTTTATGTTGTTCTTTTTTCTAGTACATGAAACCAAACAGATGTTTACATGTTTTAAGCACTAAAATAAGCTCCAACTGCATCCACCTCCACTTAAAAAAAAACAGAATAATAATAATAATAATAATAATAAGAGGAAACAAGTAATACTTAATATTTCAAAATGTGTGTCATATGTTTCATGTAATAAAACACATGGCCACACATGCAGGGCTTATTACAACCTCACGCCCCCCCTAAATCTCCTCTACACCTGCAATCTATCCACCAGAGTCATTCTACACTACTTTTACAATATACATTAAAATTATGAATATCAAATCACTTCTAAAAATTACTCTCTAATTTCTATAATCAAACTGGAATAAATATGAGTAGGCAAGCTGCAAAATACTGGACCCCAGCAGGGGGCAGAAAGCTCTAATGAGAATAATGCAGTCTCCAAGGACATTTTGCCCTTCTTTTTTATATGTACAGAGAAAATCAGACAGACCACACTTTAAAATGTATCAAATGACAGAATTTACCATAAACACACACTTCAGCTTTATTTGCATTATGGAACTGGGGAATAAAAACTGAATTCTCTCTTCTTTTTTTTTTTTAAATAAATTGTTAAGACAGTGCAGATATATTGCTAGCCGTTTACCCTGTTTAGCATCATTCTGTGACGCCACAAAAAGAGGACATTTACATATAGTTGTATGGAAAACCTCTAATACCCATGTGAAAATGAGAACACATCCTCTGCATGGAATAACATGATTGTTGTTTTGGCCAATTTCACTGCACAATGTTTTGTGTATTTACTGGGTTTAACAAACTGGGGGGAAAATATCTTCTGTTGTTAAATTTTAGTAATTGCACCATTAAACGTGCAGACATGTGTTCTCTTGTGAGGAGGCGTTAACTTACTTTGATAAAAGTTGTAATTTGACCAAGAGTCCCCCCCATCAGTTTAGTCCCATCCATTCAAATACAAGTTATAAGGAATATTTTAGCTTGAAGTGAATAAGGCCATATGCAGAGCAGCCTATCAGAACAGGGCTCATTTACCTAACCCAATCCAGTAACAGCAACAAAAACAACTTATAAATAAGTTGTTGATAAAGAGAATATGAAAAACAGCTAACATTGATTACTTTGGTAGATGAAACCACACTAACATTATAAGTGGACCTAAAAAAGGTTAAAAACATAAAATGTAGGATATGGGCCCTGTAAGGCTGCTAAAACTGAATAGGAAAGGAAGTGGGCTGAATGCACTCTGAGTAGAAACCACGGGGAAACCTTCACAAATGAAATCCTTTATTTGAGAATATCAACAAGTGTTGATTCAACAACCGTCACAATGCAGAGGGATGAATATATATATGCAGTTCTACTTTCTACGATAGTGTCTACAGAGGTCAATACTACTGCGCTAGAAAACCCAAAAGGTACAGTGAATATTTTTATATATGTATGTATCTTGATAAAGGACAGGTCAATAAATAATACACATTCCACTAAACACAACAATATTGTCTATTAGAATAACATGATATATATGTTTGTTCACTTTTACACCCTTCGCTACCTCTGGGAGGCCTCCTGGCGAGACTGTGATGTGCATGTATCAGTGAGAAGAATCAGAATGGTGCATTAGTGAAATGATTGAATGAAATGACAGCCAACTTCATGGACATAATTACACAAGTGCACTGCTGACATTACATTCAGTTTGCAAGCTGAACCTTTGTGTTCTCTACTTTTGTTCGACTTGTGGGGCTTCTCAGGGAAGCTGGTAGAGTCAGACACGGTATACTTTTTTTTTTTCATTTTAAATGGTGAAAAATCTTTTTTTTTTCCAAAACAGAACAACAAAAAAAAAGTAGTTTGCTGTAGACCTGCAGTTTTCTGGATCAGGGTCAGGGTGTTTAGGCCACAACTACAGGTCATAAAATCAGAATTCCTATACTGTTATAATGTGTCACAAACTTTTATTCAGCTAGGCATTTTTCTTGTTCAGTTGCTACAATAAGATACAAGTACACTCTGAGTACACAAACGTAGTTCAAGAAAAAAGTGGGTAAACGAAGCATCTGGCTTTAGAGGACTCGCTTTGTTTTGTTTTGTAAGTTGTGTGATATTAAGTCCTGTCATTCCCTTTTCAATGCTTCGCTACGCTGGTAAACATTACAGTTAAATACTAACTACACAAAGCAGGATCAGCCAAGATGCTGTCTATTGGCACTCCAACCCTGTAATGGATCAGGCTTGTGGAGGAACGGGTTTGGGTGAACCTGCCTGTAGCCATGCTAACGTCAGCAGTTTGGTACTCATTTATTTATTAATTGGTGCTGAAAAATGTTTGCAGCATTGTCCCACAGAGCAGGTAACTGAGGATCAATTTCTAGAGCTGTAGCTTAACCAAGCTAATGTTTAAAAGACACTGCAAGCATTAAAAACACTGTAAACATAATGTGTGAATAATAAAAAAAATTAACACTTAGGTACAATAATAATGAAAAAAGACAAGAGGAGCGTAATGCCTTCCATACTATCCACCCCGCCCCCACCCCCACAAAATACATTAGTGTTTACAGAATCAACTGTCTCAACTCGAGTTTACTGTTGCAAATTAACATCTTGCAAACAAAAATCATACATCATAAATTAAAAAAAAATAAAATAAAAATAAAAATACAGGCACCTAGGTAATCAAAAAATAACTCAATTTGAGCAATTTGAGACACTTTTTTTTTTTTATACAGCCAGACATTATTTGCTCAATGTAGGCCACTAAAATAGAATATTAAAACACAGACCACTGTAAGTCTAACAGAGGGAAAAAAAGATATCATATATAATAATAATAATAATAATAATAATAATAATAATTCTTCGTAATTGCAAAATTTAAGTCAAATTCCAAAAGCGATACTGAGATGCAGCAAGGCTCGTGGAACCCACTTTTTGCGGACTACACAGCAAAAAAGAAGCATGTGTGATCTGTTCTGAACAAAAGATCACTTCATACAGCTAATACTGAAACTGCTTAGGTGAAGACTTGAAATAAAGAGAAGAGAGGAAGAAAGAAGAAAGTGAGAAAGGACAGCAAAAGAGAAGAACATACAGAATGAAAAAAGTCTCCAGCAGAACAAGTGAAAACAGGGGAAGGCAAAGAGAATTAAAGTAAGCAGAGCCAAAAGCACACATCCCAAAATTTCTCAGTGAACAGGTAAAAGCATCAGGGAGCATCTCTCCGAAGACACCAGGAATGGAACAGGATGATTCTGCAGATGGGCAATTAAAAGACCATAGGCAACAACAAGAACATCCTTTGCTATGTGATGGGGGAGGGAGAGAAGGGTGGAGGAAAAATCTTGATGGCTTATGCCTGATAAAGAGAAAAAGACAGAGAGAAACCACACCAGTGAGAATTCCAAGAATCACTGCAAGCAGCCTTTACTAGAAATTAAGTACCTAACTAAATTCTAGCAACCACAACCCTTTTCTAACCTCTGCAAAAGTCACACTGCAGCCGTTCTGTTCATCTCAAACTGAGAGTTGACAACACATAACTCTGTGTAATTGATAGGTATGCATTTTTTAAGGTACTGGAGTCCATTTAGGACTAGCAAGCTGTTTAAGGAATACTGCAGGGTGTTCAATCCACATGCTGCAGGTGCAGCTCATGGTCAGTTACTACAGATAACTTTCGAATGGGATTTTGTTCCAGTGTATGCAAGACCCCTGTAACATTTAAGACCAATACGAATAGGATAAGAAATCTCATGACAGCTGGGAGTAGCTACTTGACTTAAGTTCTGCCTCTCCAGTAAAGGACATTTAATTTTGCTTCTACGCAGTTTACACTAATCACGTGAATGCACTAGCATTGTGAGTGAGTATTAGCATGTTCCTTAGCTTCGGAATTCAAAGACAATTGTCAACATCACTGCATAATCTCCTCTTTATTATTATATTTTAATGATCTGACTTGAAAAGTACAATACTCATCAGCTTAATTTTATCCATAGAGAACACGCATAAAACACTCATTTGAGGGTCTCCATATTATGAAACTCCTTTTAAACGAGTAGTATCTTTTTTACCATCATATTGATTCGTACAGGGTTAATCTGGAGTTGCTTTTGGGGGTAATGACAAATGTGGACTGAAGGCACTGAAGGAAAGCAAAAGTAACTTCTATTTTTTTACTTTATTAGACCAGTCCTCTTACATCTGCTTCATTCAAAAACCTAGTATAATGTTTGTAGTTGTGTTTCAGTATTGGATTTGTATTATATGCTCACATAATGTTAACCATTTATCTAGAGAATTCAGCATCTGACCACTGCCTTCCATTATAAGTGAGCTTTGCATTGATGGGTTTTCCATTCCTTCACAGGTAAACAAGTTCATTACTGTGAAAAATAAATGGCAAGTTATCAGTTATACTGATATGGCAGTTAGTTTTCCCTCAGAATCTATATTAATGGATTCAGCAGAGGTATTATCTGAATAAAGAGGTTTGAATGTGACCCTGCAGGTCTGCCTTTTGTTTGACTATAGAGGTGTGTGGGTGACTCAGCTGCAGCAGTTCTGCGCAGTAGAGAGATCGGGGGCAGACCTGGCACACTCTGCCCGGTGCTCTAAGGTAAAAATTCCCTCTTGCTCACTCACGCGCTCTGCTGCGGTAAATCTCGTTCTTACCAGGAAAAGACAGAACCGGTTTGGGTGTGGATGTTATGTCATAACGCAGAGAGATGAACAGAGAATGATTTTTGAATGGTACTGTAAATGTCGCCCTTCCTGCCAGCCTGACTCAGAGGCTTTTTGTTCTGTTGGGTTGCAATACTGCAGTGCTTATTTGCAAAGGTAAGATAAGGAGCAAACCATAAGCTACTGCTAATACTACCAGTGAACTAACTACACTATATGTAACTACTCCATAACATACATAACACATGTTAAACTTGTGTGTATGCTTGACCCAAGTTACTCATTCAGTGTATTTTATAGTTCATCACACTTCTGCTGAGTTTGTCTCTGAGAACTGGCTAGCCTGTCTAACGCCATTTCTTTCTGTCTCGTCAAAGCTTTAAGGAGGTCAAGGGCGTCACGGTGAGAATACAATCCACCACATCCAGGAGAACGGATCTCATCAGCTGATTGGCTGCCGTGGCAATTTTAACAAAGACAAACTAATGGATGCAGTTGGTTAGTAACTCAGAAACCGAAAAAACATCAGGATGAGTGCATGATCATGCATAGTTAGACAATGCAAAATTAAAAACAGCAACAGAGAAGTCATGGTTTGACCAGTTTCATGCAAAAGAGATCCAAATGTACAGTTCTGAAACAACACAACCACAACATAAATCAATAAAACACTCCAGCTGACAGAACTGGTAACCAGAATCCTGTTTCATCGCTCCAGTGCTGCATTAGTGCAGATAAAGAGACGCCAATGCTGGGTTTGCCAGATGGCAGGATAACGCAGCACACTGAGACAGCAGGGGCCTTCCTCCCAGCACAACGCCTGCTTTCAGAAGCCCTGGCATACCCCCAGCTCTATAGTCTGGAGCAGCTGTAGAGGTATAGGGGCTCTACAGTGACCCCTCACTTGTTTCAGTATTGCTGGTCCCTGCTCTCAGTATGTGCACTCAACATTAACCAAACCCAGCTCACACTATACACCAGTAAAGAAAGACAGCTGTGACCATATGGCACCATATCCACATACACATGCCCACACTTGACTAGATGCCACTTACAAGTATGGCCACAGACTGTTATACACAACCTTATACTGTATATAACAACTCAGAAAGAACTATGGAACAGGTTAAAATTATATTTAAGAGGTAAGAGCTGAATTAAACTGCTGTAAAAACAACTATATTATTGAAGAAATATAATTAAAAACCAAGGAAGACATCTTGGTTTTCAGCCATAACTAACAGGGCTTCGTGGAAAATAAACAAGCTACATACACAGCAGGCTTGCTTGCAAGTTTTATTTATTCTGAATACAAATTTCTTCTGGATTTTTTCAGTATGATCTGCACTGCCAGGGATACTATCAGAGAGATAAAGGCAATCATGCGCCACACAACCAACAAAGCTCCACATCCCACCTTAGAGAGACACAAAAAGATAAGACTGAACTCCTGTTAACCACCTGACCAAAATATAGACTCCCTAAATGTACGCTGGATTCACACCAATCCACTCGTATACATCAGTATTACACTTCTACAACATTTTACTACAGTACTACAGCTGGGATGAGTTTTAACCAGATTGAAATTTATGTAATTCAAAAATTAGTTCAATTCAAAGCGCTATTAAAGCTAGATTAGTTTTACCAGGGGAGGTTCTGTAATGTAACATGTAAGGGATTAGACCAGCTGATTTATAAGGAATCAACTATGTGTGCTATTTCTCCAAAAATAAGCTTTTACAGCAGAATTACATAAGAGGCATCACACTAACACAGTGCACACCAAGCCCACACACAAGTAGTTTAATAGGCCTGTACTGAGGATAAAGGAAATCTGCCAGGTGGTGTTCCATTGTAGCAGACAGTACTTCGGCAAAATAATGGTGTTGTGGCTCATTAGTAGGTGCTGATATGGGAGCCTATTACCACAAGGTGATAACAATAACAAAAATAGTTCTGAGGATCAAAGTAATGACTTGGTACCTCATAATAAAGACAACTTCAATACAGTACAATTCATTATGTCAGGATGAATCAACACTTCAAAGAAATAAATCATAATGTCCTCTGGAATTAATACTGGCAGGTTTGTACTGGATTAAAGTGAGTAATCTTCTTGATCATGCTCACTTTATAGTATCTCCCCAGGTAAAACTAGCTTGGATATCATCAAAATCAAAACACCAACTTGGTAAACATACATGTTTCTTTGCTTCTCTCCATTAACTGACAAGCCAACATGTGTTTTGCCAGGATTGTGGGTGCAAGATAGGGTTGTGAATGTGAGTGAGTCAGTAGCAGAGGTAGCATTGGGTTAATGAGCACTGTTGGTGAGGTGCAGCGCTCACACCAGGCCAAACAAACTCAGAGCAAAACATACACTGAAGTGCAATAACACAGGGAGCAGCCCAGACTAGCAGCACATGCAGTGCAGTTTAACAATGGCAAGGCAGGGAACAATATAGAGCCAAACAGAGCATCTGGAACACACAGCATCTCTCCCTCCTGCAGAAGCCCCTCAGAGCTTTACTGAAGGACCACCAGGAGTTAAAAGCAGAAGGTTTAGCTGAAACTGCAGATGGGTGTTCAGCTGAAAAAAATTATAAGGACGCCCATACTGATGTCTACAGGTTACAGCAGATCCAAATCAATTATTAATGAATTTTAGGAACGTATAGAGAATATCTAAGGTTTTATTAAATAAGAGATTTCCATTCCGGGCAGGTAACATTTTTAAGTAACATTTCTCCAGAGGATGGTGGAGGGGGACACTGGGCTCTGCATGAGGAACACTAGTGTGCTATTCCTAGATGCTCAGAATGCTCTAGTAACATCTACCAAAGCACTAATACAAACAAGCAATGCACTAATATTTCAGGCAAAAACTAAAATAATGAATGCAACAAAAACAATTGTGTTTAAATTGTGATAAAGTAATGCCAGGACACTCAATCAGCTTTTGGTTCCATAAAAAATATCAGCAGGCAGTTCAACAGCACAGAGCAGCCTCACCTGAGAATGTCAGATACTAATAGTGCTACATCAAAGAGCAAATTAAGTTAAAACATTAGTAACATCTGTGTTTTAGACCAAAACCATTTCTTATAACGCCTTTCTGAGGGGATGTCCTTTACAAGAATGAAAGGGTATCTGGTTATAAAGATCAGGTTTCTATTACCACCACTGTGAACAATTCTGACTCTTTGCACTTTGAATGATTTGCATACATCTCAATGTCTGAATTATGCAGAAATGTTGGGGGGATCTGTAGAATTTCTCTGTACGTACAAAGCAAATGAAAAATGAATGTGTAAAATCTATTCATTAACATCAAAGGTTTTCTTTGTGCAGCACAGAAACTCATTTCAGATAAACGTCTATTCTCTGCACAGTTGGTGAGCTCTATGTTAATGGTCCTGCTGTTCAATAAGCTTATCACAAAGAAATATGCAGAGAACCATCAGAGACACTGCTGTATTAGCAATAAGCAAGAGGGGAGGATCTTTATTTTAATCACCATAGTAAAGTCCTATTATTGCTCTCTCCTTTATATTACCCTTCTTGTTGCTACGCTAACCGACCAGTAGAGGATTGATGAGGGCGAAGGCGGGGCTGCTCTGTACTATGTTTGAATGCTGCTGCTGTATGTCTGGATGATGAAGTGGATGTGTACTTACCCCGCTCCACTCTATGCCCATACTCACTTCCTCTCCAGCTTCTGAGCTGCTATCGTACTTAACGCTGGACATGCTGTCCCTGCTCCTTCTTCTCTCCCCATCACCCTCCTTCAAGATCTCAACAACACGCGACTGGTTGATTGGGTCAGTCCCCTACAAGAGACAGAACACACACACACACACACACACACACACACACACACACACTGTCAGACAATTTCCTCTTGCTTAATTCCTACTTTGAAGGGCTGTACTAGAAGCTGTGTGATACAAGTATGAAATCATGAAGGGAATACATCTATGGTGCTTTTACTACAAGGGAGAAGGGTGATGGATAAAGTGCAGTATATAATCCGTGAATGACTCCTATTTCAATAAGAACAGACTTACTGAGTTGCTCTGGCATCCAAAGCAAGCCAATGAAGAAGAAAGTGAAAAAAGAAACACACATCAACATGACTGTAATAGTCATCAGAAATGTTTCTCTCCATTAGTTGGAATTAATGAAAAAAGGCATTTTTATTTCAAATAATGCTACATTAAAAGTTAGGGTTATGAACAGCAATAACAACAGAAGGTTGAGCCTGAAACACATGGAGAAAAAGGGCAGAACCCATTTTTGCTGTGCTGTAAATAAGTGGTAAATGTAATTCTTTAGATAACTACATACATTTTATATTTATAAAACTTGATTTAAATATTAACAGTAATAAGCAAAAATCTAAACGCAACTCTTTTTACAGAGAAGATTTACTGAAACCCTGAATAAACTATTTAAATACATTTCCAGATTAGCATGGGGTGTGACCACCCGTTTGCAGGTAGCAGCATGACAACTCTGTGCAAGTGTTGCCTATACATACAAACTTGTTCAGTATATGTAATGCAAGTAATAAAGATAAGTGTGCAAAAGACAATAATGGCTCTAGACTTTTAGGAGTCCAGTCTCTCCATATTAGATCAAATGTATTATTATATTGGATTAGTATGAAACTAACCTGCTTGCGAGATCTCATAGCACACTCTTCCAGTGTCTCTGCTGCCTCCATCTTGCCCTGTCGACGGTACAGAGCGCCCAGATTCCTCAAAGTAGTGTTCACAGTCGGGCTAAGGAAGAAACCCATTATAAGATTGTTAAAAGAGAACAAAACAGGATTTCAAAATGTTGCTCTGTTATAGGGCTGCCCAATCCTGGTCCTGATCTAATGCACTTGGTTCTAATATTCAGATGCGTTAGCTTAAGGTTGGAGCTAAACTGTTGTGCAGGATGGTAGATCTCCAGGAACAGGATTAGGCAGCCCTTCTCTATAATGATCAAAGGGTCATATATGTAGCAATTAAACATAGCTTTTGAGGAAAGTGCTAAGGTTGTTTAAAAAAAGAAAAAAAAAAAGTTAATCCTGGATCTGTTGTGATTTAAAGTGAATGTGTAGTACCTGTTGACTTTGCAGGCTTTGTACCAGCCTCCATACTCTCCATACGGGGTGTTGTCTCTGTGCTTGCCCTGGAAGCAAACCAGACCACAAAAGAGGTGTGAGCAGGCAAAGACTGGAGGCAACCAAAAATACTGCAGACAACAAAGTCACTGTATGTTTTTGAAAACCCTTATTTATGCAGTCGATTATAATTTAACAACCTAAATTAGGATTTTGTGTCAGTGGAACCTCTCCTTCCATTTTCTTATTCCAGTTTTGTGGCATATTTGTTTTGTTGGCAATGATTAGTCTTACTTAGCTACTCCTGAGGACTTTCCAATATATGCACAGTACTGATTTTTAATAATAACAATCATCATCATCATCATCAGTCAAAATATTTTGTGTCAGAGTTTGGCCTGGCACACTTAAACAAAACTTACCTTGCTCATTTCCTCCCTCTCCTCCGCATGCATCCAGATGGGCTTGTTTTCAGCTGTTGGTAAAGAAAGTGAGTGGCTCAGTGTATGAGAAACCAAATGCTCTAGCAAAGTAGGTTTGAGATGATTTAATTGGTTAAGTTTGTGGCAAATGCACCACAATAAATTAAAGGCCCTTGTCATTCTCAGAAACCTCAAAACAGAAATTTTATTTTCACTTTTTAGGCAAGGAAAAAAAATCTAACAATAACAAAACAATCTGCACACGGAATAAACCATTTTAAAGTGTCAAATACCGCATTAACATTACCTCTTAGAAACCGCACTAATGTTGTGCTGGCATAGGTTATACATAAATAACAGCGAACGATTCGTTTAAAAATGAAATTGTTGAGAAGTTCCATTACATTTTATTATTATTTTACAATATTAATAACAAACTAAAATTAAATATCAGCAGAGGCTGCACTTCACTGAAGCAAATCAAGAGTTCATATCTGAAAGAATTTATTAAACGTCTGCAAAGAAATTTAGTGTAGCAATTAACATGATTAAAGACATCCAGCATTTAATGTCAACCAGAAACTTTATTCATTCTCTTGAAGTTTGATCAGAGAAGTTTATTAAATGATACATCCTTGGCTGACTGGCCGTGTGTAGAGTCTTTCTTTGTGTTTAGAAAGTTGTCCGTGTTTTAAGTCTGTGTCCATCTCTGGCTTTGTTCACTGGTTTTGTAAAAGGTGAGTAAGGATAGGAGTGGATTACAGAGAGATTCCAACAGAAGAAGGAAAAACAGGAAAGAAACAGAGGAGAACAAGATAACAGAGTAATGCATTATTATATCACTCCATAGCAGCAACATGACTACCTCTATCAGATTTAGAATGACCTGTCAGGGTGCACGCTGTTCTTTGTTCTGGAAAACCCCTGCAACACTGCATGTTTCTTCTGCTCCCAAAACACTTAATTTGACCCAAATTACCATTTTTTTTACTGAATTTAAATGAGGTGTTTTAAAAATCAAAAATCCAGAGCTATTCTAAGACCAGTACTGGTAAGCACAGATTCAAGGTTTTTTTTTTAAATTTATTTATTTATTTATTTTTTAGATTATTCTTATTCTTATTATCCCCCATGGAAAAAAACCCCCAAAAACAGACTTACTAACAGCATTATCTTACCATCGACTGAACCAAACTCTTTCTCATGGGCACGGGTAAGAATCTCTTTGTATAGAACTTCGGCCTCCTTGTATTTGCCTTGTTTGAGAAAGCATGAAGCCTGTGGAGAATAGTAGAGAACGTCTGAGACAGAACATATACTTTGTTACTACACACTGAAGGTCATTCAGTAATAGTATGACTGCAGGAACTGTGAGCACTGCTTGCTTTCCTGACATTTAGCACTGAGTTGGCTGAATAAACCTCCTCCAGTGTTACTGAAAGCTGTTTCTCGGACTGACGCCCACACAAAATGTGTGCGGCTGTTTTGAATATATTGCTGTGAGAATTCTTACTAAGATGATAAAGAGAATTGAATGAGCTAGTGGCCTTGCACATAGCTCATATTCAAGAACACATCAATGTTCCAATATATAAGCACATAATTCTTCACATACAGGTCAAATGAGGAATTTTGTTTATTAGATATATTCAAGGCCAAAATAAGTAATTAAATTTAAAAACGAATTGAGATATAAAATTCTGATGTTTTCCCCAGATCACTTTTTATGGGAAGCTACGGTATTCACAACAACTTGGACTGCAGTCATTCTGCAACAAAGATGGCTTTTCAGATGAGTGAGTCAGTATTTTAATCTACACTAGGTATAAAGCTAGCACAGATCTAGCCTCTACCTAATACTAAACTGGAGAATAGTGTATAAGAAAATTATGCAAAAGTGACAAAACACAGCTGCCAAAGCACGTCCTGCCCAGCACTTCTTAAACTGCTGCCAATCTGATATGGGTGTGACCTTCAGTACAGCTTTCTTAACAGCACTGACAACATCCATCTTTCCAAGACTGCTTATGTGTATGAAGAGCAAAAAAAAAAATCGGGGTTTTAAATGGCACTACCTCCCTCCCAACTCACCAGATTGTTCTTGGTTTTGGCAACGTTGGGGTCATCTGGGCCCAGTCTGCATTCATAAATCTCCAAAGCTCTGCAGTAATAATACTCCACCTCCTCATACTTGCCCTGGTTCTGACAGAGCAAGGCCAGGTTATTCAGTTGTTTGGCCACATCTGGATGGTCCTTCCCAAGTACCTGAAAGAGAGAAAACACACGTGCATTAAAACAATATGTCAATAAAAAGTCTATGGGTGTTCAAGGAGATGAACAATGAGCAGGACGCATATGCGAAGAACTGAATTATATTTAACAACTTAATCGTATTAGTTAAGCACTGTTTATCTACAACTACTTGAGTCTGGATCATCTTTATGAGCTGACATTTTTAGCTCTGTAAAATCAGCTACACTAACAAGCGTTTACTTTAGGCCCTAATAAAACACATCAAATCCATTAAATATATAAAACCTTCCTCTTGTTTTGTGACAATTCAAGAAAACTCAAAAGATAACATTGCAGAGTTTCTGATTGTGTTGCTTTTAAAATAAAGAGCTCAAACAGAGAAAGAAGTGCTCCGCAGGTTTCTGATTGCAGCTTAATTCTTCCCTGTCCTTCAGCTCCCTGCAGCAGCAGGCAGGCTAATGTGAGTGGGTGTAAGATTTCTGCTGTTTGCTCAGCATCGACATGATCGCATAATGGCTGAATCAATATGAGGGGCTGCTGTACAGCTCACTCAGGCTCTGAGCAATCACATTCACAGCTTCAGGTTCTTATGCTTTCATTCTTTCCATGTCAGCATTTTGTTTGAAAATAAGGAGCATATAATTGTCAATAAACAATAAAACTAAACTCTCCCAAATCTCTCTCAAAGAAAGCAGAAGCAGAAATTTGATAAAAAGGGCCAAAGTCATTGCATGTGTTTTTTCTTCTCTTTTTTCTCATCCCAAAACACAAGATAAAAACTGTTTTTTGCACAAATTAAATGACAACTTGTAATCTACTTTTTAACTTTAAATCCTTACAAATTATCTGTTAATGTTGGGTATAACAAAACAACAAACACTCTCCACAAATGTATCATAAAAACAGTTAATATATTAAATATTTTTGCATTAATATTTTTGGTTCTCATAGCCGTATCCATAGCCATATATAAAAGTAATATAAAATCTTGAATGTACCTTTTCTCTAATCTCCAGGGCTCTCTTACACAGTGGCTCTGCCTCCTTATACTTGCCCCTCTTTCCATACAGCACAGCCAGGTTATTCAGAGTGGCAGCCACCTGCAGCACAGCATGAATGAACATGAGGAAATCAAATTTAATGTAGCCACATGTATGACATGTGTGACAATCCACAGTCATGTCGGTTCCCAGGTGCACAAAAAGAAAAACCTTGACATATATTTCCTACTGGGTCAATAGCAAGCAGAATTGAATATCGGCAGGCTGCACAAGGAATTCACTTATACTGTGATAATTTTTAAATGACTATTATTAACCAAACGCCTGCCCGGTTTATTTTCATAGTGCGGATGGTGATGCGGCTTTGCAGAATCATGGTTTTCTGCAGTCAATTTAAATTTAACCATTTAAGGAGATGTTGCATCAAATTTCACATTTCTTAACTTGAAAATCTTGAAAGTAATGGAAACACAGCGGTTTGCTAAAAACCTACAGCGGGATGGTCTTTGCCCAGAGTCTTCTCCCTGATGGACAGAGCATCGTTGAGCAGGTGTGCTGCCTCTTTGTATTTGTTTTGATCCCTGAGACACAGACAGAGAAAAATGACATCTGTTGCTTATTTGCTAGTGACTAACAGGACTGTTAAGTAAAACCATGAATCAATATAATAAATAATACAGTGCAAAAAAAAAATAGTTCTTAAAGCAAGTAGATGTGAAAAACAGCCCAAAATAGTTACAAAAATATGTACTCAATATGCTTCTCTCAGAAGCTGAGACATCAGCCGTGCACAGAACATTAACTTAACATTCAACTATCCATAATATTAATTTTCTTGTAAAATAATTTAATTTAAATAATTTATTTTCTTGTACGTCTTGTTGGCATGTTGCATTGTTACCCTGGCACTGTGACTTGTTTGATATCAAAGGTGTAGCCTTAACATGCACAGACTCATAGTCCCACTAACCTGTACACCAAAGCAAGGATGTTAAGCATGGTAGCAACATCAGGGTGATCGTGACCTGAGGTCTTCTCCAGATCTTCTAGGGCCTGCTTACAAAGTGGCACAGCTACTTCATAGCGACCCTGTGAGGCATACTGGATCACCAGGTTGTGGAGGGTTCTGAGGCGGGCTGGTATTTCATAACCACCCTGCTGCGCAGCGGCCACAGCTGCACTGTTATGCTGGTGCTGCACTGCAGGGGATAAGAGCACACACATGGCTCAGTTTGAAGAACCAGGCACAGCAAAGCTCGTAGATGCTAATATTCTGCGTTTTCAATCACGCAAATGTAAACACCATAATAACTTGTATATATTTGCCAACTGTAATTATCAATGTCTTATACTAGATTAACAGACATGTTACAAAGTTTACTTACTTCCTTGGGCATGTTCTTCTTCATCATTAGGGAAGAGATCATCCAGAGAGTCTTTAGGTGGTTCACCATCTTTTTCCTCCTGGGGCAACAAAAGAAAGGAGAAGAGGAAGTGAGAAAAATAAAGGCAATTTCTGCTAAATAAACCATGTAAAAAGCTGCATTGGATGGCTCGGTTATTCAGCTGGAAACACCTGACTAAATAAATACCCATTAAGCAGTATACCTGATGAAAATGAAATCTAGCTGCTTGTCATTTACTATTTTAACCTTGTTTAGTAGTGAGATGTTGTGACGGTGTGACCAATTGCAAACAAATGTGTTTTGACAATGTGCCATAGCAATGGCCACACAGGATCCACAACATGTTTTGGAAGCTGACAGACTGTTAATGTTTGATTCCTCCTTTGTGTTTGCTTATTAACAAAAGGAAATGAATAAAACAAAACTAAATAATTAACATCAGACACAGTTATATCTGACATCAATAATCTTTACTTTAATTTTAAAATCATAGACACTGAATTTCTTCCTCTCACTGTTTCCATTTCAGATCTCTCGCAGCGTTTCTGACTGGCAATATGAAATGCTACATTTCTAGAAAAAGATTTGCTTTGGCAGCTTCTTGGAGATTTTAAAACTGCAAAGCAAAGCTAAAAGGCTTTAAACAGGCACAGCAAGGGAGATTTGGCCCAGAAAAATGCCCCCAGAGGCTCTGCTTCTATCAAAGTCCAGCACTGAGGTCAGCAGCTCTCTACTTCACTCTCTACCAGCATGAATAAGGCAAAGTGAGGACATAAGAGCAGGAGACTCAGCTGGATAAGCTAATCTATTACAAACTGTGCAAGGACAACAGAATATTATTTTTCAGCCACTCTTAATAACCACCTTCCAACAGGCAAGCAGCATGGTTTGTTCAGATGTGATTTGTAAAGCAGTGCTTGTCATGGCATCTTCACCATTTAATCAACTGCCTTTTTTCTTTTAACCTTAATCTGATTAACAGGGAGAAAAGGCTTCTATGTTGTACTAGCTATTAAGCTATTAAGTCATTTCAATTCAGCATTAAGGAGAGATTAAAATGAACATTCTGCAAAAGTGATTTGGAAATGAAATCTGTAAGAGCAGGTTTTCCCACTCAACACACATGTAGGGCATTTATCTTGCTTACAGAGGGTGAGACATCTTCGTCATATTTCTTGAGCTGGTTCATGAACTCCAGGTGTTTTTTCTCTTCTTCCAGCTGAGCCACGCTCTGTTCACTCTTCTGCAGCTTTTGTTGTGTGTTGGCCAGTTCATCCCGTAGCCACTGGTTCTCCTGGCACAGCCTTCGCACCTGCGCCCGCAATTTCTGTTTCTCAGACTCCACTGCATTTAGATGGTTAGACAGAGCCATCATGACCTGCAAGGGACACACACACAAACGCAGGGTTAGTGAGGATAAGAGAGAAAGAGGGGTGGGGGGAAAAGCATAGAGTACAAGACAGAAGGGTTTAAGATGGCTGACTAGCCTGCCTGAATCACCTTAACTCATCTTTTTCCAAAGGCAAGTTCCCCATTCTATCTTAAGCCAAAACAACTTGCTGTATAACGAGTTTGTAGCTCAGATAGAAACATTTATCTAGTGACCACTGACTCTTACAGATGTTTTGTGACCAAAATATTTTCTTTTTCTTTAAAAGGAACCAGACTCACCTGTGCCTCCCCTAGGCCCAGCTCAATCATCTCCACAGATTTGCGGAGAAGGTTGGACTTCTCGTGCACAAGGTTAGCTTCCTCATCCTTTTTCAGGCACTTGATGGTCTCCAGCAGACTATGCAGGATAGAGTTGTGCTCACTCTTTAGTGCCTCCAGGCCCTGGATCACCAGCTTAGTGTTTGAGATAATCTCCTCCTGCGACAGTTTCTCCAGCTTCTCTTCACGAGGATACACCATTGTGGACATCTTCTACCAGAGGGGTTACCTGAGGGGAACATGAGAGAGCTGACATCATCCAGAGCAGCCAGCGAAATGGATATTTGAACAAAAGCTAAAAAGATTAAGCACACCTACACTGTCAAATATTTCATTAACCTACTGAAATCTCATGATTCATCTGCTCAACCCTCTTCAAAGAAGACAAAATCCAAAGTCATACAGGAATGGGTGATTAACTGGCCTATGAACATTTCTGACAAATAGCGTGCAGTTTCAGTGAAACCTCTGAATGCCCATCTCATGGCCTCAATTAACTAATAATGCAGTCTGAATCCCTATATTAGGAAAGACAGTAATAGAATGAGTGCAGTAGCAACTCTTGACCTCCTTATGAGCCCTGTGGAAAAGCTGACACACATTACGCTGCCATATCCCACTACAATGCACAGACATACACTAATTAAGCGTACATGACTTGGGGACAAAGAAAAAGACTGATGGACTTACTGATAAAACCTCTGAAACAGCTTGTCAGACTAAACAACAAAATTCAATTAGGTCATGCAAGTAATATACTCCGACAACTGCAGCAGTCTTTTCAAGGCCTCGTGAAAGCATTTTACACCATCTGAGGCAGCTGAGCCCAAACGTACTCTTGCTTTAAATTGCATGCTCTTACTAGTGTACTACTTACACAGTAAGCACAAAATATTTGGCTGCGGTGTTGTTCAGCTGCCACTGATGAGCATGTGCAGGCAGGGCTGGGCTGCTGGGATGTAGACCTTAGGCAGAGGCTATTTAAACTCTTAGCTCTATTGAACCACATGCACAATATACAGACAAGGTCAGTCTGAACTTTAACTGCCAAACACTGGGAAGAATGAAGTGTCTCTCCTCAGTTTTAACAATTTACACACAAAAAAATTATAGATTTCATATCATTTTTCCTCTAGATACATTATTATGTCTAGCAAGATTACACTAACAACAACCAATTACTTGCCAAACCTTTCCGCAAGCAGCAGTCTAGGCAGTGCTAAAGAAAACAACTTCAAAACAGTTGAACAATAAATAAATATATAAATACATGCATACATAAGTGTTGTATATTCCCAAAAGACAGAAAGATGAATGATAACACCACCCACTGTTATCTAATCATTTTCTTTTATACCCCTGCATGTGCCATATGCAGCCCACACCACCATATACAGACTTTTGATGCAGATTAGAATAGTCAGGGCTGTAGGGGGAAAACAAGAGATGGTTTGAACACACTGGCACCAGCTGAGGACCATCTGCCTTCAGACATATTCACTCCATGCACTTTTCAATAGAGCTATAACATTCTCCCCTCTCTCTTCTTGTTCTGATTTATGACTGTCACACCCTCAGGCAGATTCAGCTCCCTCCGCTAACAAAATCAGTGTCTTAGAAACACAGACAGCAGGAACAAAACTGAAGATTCATGGCGAGTCAAAGCAGGGGAAAGCAGTCACTCGTGATCCCTGCCTGGTTTAAAAGCATCACATTCTTTGTAGTGACAGGCACTGTCAATGCAACAGCTTAGCTTTGCTGAGAATGAAGCCAGGAATAAAGCAGAGAATGACTGTTGTGCATCATCACTTCTTGGTGGGTTGATTTCCCTGCCAGCAGGATACTTGCGCTTTTAATTGGCACATCAAGGGCAGTGATGCAACGAACATCTCCTGCTGATAATGATCCTACTCGAGTTATTGTCACACACATCATTACCAACACAGATAAAACAGCTGTGAACTGTTCTTTGGCTTTTTCCATGTATTCATGGCCTCTGGCTTGTTCTTAAAGTGAACATATAATTTGCTCTGTCGTACTAAAGTTCCAATTAGGTTAAATGAGAACTGTTTTAATGAACAAATTACAGAAACACCAAATTAAAAAATAAAAAAACGCTATTTCAGGACTAAAAATTTAGATTTTCCGATTCATAAAATGACTTGACTGCATGCTCATGCATTCGATGGAAGTAGATAAAGGAATGTGCATAAACCATTACACAGGACTGCCTACTGTAAAGGTGATGATCCAAAACTAATAATTTGGGCTCCCTTCTAAAGTGTTCACGCTAAAATCTTTAGCTAGCCAACCAACCAATGACTTCTGGACCAACAAGAAATGTGATTAGTTAGGTTGGATCTACATGAACACACCCAGATGGGTGTCATATTGTGGCCCAATGAAAATTGATTTTCTGCATCTCCTGCAGCTCCACATTTTTATCTCACTGGTGCAACCAGATTGAGCAGTGCAGAGTTGTGCGATTCTGCCTGGAGCAGTGTAAGAAAGTTCTCCCCCCCTCTCTCGCTCTCTAGATCCCCGATCCCACATAAGTAAAACCTGCCAATGCTCTCAGTTAAACTACAGAGGTCCTGTTTAGCTGAATATAGTATATGCCAATAGTGCTCAAAAACAATAAATAAATAAATTACTTCTCTCAAACGGTAATTCAATAACTTTACATACCCCTATTCTCTAATTAACCTTCACGTAGCTACCGAAAACACACAAATCTTAACCACATGTAAAGTGTAAGCAAGAATGTATTTCAGTCTTTAGAATAAATAGCCACATTTTAGTAATAGTTAGCCTAATGACTAAAATTATGATTGACTGATGATCCTAAAAGCTTGGGTACAGGGGTGATTGGAACTGATCTGAGTAGATATTAATGACTATGTGATTTAAATTAGTGTTCTAAGCAGGCTAACAATAGAAAAGTAAATATGCATGCAAAACTGAATCTCACTCCAATCATCTGTAAATCTTATTCTAGTCACCTCAACGAAGGTGGAAACACTGCGTTATATTTGGTTTCACCCTTCAGCAACATGAGGCAATGAACCCTCTGGAAATTAAAGCTTCAAATTTTCCAGAATGTGTGCAGGATGTCCACAATGATATCCCTCCGTATCAGTGATCTCCACTAAAACCCTTAAGGCAGATGACAATAATAGTCCAGATATGCTCAATAAGCTACAAACCACTGAACTGTTACTATGAGGCTTAGATTCATGATTTATCTTCAAGTTGTTTAATGTAGCTGGGGTCAATTGGTGGATCATCATGAAACTGCTTTGCTGGAATGATCTCCAGGCATAATGCAGAGCTCATTCAGGAAGGAACAGGCTCACAGATAAAGATCTCCTTCAGCTACAGCTCTCTACAGGGGAAACCAATCTCGTCTGACATAAGGAAGGAGGCTTCTATTTCTTTGATAAACGAGAAGAGGAGGATTGTACAGTTGTACGTAGCTTTTATTTTTTTGTGGTTACAAAGGGTTTTAGTGTAATGCCTGTGCTGTGTGCTCTCCTTAAAGCCATACGTCTAGCAAGAGGCAGTAGTTTTTAGGGTAGGGCAGTCGGAGCAGATACACTGTTAAGGTAGACATAAAAAAAAATCATAAAATTTATCATCAGACAAGCCCAGATTCAAACAGTTCAGGCTGTTTTAATATACATTTAAATGATGTTCAGTAGGTTTCAGGTACAAGCGCATTGCCCAACACCCCTTAAAAAGCATTTGCATCTTTATTATGCATTATTAACCACAACCTATTGATTATCTGCACACAAACAGGTGCATCACAGACCAGGGCTCCGACTGAAACATAATACTATATAATAGATGAATAAACGGCAATATTAATAATAATAATAATAATAATTATTATTATTAATATAGTGAAAATATTATTATTATTATTATTGTTATCATCATCATTAAAAGTATTACTATTATTATTGTTGTTGCTGCTGCTGCTAAGTTGGTCATAAACACCTTAAATAATATGGGCAAGAGTGACCTGTTGTCAGTCTAACAGTCAACACACATACTTTTACACTTATGCTTTTGCAATATGCTGAGTGTTGAGGTATCATATATAACATTTATTTTTTTCAGCTGCAAATTATGTCTCAAAAGGAAAATATTTGCAATGTTATAGTCACATAGGAAGCTCTTGATGTTCACACAATGAGAGGTAATACAATCCTTTCTTCTTTATTTAAAGCAAATGATTTTAATCATTCATACATTTAGATATGGAAAGAAACTACACAACTACAGCAAAGACAAAGGGAAAATGTGATGAATGTTATTGACCATGCTTGGACATCCAGTAAAATCTAAAAATCAGAAAGCTACAGAAACTTAATTTACAACACAATATGCAAGTTTTAGAGTAAAAAACAGAAACAGTAAAACAGTCACAGCGAAGCCTAGTGAAAATCAACTCAACACTGAAAATATACATGAACAGAGTGACATTTCAAACTCCCTGCACTTGGTGTGGTAATTCTCTGTATACCTATGCAGGTGATGTTTACATAAACCACACCATACACCTTATCTTCAACACACATTCACATATTCTCAGAGTCAAGCACCTGAAGTGTTTAATGTGGAATCAAAGGCTCGTTTCCATAACCTACGCTAATATTGCAGGGAAAATAAGCTCTCTCTGTGATCAAAGGTGTCAGCAAATCCGGCGGGGACTGGCGCAGAGTCCTGCCACTCACTGAGATTTGAGTCGTGGCAGGCAAAGGAAGCTTTATGTCAACATAAACAAAAGGGTAGCTGTCTAACAGTAGCCATACCAAACAGCTAGCGCAGGGCAAATTACAGAAAGAATTACTGAGCATACAGTTAGTACCTGCTCAGAGCCAGTTTTGAAGGTCAGAGCAAGCACAAAATACACAGCAACAATGAACAAACAGGGCTTTATCGAACATCCAACACAAGGAATTACCCTACAGTTTGTTCATGATTTGTACATGGTTCAGGCTAAACCTGACACAGTACTTATGTTACTGGATCAATCATGAACTGCGACACCACCTTTATCTTATAAACGCTTGTTACACAATCAACAAGCACGCATCCTAGAATTATCTCTCTTCTTTATTGATGGAGATGAATTATTTAGCAAAGGAAACAACAAAGCAGGTTCCTTGAGGTTTGAAGAGCAAGCAACAAAAAACAAAAAAGGAGAAAATGACTGAAAACAGGAAAAGAAATCAACAACCTCGCGGCAAAAACTTCACAACCATCCTTGCACAGAGGGAAACTGGACATAATTTTAAAAGCCTTTTTAAACAGAGGACGGACAAACATCACAATAACGCAGCAATCTTTGTGGCCCCTTAAAAAGTAAAGGCTAATTTTAATTGCTACATCGAGTCGAGACTGCCTCCAACTGTCTTAGACAACTGGAGTCAGTTGGAGTCACTAGGAGGGGTTGTTTACTAGTGATGGCAGTGGAAAGTAGTGATAATGAGCAGCCTACCTCAGCGTCAGCAGCAGCTCCTCATAGCCAGGCAGCGTAGCACGTTGCTGAAACAATGACTCAGACACAGGCAATACACCCTAGACCTGTTACCGTAGCAACAATATCCACGACAGGATTAATCCGGATAACAGCCTTCGTCTGATCTAGGCCTGAATCTCAGAACTGGACGAATGAAAGCAGGGCTGTGTGCTGTGGACAGCAGGAGAATGACCTTCTCACAGCCTCTTTCAGCATCACAGAATCATCAGGGAGCCCCACCCTCTGAGCAGGGAGAGGGGGAGGGGAGCGAGGGCGCAAAGGAGGGGATACAGGGAAGCTGCTCTTAAAACACTAAGACACTGCAGAATCAAAGGAGCACATAAAGGAGCATAAACCTGCATGTCCCAACACACACCATCACAACAACAAGCCTTTATGTTCAAATTGCACACACGTACACTCGCCCACAGCCAAACCTAAGAACATCAGTTTTACCCATGTGATCTAATGTGCACCTTGTCTTTTCTAGACTCATATAATTTAAAGGGCTTTGTAGTAATATGCCAACATTCTTAAAGTTTAAATATACCATACAGTCTAGTCACATGAAAAGTAATCTGCAAAAACAACCAGTTTAAATCACTTGTTTATGTAGTGCCACAAAAAAAAACAACAAAACAGCCTTTAATATTAAAGCATAACAAACGGTTATGGCCACGTAAAAATTAATTATTTTCTTTCTTTTCTCAACAATTCATGCATGCTAAAAAGAGACAAGCAAAACAAATGTTTTTATTATTAATTTATTATTAGGTTTTGCTAAGAAAACAAGCTCACCACTTGGAAAAAAGCCCCCCTCCCCAATCATCACCACCCACCAGGCAAAAACAACTTTTAAATTTGGACTCCTTGCAACAGCAAAACACTGCACCCAGCTAAACATTCTGATGCATATGCAGCAGCATTGCAGTGGAAAACAGGACTGTATCTACAGAACTCTGACTCTAGAGAATTCCAGTCCAATTTATTCTTGGGTATAAAGCTCCTCAAGCTCGCTTTTCTTTCTTCACCCCAAAACTAACTCCAACTGAATATATGCAGGGGGTGTAGCAGTAACTGGAGGGCAGAGAACAGTGCCTGGGTGATTATGCAAGAGGAAAAAAAAAGTCCTCGGCTGGAGCAGATGTGCTAATGCACGCCCAGGAGAAGCACAAGCTGGTGAAGATATGGGTCTGGAGCCAGACGCTTGGGTGTCCTCAGCTGCTCCAGGTCTTAGTCACCAGAGGAGAACTGCCCAACCCTATTTATGGCATCATCCAGCATCATCCCCCTCCTCACATTGGTGCTCAATGACCCCTCTGACCCCTGATCCTGAGCGTGATACCATCATCCCCAAGCTGTCTTTCCCCTTCCTCAGGCTCCTCCCCACACACTCCACCACAGTCCAAACTTAATTTGCATTCATGCTAGCTTAATAGTGCTCAGAGAGCGAGGAGTGTGTCTGTTTATGATAAATATATAAACAGTCACATAAAAGCTCGGGGGCGCTGGCTAAAAGGCATTACACTAGTTATGTAACTGACATTGGTTAATTTAAGTGAAGTTAAGTTAACACGTCCTCTACAGAGGACAGACCTCTGAACGTTTCAATGCACAAGTCATGCTAATCTGTTAAAATAATTACATTGGTAAGCAAAATATGAAATGTGGCCGGTGTTTACATTTTATACAGTATTTTATTTGATCCCTCATCACGTTAAACCTGGCAAACAATTAAACATTTAAAAACTTTAAATTAGCAGAATATGCCATATTTAAGTTTGTTCTTTTGTGGAGGTTTTATTACCCAGCAAATTGAGAACACTTCAATTGGTCCAAACTACAGTTATCGTGCATGTTGTTATGACACGACAAAATTAAAACTAACCAACATAAAGATGCATGTTTTTTTTTTTTGGACAATGATAATATTTATAGAGAAGGTATTTTATTTTTTATTATTTTGCATATCCCTCATACCAAGGTTCCTACTGAAGCAGCATACATAAATAAAAAGCATGTGCTTTACAGCACGAAAAAGCGTATGGAGAGAGAGGGGGCTAGAAACAAACAATACAAACCTTTGTACAAATTTAACTATAAACTGACTCCACTGCATATGACATCACACCAATAAAGTCAGCCAAATTCATCCCAAAGAAAATAACCTAACTATGCTAAGCCATACCACAAAAACACTGTCGGTCTCTGAAGGAAAAACAAGCATGTCTCCATGTCTTGACATTTAAACAAACGGAAACTCATTTCTAAGACATGGAGAGGAAGCTAAGGATTATCCACTGTTCCACTGCTCTGTTTGCACTGTCATCAGGAACTCGTGCCAGCCTTTTACACCACCTCCCCTGAAAGCGTTTAATCAATACGTGCATCACTACCATACTCATCTTCCAGTGTGCTCTATACATACCGCACAGCAGAAACGACTCAGAACACATATAGCCCTCTGTGTTTAGTTTTTGGGGGATGGGGTACAGTTCACAGAAGCAGACACAAAAAGAGGAGGTAGGCAGACGGGCAGACAGGAGGACAGGGAGACAGCTGAGTACGTAGGCAGGGTGCGGTCCTGCCGGATGGACAACTGAGCCAGAGGGGGAAGTGACCAGGGCACAGGCCAACTCGCCTTCTCTTTACATGCAGGCAAAGCACATGCAAAGATTCTACTAGGGGTTTAACAACACACAAATTTCTAAGACGAGTTTCCGTTTCACATTTTGGTTTTCAGCACCACGTTACGATCCTTCTTTATTTATACCTGTTCCAATTGCCAAAATCACAGCACCAAATAAAACATCTCAATTGCAAAACTAATATTAAAAAGGTCCATATTGAAGATTTTATTATTTCCCTTGAGGTTCACCTTCATCATTGGTGTGGTTTTAATGCAACAAATAGTTTTAATATTTCATTTTTACATTACTTTATGACATTCATGATTCTCATTATCTCTTAGAACAGAACAGGCCGCTTTTGTTACTGCACCTTTACCCATGCATTTACACTGGCAGCGACATGGCAAAGCAGCCAGAGGTCATTCTTTTTTTAACAAGACCTGCCAATTTCTGGCGTCAAGAGGCAGCGCAAACATTGGCAGCGCGAAGCAGGCAGTCATAGTCGGTGATCCAACAAAGAGCAAAATCCTTTAAGCAAATTCAGAGCAACCGATGTGGCTATTACCAATAAGAATCAGCACTGCACAGAGCAGTATGTGCCTCTCACTGTCAAACAGTGAGGAAACCACCGCAATCAATGGTCCAATCAGGTTTAGAAAACAAGAGTGACCAGCATTTTAAACACAAGAAGCGGAAAAGTTGTTGCCTGTGTGAACACAGAGTAAGACCAATATAAAACAAATGAGCTGATTCTGATTGGATGGGCTAAACTGCTGTAAGCACATCCTCCAAGGAGTTGGCCACACAAAAAACATTTTGCAAATGCTCTATGCATTTTGGCCTTTCATAAACACACAAACTGGGTTTTAGGTGACTAAAGACAGAGCATTTGCAAAATTTCTTCCAGGATGAAGATATTCAGGAACTTTTCAGTGTTGTCATGTAGACAGGATAAACAACTTGGGCCTATAACAGAGTGTGTGCCTTATCTCCTCATCCTCCTTTGTTTATATGAACCTTTTTTGTGCAATGGTGGACATATCCAACATTAGCACTACTAACAGGACTGTTTATACATGGATGTACAGTTCCTCTTACACTACACTGAAAAACAGAGGCATCAGAGCATGCTACAGAGGTCAAAGCTATATGCAGCACTCCTACGGGAGCTGGTTCTCATGATACTACAGAAACAAAGACTTCAAAATGGGCTGCTATTGTGGCATAGTAAAAACGGTCTTAATTAGGGAGTTAAAAGTAACCCACAAGTTTTCTCTCCTCATGATGCTTATGACTTCAGCAGTAGTACGTACAACATGATGATTGTCATCTTGTAATTATGATATTGAAATCAGCATTAATAATTTCAGTAACAGCAACTGAGGTTTTTTTTTTTTTAACTTGTTTTGTGATTGTTTTTTTTGTTTTTTAAGAAAGAACTGAAAGCGTGTTTTATAAATATTTCAAATATTTTAATAGCATAAAATCTAAACGCACATAATAGTATGCATCACAAGTCCTGGATATAAACATGTTTATCGCAACACCCCGTAATTGTCTCCACATACAGAAGAACCTCACAGAAGCCCAATTACTCTGCCAGCAGCTCCACACAAACACCCTACACACAGCAAAAGCTTTTTCGCACTGCCACACAAGATGGATGGGTTGTGCAAAGACTCTGCTGTGTGCTGTCATCCTGCCACACAGCAGCACCAACAGAGTCACTGTTGTAGTCGATAAGGATCAGTCAAGAATGACACAAGGCTGCGGCAATGAATAAGCAGCTTCTGACGTTGGAAAGCATATGGCCACTTCACTTCTTGCGACAGGATGAGAACTTTGTGGTTCATGAAAGAACACCACGTTATGCTTAATGGCATACAAAATCTAATGAAATGGGCCATACTAATACAAGCAAATATGACCATAACTGCTTTTAAATAAGCGAATCATACTGCAGTTCATTACACAGTAAAACAGTAAGTAAAACTAAAGAATTAGCTTTGATTTTCCAATCCAGTCTCACTGAGAAAACCTGGGCCTGTGCAGCAATCATTGTTTACCATCTAATCAATACTGCTGAATAAGCATATCTAAAAGACTCATTTGGCCAAACAGCTTAAAGAGACATCCTACACATGGGGGAGAAATCCTGGTCTTGGAAATCTGCCACCCTAGAAAGTTAGATACAGCACACCTGGCTCAGATGCCACTGAAGACCTGCCTTACCAAGGACAGAGCTGAACTTTGCAGGCTGATAGATCTCCAGGTCTAGGACTGAACACACCTACACACGGTTTATGGCATGTTAATGGCGTAGAATCCATCAAGTTTTAAGAGGTAAAGATTACAAGGGATAACTACAATCTTCTCTTTATGTTCTTTGGAGTTTTAAGGCACCATCATGTTTTGTAGAGGTACAATTTTACTAAGCGGCAGAATCACAGGCTTGGTTTGTAGATAGCCGAGTGATGCAAACAGACAACTACCTTTAAAAAAAACAAACGACAACAGTGGAGAGAACTGATGTAATGCATATAATACTACGAGAAACCAAGGAAATATCATAGAAGCAGATAGATCAGTACTGGTGTTGTCCTGCCTTGCATGCAGATTAAACATGACTAAAGCATTCCTATCTGCAATGGAGCAGTCTCTGCAGGTCATATACCATCATCTCTCAGTGCAACCAAGGACAGCATAAAAGAGCAGATACAGAATCACAGCATCTACTGAAACAGTGCTAGTGTTTTGCACAGTCACAAAAAAACTTGTATAGTGTAGCTGGTCCAACTCTAGTGCTACACTGGCCACAATGAGGTTAATAAACTGCAATGATATAAACTGCAGCCCTTATCTTCTAAAAATGTGTTCATTCTTTGTCACCTAAACATTGTGTGCAGGCTCTAATGTCATTTTTGCATTGTCCAGGTTTACTGTGTTGTTTTATTGGAGGACCCAGTCTGTTCAGTATGCAAACTGCTTCTAAATGATATGTACATGTTTGGTCTCTGTTCAGTGTGAAACACGGAGACGTAAACCTGCACTAACGTTACTTTAGTGCACTCAAATCAGCCAGCCATACACTCATTTACAAACGTCTCAAAACTTAACTAGGCAGCTGGCTAGCATCAGCTAGCTTTGACAGAACGCCTACCACGTAAATGTTAGCAACGTCGGCTAACAGCTAACGTAGCTAGCTAGCTAACGTGCTATTTGTGTGACCAGTTTGACCACTCACTTTGTCTGGTAAAGTCTCTTTGAGTCACCAGGTCTACTTCGAAAACAACCTAAAAACAGAGGCTAATTAACATAAGCTAATGTTAGCTGAAACGACCGGGTTCGCCAGCTAACATTAGCCATGCATTAGCAAGGTTATCCAGCTAGCATGACATCATACCTCTTATCGATATCCTCCGTCGGAATGAGTGTGCGTTGAATCCTCTGCCTCCTTTAGCTATTTCCACCAAATCGAAGAGCTTTCATGAAGCCATATAACCGACGGCTACCCGCTGGAGACCCGCTGCTTTCCGTTTAGTTGACTGTCCAGCCAACTGCAGCGGCACGGCAGCTAACTGAATTGACGACGCCTACCGCTAACACAGGCTTCAGGGACCGCGCTGAGCTCGAGCAGCTCCGCTGGAGGGAACAGAAAAACACACCCGAGCTAGTTTGGAGATGGGCACATCGCTGGTGCATAACAATTGACGTATGAGCGTAGGAAACTGATAAGGTGGGAGCAGCAAACACTGGAACACCCAACTCCACTTTGAATGTATGATGTCGACTTTCTGCTGGTAAAAGAAGCACAACAAACCTCTTTGGTGAAAATGTCTCTGACAAACACCGACACGCGCTGCCGGCTGGACTCGATGACGTAATTTTGTTCTCTTTAAACGGGGCGTGGCTCTCCGAAAGCAACAGACAAAGCCGCGTTCACTATTAAGTAATTGCCACGTCACCTATCGCAGGTATACTTTAATCACAACTACAGTGAATGTCCTAAATTATCCACACATCACTTTTAATAAGTGAGTTCGGCTACAATAGGGATCAGCCATTTCTGACCCGGACGTTCACACAGTTTGTATAATCTCCAGGTTAAACGTTGCCAACAGATTGGGACAATCTGGGATAGCAAATTCACCATGCACAACAAGCATAAGACAGAGGAGTATACCGCCCCCCAGCAACTGGTTGTGGAGCAGTGAAACTGTGTTCTCTGGAGTGAAGGGAGTTTTCTGGTCCAGAGCTAAAAATCAAGCATCAGTGCCTGACGCTCTTGTGGCTGAATGCAGGCAAATCCTCAAAGCAATGTTCCGACATCTTCTGTAAAGTCTTCACAGAAGAACAGAGGCTATTATTGCTACAAAAGCAGGAACAAACTGCATGTTAATAGCACTAATTACAGAAGAAACGCTGGATTAGCAGATGCCACCAAGATGATCTCCAGATGGTCTCCATTTATTATGTGGTTGAGGTGTTTTTGCATTAGTTAGGCAATCTACTGCTCCACCCAAGCCTATACAAGAGGCGGGCATGGGAATGGGCATTCTCAGATAAACAAAGACAAGATCACCTCATAGTAACACACCAGATTCTCAAGTTGTTGTTTTTTTATTTGTTTGTTGTGGAGGTGAAAGCTGCAACTGCTGTTTAGTAAAACTAAACTTATAGTTATACATACATACACTAAAAATAAATAAATAAATACATATGTTATCCTTTACAGTCTACAGGTAGTTTATACAGGTACTTATTTCTACAGTAATTCATACAGACTCATTTCTAAGTTCTAAACAAAAACTCCCCTAGTAATACTAGCGCTATAATATTTACAAACATCTGCAATGCTGCAATATTTTAATAGCAATTTATACGCTAATTTTGCACTTTCATATATATATATATATATATATATATATATATATATATATATATATATATATATATATATATATATATATATATATGTGTGTGTGTGTGTGTGTGATTCTTAAATTAAACCTGCAGAGGTTTCTGTGTGTAAGTTAATTGTCGTGAAAAATAACACTTTTAATTTCCAGGAAATGCACATGAGACTAAGATAGACTACTCAATCAACACCAGAGAGACCGATCACTTACCGTCAATGCACACGATACGATATACAAAGTAAGCCACAGATACTGATTTATCTCGTGAACAGTCGAAACCGAATTGTAACGGTAAGACAAACCTAGAAAAAATAGGTAAACAGCCGAGCTAACTTACCCAAAGTCCTAATTCAGCAATGCAGTCTCTGACTTGATAAGTGCTGCCTTAAAACTGTTTAGCAAAACTGACGGCAGTTGAGCCTCTCGCCCTGTTAGAGCTCTTTGGTAAATAGACACCAAGTGGCTTTTCTTGTTTGTAAGAGAAACAGGTAATGTTTCAGTCTCTCTGTGTTTCAGTTCCAGTCACACTTTAGTTTCACTTCACAGTGTATGTGATATATGTGATGATATGATATATATATATATATATATATATATATATATATATATATATATATATATATATATATATATATATTCTTTATTCCCTCAATACCAATGCAAAAAACAAAAAGACATTTTATGTATATGTAATACCACTGACCAAAATAATTAATATTATTAATATAAATGGGAAATCAAGCATGATGTTTCATAAGAAATGCCTTAGTTTAATGTTATGTAACACCGTTTGCCATCTCATTAGTAAAATAAATTATATGAAAAGCGAACACAATGTATTACTTAAACTTCATAGCTCAGTCATTCCGAATGCGACCGGAAGTGGGTAGAGCACATCCGGTTTTCTTCGAGGATTTTTTCAGTTACCAGGAAGTAAATTCTAGTTGACACTCTAGTTAAAACTCTCTGTGGTTTTACGTTCACCTGCCAATAGGCGACGAGAAGGAGCTGACGTAAGTTGAAAGTCAGGGGCATGGCGGAGGCAGGATGTAAATAACGCTGCCATACAGGACTGAAAGGTGAACCTTTAGAATGAATGTGTTCATGCCTTATAAACAGCAGTTACACTAAACTAAACGGTAGATTCCGCCTTGTAACGAGTTCAGCTGGATCGGCCATAACAGGACGGGATGTAGACTGATATTTTCTGAGGTTGTGTGCTCACGTGTGAAGCGCAGATCAACTTGCTACTGTTTTAAAGATTTAAAGACAAAATAAAAAAATCAGCTGTTTCACTGTGATAATCAGCGCTGGTCTCTTGTTTAGCGTAACAACAGGAACAAACAGTAAAGTAGAGTCAGGGTCTAGAGTACTGTCTTACAAAGTAACTCCACAGTGTTCTGTTTTTCAGACCTGAGCTATGAGACTCCTCAGTCAGGCAGCGCGGACTGCTTTCTCTCCGTCGGCAGGGGGCAGAAGAGGGTTTTGGGGCTGGCTCAACGCCGTGTTCAACAAGTACTGCGCTTCATCACCTGAAGGACTCGCATCTATATAAATCACACGTTAACAGACTAAGACAAGGGGGTAGTGCATTGATTGGATGCAAATGTTTAAACACAATAAAAGATGGTGCATTGTAGTAATCTGATCTGTATACGTCTTGTTCATATGTTTATATATCCTTTTATTGTAGACACAGATCCACATAATGTAATGCATATAACCATGTAATATAGCATAATGAACTGTAGTGAAAAAACACTGGGGGAACTTCCCTTTTAGGTAAGACAGTACATCACATATCTGTAAGATTACATAGAGATACGCTACCAGCCTTTTTATGAGTGCCAAAAGCCAAAATAGCCCCTTCAAGCAGCATGCCACACAATCCTACATCAGCATTTCAACAAAGCTTTATAAATTCTCTCTCTCTCTCTCTCTCTCTCTCTCTCTCTCTCTCTCTCTCTCTCTCTCTCTCTCTCTCTCTCTCTCCCTCTCTCCCTCTCCCCCTCTCCCCCTCTCCCCATGTGTCACAGAGTTGATTATGAACGGATTAAGGCGGTTGGTCCGGACCGTGCAGCTGCTGAATGGCTCCTGAGGTGTGGGGCCAAGGTTCGCTTCCGTGGTTTTGACCGCTGGCAACATGACTATAATGGTCTCCCAACAGGCCCACTGGGTCGCTACCAGATAGAAGCCATTGACGCCACAGAGTCCTGCATCATGTACCGGGGCTTTGATTACCTGGGTGAGTGAAGTCCACACATGTAGTAGTAAAGCAGTATTTACACTTTGGGGGTGTTTTTTTATACAAATGTGCATGTCTTAATTTATCAGTTTGCAAAAAGCCCAAAGCTTATTATATAACAGATAGATCACACACAAACCCCAAAAGGGAGGGGGTTGATTTCCAACCTGTCAAATTATTACTGAAGCAAATTCTTCACTTGATGAACATGAAGTGTTGGCTTTATGGTGACAAAGGTCCTACTGTTGTCTTGCTTAATCAGAAATTTTACAGAAAAATTTCCAAATGATTAAAGAGCTAAGATGTAAACATGGTTTAGAGTGGTTACAAATCCTTCAGACGGCTTGGTGACTCAAGGCAAGGTTATCTATATATCGCCTTTCACACACTGTGACATTCAAAGTGCCCACATAATTCAAATTTAAATTAAATAAGTGTAGACGAATAAATAATAAAACAAGATTAAAACACGTTCATAAATAATAGATTTAAAGAGGCATTAAAAATCAAATAAAAACATTTAATTAAGATAATAGAGTGCCATTACAGGTTTGGTTCTTCATGGTAGCCAGTGTAAGGATTAAAAAATGCTTACTTTGAATGTTTTCCCTTATTTTCCTCCTACAGAGAGGTCTGATGGCTGAACTTTGAATGAACTGAGGTTGTTTGGAAGTCTAGTTAGGAGACCATTACAGTAATCAGTTCAGCTGGTTGCTCCAGGTCTGGTATAGTCAGGAAAATCTTTTTGATGTTGATGTGAAATGCTGTGTTCCAGATAAACATAATGTTCACTGTTGTGGGAATGGGAACCAGACATCTTACGTGTTTAATGCTTTATGAAGCTCCTTCACAGAAAGTTATTATGCAAAATGCTTGTGAATATTCCCCCTCATGTCTGAGACATTGTTTTAGGATACTTTTAAGATGGCACATTTTCTAAATTCATTAATTGTGGAGAGGCACATGAAGGCTGTTGTAAAAGAAGATGTATTTATGCTGATTTACAACAACTTTACCACCATCAGCATTACCTAGAAATATCAGAAGATGTGTGGGTTCACTGGTGATTCTGGATACTATCAGAGTATAGTTTTCTGCAGTTTCTCTACTTCTTCACATCAAACACCAACAAATTAATTCTACAGCAGTATTCACATGCAGACCATGAAGGGGTCGTCAGTGCTACTGAGAGATGTAACATTTGGGTTAAACAGAGCCCAATTAAATCTACAGGCAGGGCTCCTCCTCTGAGTCATTCTCACCTGACTGGGTAGGTGATCATATGTCACCAGGCAGTGCTGAAAGTGACGCACTGAGAAAGTTTCCCCTCTGACAGAGACAGCGTGTCAGGGTGAGAGGTGAGAAAGAAGAGATAGTGTCTGTGCATGTGCGTGCCAGCTTTACGTGTCAGAGACTGGTATGTGGGAAAGAAAGACGGAACATGTATGAAGATGAGCCTGTAGAGGGGTATTTGTGCTGGTGCGTGTTTTAGCGAGAGGATGAATTCAAAAAGGAGTGAACATACCGGTAGATAGTTTCCACTGTATGTGTGTCAGAGGTGAGGGCGTGTGAGAGGTCTGAGTGTCATTTAGCTAGGTGTCCGCCGAGGGACAGTGTTGTGTGTGTGTGTGTTGGTTTTGAGATGTGTAGAGTGACACTTAGTGAAAGGATGACTTACACACAACTAGTCAGCGCTCGTCTGTGGCCTTAAAGCAACCCTGTATCACACCAGCCCCGAGTCTCCCTCATACATACACAGCACAACCCTACACCTCCTTAAATGTACAACCCTTGCATCAACACTCACCACTGCCAACCCATAGGCCACTTCAGGACACTTCTGAAAACAATAATGTGCTTCGTGTTAATGTAACTTCTCATGTTTAATAACGATTGAAGCGGGTCGCCATCTTGTTGGAAGAAATCAGGAAATGTTCCAACCTCTAACAACAAAGAAGAAAACACGTCCTTGTCTAACCTTGTGTAAGGCTCTGCACTTGTTTGTCAATTAAGAAAGTTTCCACAATTCAGGTACCCCATACACAACTCATACCATGATTTGAGGTGAGGCAACCAGGTTTGTGTGGCAGTATTGGTGATTCTGTTTGCTGACCTCATCGTTAATAAAGAAATTTGCTTCATCACTGAACAGCACCTGATGGGGTTTATTTAAAGCTGTTGTGTCACCCATTCTCCAAATGCTATCCAGTGGTCTAGGTTGTTATCAGTTAAGTGGCGCAGAATTTCGTATGGCTGCATGGCTAAACTCACATTTCAATGACAGACCATGGGTTCTACGTTGTAGGCTCTTAAGGCCAGGATAACAGTTGCTGTTATTACATCCACAGTGGTTTTTGTTCAACCAGCTTTCAGTTTTTGGCTACAGAACCTGTTTCTCAGAATTTTGCAAAATTTTGGCAGCTGCACTGCAGGTAATGGGAAGCCTGTTTGGGACGCATTGGTTGAAATCATGTGCTTCATTCAGTGGAATTGGGAAGGATCTCAACACGCTCTGTTTGGCATAATGCCATACTTTCTTATCAATTGTACTGAAGAGAAAATTACAGTTTAAACCTGAGAATTAATAAAGTCGTGTTGACATGAAGCACACCACATCTGATGCATCTGGTAAAGTCCTCTGCCAGTTTGATGTGCCACACACCTACTTGTCCATGTGAAAAACTAAAGTTGAATCCAAAATGGCATTCAATTAGCCCGCCATGTTGGTGATATGGCCTTACAGGTATTCCTCTGCACGATGGATGGATTATTGCAGAATACAATTAGGAACTTCTGCAACTCCATGCTGACACGTCTGGCATGTTGCGTTAGCAAACACGATGGCCTGATGTAATACTGAGAGACACTACTTCTGTATGTGTAGCTCAATAAATATTGCCCATATATCTCTAAATTTATCATCATGTATTGTTCCTGGTAAGCTTTATCTTCCTTCCCAATACCTTCTAGGTGCAACTATAGTTTTGATGATGGTGTATATAAAATTACATGTAGAGTTATTATTGCTGTTTTGAGCTACAGTGCTGTGCAAATGTCAGAGAGTATCCATCATATATTTAACAATATACCAATAAAAACAGTGATTAAGTAGACACCATTTCAAATCAATATAGCAAATCCATAAGAACAAGGAAAGTTAAAGAGGTGTAAATGGGAGTCTTAGCAACTGTACAGGGTCTGATACACCACTAAAACTTAGCATCCGATAAACAGTACTCAAACCAGTAACTAAAGCTTTCAGCCAAATAAATCCTTTCTGTCCATTCTTCCACCAACTTTCTGCTATGGGTCTGAAAGGACATCCAGCTGCAAATAAGCCGTTTCTGAGAAAGGAAAATGAGCACACAAAAATATCAAAATATCAAACATTTGGTGTTCTCAAAACAATAGCGTGACCAAGCCGGAGTCCAGACCTTAACATTACTGAATGTGTTTGTGGGTTCTTTGATTGTGAGTAGTGTACAAGGTTGGGAAACATATCCCTTTAGATATTTTTTTTAAATACTGAAAGCAAATCATTTGAAAAGACTGCAATATAAAATTTTTATTTAACTAAATTTTTTAAATAACTTTTAAATTTTACTTAGTAGCTCTGTAGGCCTGTATAAGTTTTTTGACATTCAAATGTTTTCAGTTTACATTTATTTAAATCACACTAAAAGTTGATTACCTAATAAATTATATTTACACTACTGTTCTTTAAAATTTTATGTGGAATTAAATATAATTCAATTTTGATGAATTAAATTTTTAGATGTCTTATTAAAAAATTCAAGAATTGAATAATTGCAAAATAATTTTCATAGCTTTTGGATTTTTGTACACATTTATATACGATATTTATTTTATTATTAAAGTATACTAATGTTACTATGAATAGATAATTATAGCATATTTTTAGTGTAATACATTTTTGGTTTCCCTAAAACAAATCTTTCCTAAAACATTTTGCAGTACACTCTGATGTTTAGTTTATAGTATTTAATTCTGTACAAATTATTGCTGTATAAAATAACAGCAGTTAATGAGCTTAGAATCTTCTGTGATTAAATGATTGTGTGAATGAATGATGAATGAATGGTCTCTTGGTAATGAAACATCCAGTATCTTCTTAGAAAAGCATATTTTCTATCACAGTAGTAAGACACCTTCTTAGGTACAGCAGCTGCTGGCATTTCAGTGTGAGACTTCACAGTGTTTATATTTACATAAAATATATTGACGCTGGTCATGGTCTTTGTGTGACCTGCCTGTGGTTTGGTGCAGAACAGGAGTAAGTAGATGGTAAATCTCTGTGTGTCCTGCGTGTGGTTGTGTGTGCAGATGGTCTGGAGCATGTAGAGGAGATAAAGCTGAATAAGTGTATATACATAGAGGATGCGTGTCTGGAGCGCTTGAGTCAGACTGAGAACCTGCAGGCCAGTGTAAGGAAGATGTCGGTCATCTCCTGTGGCAACGTGACGGACAAAGGCATCATTGCTTTCCATCACCTGAGGTAAGAGAAGAGCCCGTAGCTGCTGATCTACCTTCATGAATAAATCTTCAGACTGAGATTGTCATGTCTCAGATATTGATGCTATTTTGTGTTCTGACCATATCAGATTATTGCATTACTGAATGAACTCGCCCTCTGAAGCTTCCTTTCTGTTCCCACGGTGATTAAATAGTTTATATGAATAAATGTTTATTTTTTGGAAATTGCATTTCTGCAAAATGTATCACAAAAGTCTAAAATACTAATACTACCTAATAGACATTTCACTAGGGCTGTACGGGATTGACATTAAATGTGTTGTGTAAAATATCCTTCTGACTTCCGAGTGTGATGTTGGTTCAGACAGTTTTTTGTCTTGCCTCTCCTTTGCAGAAGGCAAAGTACACAATTACCAAAGCAGTGTTCACTGTGCAAAAAAAGAAGATATGAAATATCACATCACAACTGCAAGCACACTTTTTACAGATTTGTGGTTCAGGATGGAGGTGTTTTGTGATTGACTGTTAATCCTAATGGTTAAGTTACTAGACACCATGTGGGAGAGCAGGGTTCAGTCCTATCACTGTTATGTAACTCTTAATAGTGTGTTTGCACAGAAACTCATATCATGATGATATAAATACAGTGTTTACAATACAGTTTATTATACAGGCCTACTTTTTTTCCCACATTGTTCAGCCCTTATGTTTTTACACTTTCAGGAACCTGGAGTATCTGTTCCTCAGTGACCTGCCAGGAATAAAGGACAAAGATAAAACAACAGACAGACTGCAGACAGCACTACCCAAGCTCACCATAGAACTGGACTTGCCTTAGAAAATCACAGCCATCCAAATAGTTGGTTTAGCCAATTACATCTGTATTCAATATCTATACCAAATAAACTCATATGCCAGAATCCATTGGCTGCTACAGGGAGTGTGTGTACATGCTCTTAACAATCAGCTCATAATCTGATTATTTGAGTGGTAATCTGAACAGCATACCCAGATTTTTTAGGTTGGTTTTAGGTTTAGAAGTCCATATATGAAACCCCTTTAATCCATTAAGACATTTGATAAAGAGAACTTGGTTAAGATCAGTAATCAGGTTTCTTAGTTATTGCATAGTCTTTCTCTGATTCTTTCAGATTCCTCAGTCTTCACATTTGCAAAAACAGACTGTGATACCGAGCAGCGTTTACACAGCAACCACAGGATGGCAACAAATTCTTTAGTGATGTTAAAACCAACTACACACTTGACAAAATGTAGATCTTGATGGTGCATCTATATATTTTCAGATATAGTAAATCCAAGCAAAACAGAAGTTCAGTTATTGTCTGATGTTTGCAAACCCAGAGTTTTCAAATGATATGATTGCCCAAGTGAGCGTAAATGCGTTGAATAAATGAATGACAAAATCTGATTTGGTTCCGTTATTTGATTATTAATGCATGTAAACACACTCAGTGACTGTAAGGTACCTAAAGGTGTGTGTAGTGTTGTGGTAGAACTTTTTGGAGTATTAAAGAAGGAATGTATATGTTTACTTCTTGTATGTGTGTGTATTTATCTCAGTGTTTTTTAAATTGGGGCATATTTCTCAAAAAGTAAAGGCAACTTTTTAAATCCCTTTTCCAAATCTATAAAACCACAGATTTTGTCACAGATAAATGTATTAAAGGATCTAGTATGGAAGTACACCACAAAAAGGTTGGTTCCGAGTGATAAATAGGGCTGTAAATGATTCTACACCAAGACCAAGGTTATAATAAATGCTTATCATTTATATTTACTGTTATCGTTTGAGAGACATTAGGTTCTGTCTTCTGGACGTTTCCTGTTGTATTGTGGGGGGATATGTGACTAACAAGAAAAAGCTTAATGCAAAAGAAGTATAACAGTGGTATTGAATGTTCCTTAAAAGCCAGGACAAAAACAGCAACACTACTGAAAGATCTTTATTTCTTTAAAAAAGTGAGAGAATGTCATTTTCCCATCCTTACTCCCCTACTGTATGAAACTCATTCTCTCGAAAAAGCACCCGCAAGTCAAAAATATCAAACAAGGATACTAACACAGATGAACAGAAGGAAAAGAAGGGTGTCAGAGGGCTATGAGTGGGAAAAAAGAGGCCTGGGGATGGGCTTGTGTCTTAGTGGTTTGGCATTAGGTGCAAGTCAGTGGCTAGAAGGTCATTAGCACTAGTTATCACAGAAATAACAAAGTTGTTGATAAATGTCGACCAAAGCTGTAATAACAGTGTCCTGTCGACAAAAATCCAGTGACATTTGTTTTAAATCAGTCGTGTGATTTTCGAATCAGAAATTCTTAGTAGTGAACTTCATAATCAGCACGCCGAAGATTTAACATTACATTAAAACAGGGATGTACCAGTACAGAGAAAGACTATGAGAGCTAGAAAAACAGACATGTACAAAATAAACATGAAAATAAGTGGAATCATCAGACTCCTGTAGCTGTCGTCATTAAAATAACCTCGATAGTTCACTCCTTTCCTCTATAGCTGTGTCAGTCTCGCGCTAAACAGGGTCGTTATTACAGTTTTACCGTGTGCGACTGTCTCTCGCAGCACTTTGGCAATCAGAAAGGCAGTGTTGCAATCAGATCAGTGTACCTACACGCAGAGCAAAGCTCCTTGTCTATCACACACACACACACACACACACTCTTGGAGTACAGACACAGTCTGAACAGTCATATGTAGTAACAGAAAGGTACATCAGGTAAATACAACAGTGCATAGACTGACAGTATAGCTGTAGTTCAGTGGTGCAGAGTCTTCTTTCAGCAGTCAGTCTCTTCTCCACACGCACACACAAGGCTGCTGTATCACAAAGTGATTGGGTTACTGAGACACCCTGAGTGAGATGTTTTCACGCAGCAAAGTCACCTCAGGGTCCTCTTTTCCTGAGAGTGTGCAGGCTAGATCAGACCAGGGCAGGTGACGAGAAGCATGTGTGTTTTCGTCTTTAAGACTGCTGCACAATAGGAACAAAATGTCAAATGTGTATTAGTGTTTACGGGGGCAGACTGGAGCATGTATGCCAGTGTGCGTGTTAGATGTTGGGGAAGTGGTAGTTGAGTTTGCGCAGGTTGTTGTAGTATTTCCTGTTGTCCACAGCTGGGAAGATACTGCTGCTGGTCAGCTGAGGTAAGTACTGCAGACAGATAAACAGATAGAAAGGGAAGGTTAATGAAATGATTCATAAACAAATAACCATTTTGTGTAGCTCACCCGAACGATAGCCAAACATTAGTTTATCATTAGTTTTATCTTTGATGTATTTTTTTAACAAGTACCTTGTAATGGTGCTGCTACTTCTAATGACAGCTAGAGCAGTGTTGAGCTCAGTTTGCTGTAGCATTTTATTCTGCCCCTATCAGATCTCCTGTGATCGAAAACCAAATACTAATACTGATACTGATACTAATACCAAAAATAAAACTACACTAAAACTACTTTTCAGAAAATAAAAATAAGACTAAAACATAAACCTGCACCGTTAAAACTAACTGAAACCAACGAAAAACTGAATGAAACATCAGAACTATAATAACCCTGGTCTAACCTGCAGAGATAATAATGCTCCACATTTATCTGCAACTAAAGTCTTTACTTTGGTCTAATGAGCAGTGGGCAATGTTGACCCATGTCTGTAAGAACATGCTTGATGTTAGGTTATTCATCTGATAATGTAATATTCAGTAACCACTATAATATTTCCTGTTATGTTTTTTGTCTTCTCCTGTAAAGCTACCATCTTGAAATGTCTTTCTTTGGCCGAAGATGATATGATACAAATATCCAGGATTTCTAGTTTTAAAAAGAAAGAGGGAATATGTGCAGGCCTTGCATAAAAGAATTGTTCATGTGATATGGATAAATTATTGCCCCCAGCCCCTGGGAGTGTGGTGGCTGTGGTTACTCACCCCCGGGGGAAGGTGTTTGCGGGGTTGCCGTTGCACTCGTCTCCTCACTCTTTCCAGCTCTCGTGTGGCACTCTCTGTCTCCTCTCTCTGACTGTCAAAGTAAGGATGCTCCAACAATTGCTCACATGTTAACCTCTCAGCAGGGTCCATACGCAAACAACCCTGTGAGAGAGAGAGAGAGTGAAAGAGAGAGGGAGTGAGGGGTGGATTGATTTGGTCCTGGATATTTGGTATAGTCCCTCTATATGGCCCTTTATAGAGTTTAGTTGATGTTTTTTTTATTTCAGCTGTTTAGGGGCTTCACCTTCATCAGACTCAGTGCCTGGTAGGAGATGTTTGGGTACTTCTGCTCCAGAGACTCCTGCACACAGAGAAACACACACGCTCAGTTCCACACGGGATAGGAGTGATATCACCCTGCGTCATCTCTCCTGTGTTTCTTTTTTTTGTTGGCGCATGCACATGGGATTGAGGTGATGTCACACATACACACGTAATGTCATGTGTTTGTGGAAACACACATATGGTCATGGATTTAGCTCCTTCTTGGAATCAGGTGTCTCCAGGATCATGGAAAAAGTGAGGGTTATTCCACACCAACACACCTGGGGCATTAGTCATCAGTCAATCAGTTAGCCAGTCAGTCAGTCAGTCAATAAATAAATCAATTAATAAATAAATTAATTAATCAATCAAAAACATCAATATTTTAAAACCACTTATTTGCATTTTTAAAGGTGTAATGGTGTATAAAGTGTAGCACTGTTGTCCAGCGGGTAGCACTGTTGCCTCACAGCAGAAAGGGCCTGGGATTGATTCTCTGGCTGGGTGACCCGTCTGTGTGGAGTTTGCACGTTTATCCTATGTCTGCAGGGGGTTTCTTCTGGGTGGTCCGGTTTCCTCCCATAGCCCAAAGACATGCATTCAGGGAAGTTGACGATAAACAATTGTCATCTCTAGGTATGAGTGTGTGTGAATGTATATGTCTGTGTGTCTGCCCTGTGATGGACTTGTGAGCTGTCCAGGGTGTGTCCTGCCTTTCACCCAATGAGCACTGGGATACATACTGGAAACCCCCCAGAAGAATAAGTGGTTTGGATGATGAACAAATGGATTTGTGTACATTAATACATCCAAACATTCTGCTTAGATAGCTGGCTATTTATACAGTGCATTACACAGTCATTACACTGTACACAACACAGTACACATCTGTCTGCTGCTACCAGCAGCTCTGCCTGAATCTCCTAGCTCATTGCACTAGCTAAAGAGACCTGAGGAACCCTTACATTAAAGACTCCATTCATTGTAAGACATAAAAATGCAAAGCTGCAGCAGAGAGAAGATCAAACACCCCTGAGGAGGGCACGTTGTTTTGCCCAGCTCCAGATTTAGCTCAGATAATTGCCTTTGCCTCAGCTGCAGCAGGATTTCTCCCTCCTATTTATGTGTACTCCATCAGGTATATGCCAGATAAATGGCAGCCCTAGCAAACCTGTTAGCTGAGTGTAGAGCACTCAAAGTCAGCAGGTTATTTGGAATTGGAGCTGTTCTGATGCACTCACCATTTCTTGTGGTTCAGGAACACACACTCCACTGAAAAACTGGTTATTGCTGAACACCTGCTGATGCCTGGGGATCAAATCACCTGCAAACAGAGACACAGTGTTTATCCTCACCTATTGTACATATACACTCCAAACGAACATTTGTACCATGCAGACCACGCATTGGAATACAGGTTTTAATAAGCCCCTATCCACCTGGCCTCATTACTTCCCCTCATGTGAATCCTTACACCATCCTAAGGGCTGTTCCATTACTTTATTAGTAAGTTTTGTCAGATGAGCCCTCAGATTGTTGACTGAACTTGCCCAGAAATCATTAATATATTTCACATTTCAACCCTAATGATGCCATAATGGCAGACAAAGCTGTTTATAGGCTATAGCTACTACTTCATATATAAACTAAAGAAAATCCAAATTCAGCAGTGAAACTGAGGTGTCTAAAAACTCCACTGCTGTAAGGGTCCCTACTTCTATACAGGGGGCTAACAAAGTATGCAGTGAGTCGGTAGGACTATAGTCTGTGGTGTAGAGCTACAAGGTGCCCCTGTATGGTACCTGGGGCTGATAAAATGGACATGAGTGTAGAAAGAAAGAGGTGGTTATGGCTGATTGTTGTACGTTTGACTTCTCTCACCCAGCGTTTTCCTGATGAGATATAACTGGTCCACGTCAGACTTGCCAGGCCACAGGGGGGCGCCAGATAGCAGTTCTGCAAACACGCAGCCCACTGCCCACACGTCCACCGGAGGGCCGTACTGAGTGTCCCCCACCAGAAGTTCTGGAGCGCGGTACCACCGAGTAGCCACATAGTCTGTATAATAATCGCATGGCCCAGCTACACACAGAGGCAGAGACAGAGGCAGAGACAGAGGCAGAGAGGGGGATGGTGCATTGTTAGGGAAATTAGCCCCGGTTATCCTCTATGTGTTTGATGTAGATAATTAATTCTGCTTGTCTGTATAATGTAGCATCACTGACAATGTTTTACAGCTTTCTCAGTCATAAATAATCCACAGCTCTGTTAGTCTATATTCTGCACACATCTAAAATGTTATGTTACGGATGAAACTCTAGCTCCCGGGACAAAACAATAGTTAAATGCATTTCTTCTCTTATACATTGTTTAAGCACCCAATTGTCTCGATGATGGCACCAGTTCTATCAGGTAAGGAGCACACCAGTCTCTTAGGATTCTTGTTCATAACGTAGGCAGGTTGTAGGCTGTCTAAATGTGATTAATTCAATAGATAAGGAGGAACCCCAGAGCAACTTTACTGACCAGCAAAATCTCCAGACCTCAAGTTCAATTCTTAATTTGGACCAGCATGTGAGATGTTGAAATAGGCACACACAAATTCTGGTTGAACTGTGCACCCAGTCAGTGGAAGAATAGAACAGAAATTATGAAAGTGATTGATTTTATAATAATAATTAAGAAGCAATGCTGATATCTGTTTTAAAAATACCATATACTTTCTGACAACACTATTTACAGTCCCCCATGTTCTAGCTATTACACTAGAATGCCCAACAGGTTCCAGGTATTATCTGGACATGGGTAGGGTACAAGCTCCACAGTGCTATGTCATTATTTGAGGTGACATTATGTTAATCGCAAAGACATTCTAACTAAATTACAAAAAATAAAGGATATATTAATATGTATTTTAGTCATTATTAAATGTTATTTTAATAATAATTATTAACAGGATGCTAGGTATAAATATACCACTAATTTTTTACCATAATGCCACATGTTCAAGCACTACTGTGTATTGTAAAATGACAGCACAAAATAAAAATATTTGTGTAGTATTTGAAGTGAATTTGGGGGACTCATTTGAACTCATAAGAATCATAGCTTTATTTTACAGATTGTTCTGTTTCTAGGTAATAAACAAACTAGAACCTGTTAAATATTTGCACTTCATACTTTACCACTTAATATCAAGATCATCAGGGACTGCAGAAAAAAGCTTTTTCTATTTTATTAAATTAGTGAGTGAGTATTCTAAATACATTCTCCCTAAAATGTTAAATGTAACTGTATCTGAATGCAGCCATTACATGTAACTGGTGTATTCTGTTTCGCGTTCCGTCACATCCCGACCTTGACTGTAGTGACATTATGACCATTTTCTACATACCGTATGTCTGCAACAAACTAGTTTCACACTATTAAAACATTAAACGTTCGAGAAGTGAGTCCAAACATTCTGAACAACTGTGTGCACGTGCTCTTGTACATACTGAGGATCCTAGCGAAGCCAAAGTCGCAGAGTTTGATGACCTGATGTTTGGTGATGAGAATATTCTCTGGCTTCACGTCTCTGTGGATGCACTAAACACAACACACACACACACACCAGCACACACAGGTGTTCAATTAAAAATTGATGGATGTCTATGGTCTCAGACACACTTTTAAACACCTACATGAGCTTTGTATCTGGCATGGTTGCACAAAGGATTAGTATGCTGATGTAATCCTGCTGATGGAGTCGGATACAGTCTAGTGTGTGTGTGTGTGTGTGTGTGTGTGTGTGTGTGTGTGTGTGTGTGTGTGTGTGTGTGTGTGTGTGTGTGTGTGTGTGTGTGTGTGTGTGCGTGTGTGTGTGTGTGTGTGTGTCTCACGCTGGGAAAAAATCATGGGGCAGGTATCTGATCTGAGAGCAGCATTTACCCACTTTTACAGCAGCTCTAAATTCACCCTTCAGATTAACATCGGAAATCTAAAACCTGACCTCACACGACCCAGCACAGTTCCCTCTACTCCTCTCTCTCTTACTCTCTGTCTATATCTCTCTCTCACTTTCTCTCACGCACAGTCTACCAAACGTGCACACAGAAACCCCTGGCCATTCTCCCTCTCACCGTTACCTCATTCAAAACAATGTAGAACAAAAAAACAGTCAAAGTGGAAGATAAAGTTGAATTAACTCTTACGTTTTGTTTATGGCAGAAGTTAACTGCCTGGAGAGTTTGCCAGGTGATGCTTTTAACCAGGTGCTCTGGGACTCTGCAGAAACAAAAGCAAAGTGCGCTGTAAAACAAGCAAAACACTTCGGAATGTCTATTCCTTATTCATGTGTTCGAGATATCCATTAAAAAAAGGCAAAAGACTTGTGTGGAAGATATACATGCAGTCTATGCAGTTGTAGACTATGGCAAAGCCTGTCAAAATCCATTCTCTCATATCCATTCAATCTGGTTTAGGGTGCTAGGAAAATGGCAGTGTACCAAAATCCTAATTATATATCACTTTTATGCAATCAATCATAAGTTTTTTCATTGATTATGATACACATAGTCCCAGTAGGGCTATTGGATGGTGCTCCAATACTCTAGAGAACAGTTATACTGTTCTACAGCTCAGTGCTATTGGGCTTTTCACTCCTCTAGCCAATGCTTAGCATGGCGTATTTAGATTCATGTGCAGCTGCTCCAGAGTGTTCTAATCTACACTGCTCAAACAAATAAAGGGAACACTTTGAAAACACAAATTAGATCTCAAAGGGAAAAAATCATGCAGAATATCTTTCCTCTTATAGACTGGGTAATGTGTTAGAAATGAAAGGATGCCACATCGTTTAATGGAAATGAAAATGATCACCCTACAGAGCCGGTGGGCCAGTCAATGGTATTAATTCCTTAATTTTCCAACAACTGCCTGCATACTCTCGCCACATGAGGCCGGGCATTGTCGTGCACCAGGAGGAACCCAGGACCCACTGCACCAGCGTAGGGTCTGACAACGGGTCCAAGGATTTCAACCTGATACCTAATAGCAGTCAGGGTGTCGTTGTCTAGCCTGTAGAGGTCTGTGCGTCCTTCCAGGGATATGCCTCCCCAGACCATCACTGACCCACCACCAAACCAGTCATGCTGAATGATGTTGCAGGTGGCATAACATTCTTCACGGCGTCTCCAGAGCCTGTCACGTCTGTCACATGTGCTCAGGTAAAACCTGTTCTCATCTGTGAAAAGCACAAGGCACCTGTGGCAGATCTGCCAATTCTGGTGTTCTGTGGCAAATGCCAATCAAGCTCTACGGTGCTGGCCAGTGAGCACAGGGCCCACTACAGGATGTCAGGGCCTGTTTCTGATTGTTTGGTCAGACACATTTACAGCAGTAGGGCTCTGGCAGTGCTCATCTTGTTCCCCCTAGCACAAAAAAGCAGATATCGGTCCTGCTGAGGGGTTTGTCCAGCCTTGTCCAGCTCTCCTAGAGTAACTGCCTGTCTCCTGGAATCTCCACCGTACTCTTAAGACTGTGCTGGGAGACACAGCAAACCTTGTGGCAATTGTACATATTGATGTGCCATCCTTCAGTAGCTGGACTACCTGTGCAACCTCTGTAGGGTCCAGGTACCGCACCATGGTACTAGTAGTGACGCTGACCCAAGTCAACTGCAGAACTAGTGAAAAATCAGTGGGAAAAGATTAGGGGGGGACAAAATGTCAATGACCTCGTCCTTTTAAACCATTCCTGTTTTGGGGGGTTGTCTCGTTGTTGCTCCTCTACTGCACCTGTTGTTCATTTCATTAACACCAAAGCAGCTGAAACTGATTAACGGCCCTCCCTACTACTTAACTGACCAGATCAATATCCCTGAAGTTGAACTGAGTTGATGCTATACTCTCATTAAAAAGTGTTCCCTTTATTTTTTTGAGCAGTGTATTATTCTACTGGCATTGCAACTGAACACTTGTGCACTTGCATCTTAAAGTTGAATTCAAACTTGAAATTGAGTGAAATACAGTGTAAGTGCAGGCTAGATCTAAATTTAATACGTTGAAAGGTCAATGAAAGTTCTTTGGCTGGGAAAACATGGGCAGCAGCCTGGCTGGCCCCGCCCTCTACCACAGGCCATGTATAGAGTGTTCTCATGTGCCATCTCCTTCTTCTATTACTGTGCTTGGACGCTAATGTGTGGAAGTGTGCATGTGAGATATAATGTAAAAGCACTATTGTGAGCTGATCTATGTGTGTGTATAAGAGAAAGAGATAGAAGACTCTCTATTGAAGCCTGCTGGATGTGTGTGCATGTGTTTTGTTGACTCGGGGCTCATAGATCTGTTCAGTGACAGAGTGAGCTAAATCTAGCCATCGGCACTGTGCCTTTCTTCTCCTTCTCCTCCGCCTCCTTCCTCTTCCTCCCCCGTTACAGGGCAAGTCCAACATATGGGTAAATAACCCCATGTTTCATTTGTTTGACATGCAATAAATATGCTAAGAGAGTTATTGAGCGAAACTGGCTTTTCTCTAGGAGGCGTACAAAGGCTACATTTCTGCCTAGCCATTAGTAATCTCAGGCAGTGGAACAAAGTGTCCATTCCAAAGGGAAATTCAAAAACCCTCATAAATCTGTCCTGGTGGAAATATGTGCAAAGCACACTCTTTGTTTCCATCTTAAAAATAAAGGTTCCAAAATGGTTCAGAACAGCTCTATAAAAAACTGTAAATGCTATAGAACCTTTATGTTCTTTAAGTTTTAAAAGGTTCTCCTAGCTCAGAGATCCCATTTACAAAAATGGCCTTTAAAGAAGGATCCAGTGAAAGGTTTTTTAGCTTCAGATTTTCTAGTGTCCAAATATGACAACTATTTTTTCCCTGCCTTTTTGACTCTATAACGCTTTGTTTATTGCTAATGAGTCTGTGTAAGTCACAATTACAAAAATGTATTATGCTTAAAGATATGTGAATTTTAGTGATTGAAAAACAATTATTATATCAAACATATAACACCAGGAAATACCTAGGCTGCTAAACTGGAAGCTACACAGGGCTGCATTAGCTGCACATCTAAACAGTGAGGAAGAAGATCTACTCAAAGCATCTAGTAGGGGAAAAACATGTTAAAGAACCAACATCACAGAAATATAGTTCTTATTTTTTTGGATAATGTCGCACATAAACATTGTTAAAGCTTCAAATATACCGAGTCCAATACCATATTAATAAAACTCTTTTGAAATAAGTTGTTTTTGTGATGTCATATATGCCTATGCCGCATACAGTAGTTTAGCCCCACCCAGTTTAAAGGTATAAGGTTGGAACATGGTTGGGTATGGCTGAATGATGACTGTTTTAGGCATAAATCCTGACAAATGTTAGAAGTGGACCTCAGAAAGGTTAAAAAAAAAAAAAAAAAAAAGCAAAATGTAGAATATGGGTCCTTTAAAGACTTTTACTAACTTTAATGAGCAAGTAAAACAGGAGATCATTTCCCAGCAGCCTTTAAGCCAGGATGTGGGGTAAATGCACTAGAGACTGAAGCTGGTATTGTCTGAGTTATTTTTATGGGCCCTCCACTAGTTCACTACTTTGGGCTATTTGGATGCGGACTGCCAGCAAAGCATTCTGGGATCACACTGCCGTAAACATTCCACAACAAACGGATCTGGCCACCACAGCAACAGAGAAACAATATGGCTGTTTGTGTGGAAAGGAGAAAGGAGTGGAAAAATGAGCACAGGCACTTTTAATCGGAGCATCTTGAGCAAGTTTGTGTGTGTGTGTGTGTGTGTGTGTGTGAGTGCGTGTGTGTGCGTGTGTGGGTGTGTTGGGTGGGGGGGGGGATGTACTCACCCTCTAGGATATCTATCAAGCTCGTTTAGGACAGTATGATCACAGTACTCAAACACTAGGTGCAGCTTCCTCTTTCTCCGGAACACTTCAATCAGGTTTACCAGGTTACAGTGCTTCAGTTGCTGTGGACACATGAACGCATACCTGCCGTGAGAGATGCTGTGGTCACTTTGGTAGCCCTGGCTCTGTAGTTATTAAGGAACTTTGCGTGAGAGAGAGAGAGAGAGAGAGAGAGAGAGAGAGTGTGTGTGTGTGTGTGTGTGTGTGTGTGTGTGTGTGTGTGTGTGTGTGTGTGTGTGTGTGTGTGTGTGGACAGAGGCAAGCTGCTGCATGTCTTATCTGACAGGCATCGTAAAATCTCAGAGCCCACACACAACATCTCCAATGGCAACAGGTCACCATCCACTGCCCTGTTTAAAGCAGCCTCCACTTTACGATTCTACTAACATTAAACAGTTAAAGCAGCTCACACATATTCAGGCTGCCCAGGGTCCCAACACACACCAAACCTATGTCCACATCTCTAGGAGACAACTTACTTATCTGTCATAAGTAAGGCGATTTATAACTGTAAAACCACAGAACATGTGGCATGTTTACCATCAGTTTACAATGACGAATCCAGCTTCTCTAAATGTCTGCAGAATTCAGTGGTTACTTTCAGACAAACTTTGTGACTTGATGAAATGGTGCTGGGAATCAAGGGTTGCATGTGCTACACACACATAGATAGCCATGGTCCAAATTGTGAACCTGTGCATGTTCAGTATGTACTATGTGGACTAGTTTGCTTTAACGTGCACTGCATGTTTCACTTCACCATGACTGTCTTATTAAAAATATGTTTTGAACTTAAAGTGCATCACAGGACTGAAGTAGAACAAGAACTCAGACATCAGGGAGCCAGAGCTCTGTTGCCAGACCTCTGGTTCCTTTTACCAATACTGTGAACAATTTTAACCTCCAGTTTCTCTAGAATTTAATGTGAAAGAGCATTTCACATCACATGACTTTGTTTACATCTTAACCATTTATTTATGCATACATTTGATAAAATCTGATAAAATTCCCCTTTAAAGCCAAAACAGTATGTGAGTGTAAGAGCATCTGCTTTTTTAATAGTGGTGTTAAAACATTTTACAATAAGCATTTCTGCTCTTTAACACTCAAAGTCAAGTTTCCACTAACTTACTCTCGCACAAGAGAACAGCTTTGCTGAAATACTGTTTAGAGCCTGAGCATTTAGATTCTCAGTGTATCCCTAGTAAGTAATGAGCAGAAATGAAAAGGGATTCACTCTTATAGAACAAAGCTGCCTAGTCACCTTCTCTCCCACACAAACACATCAAGTGCAGTGTGTTCATGGAATCCCAGTGCACATGATGTACCTGTCTTTAACAGCTCCCTTTTTCCCTCCCCTTTTCTTTTTCTATGTAACATAACACTGCCACCTCCCCCCCACCCCCGCCCCCCCTCCCAATACACACACAGACTTTCCCAGCTACAAACACACTTCTTATTAATGAGCAGGCTTTTGTTTTGGGTAAACTCTACTAAATGACTTTCGAATCAAGTCATTAATCCTGAGATGTATTACTCAGTAACTATTATAAATTATTCAGTAGTTACTATGTAGTAATGAGAGGGAGGAAACAAAGATGCAGCTTAAAGTGTTGAACAAGCAGTAATAATGAGTAAAGAGTGATATAAACTATTACAGTCATATGAGAGTTTTACAGTGAGTATTACAGTAATACAAGTGATATGAACAGTTAGAGTGATATAAGAGTAATATAAATTATTACAGTTAGTGATGAGTGATATGAACAGTTAGAGTGATATAAGAGTAATATAAATTATTACAGTTAGTGATGAGTGATATGAACAGTTAGAGTGATATAAGAGTAATATAAATTATTACAGTTAGTGATGAGTGATATGAACAGTTAGAGTAATATAAGAGTAATATGAACTATTAGAGAGATATAAGGGTGATATGAGCTATTAGAGTAATATAGGAGTGATATAGGAGTAATACAAACTATTACAGTAATATAGGGGTGATATGATCTATTAGAGTAATATAGGGGTGATATGATCTATTAGAGTAATATAGGGGTGATATGATCTATTAGAGTAATATAGGGGTGATATGATCTATTAGAGTAATATAGGGGTGATATGATCTATTAGAGTAATATAGGGGTGATATGATCTATTAGAGTAATATAGGGGTGATATGATTATGATCTATTAGAGTAATATAGGGGGTGATATGATAGTCTATTAGAAGTAATATTAAAGTAATATAGGGGTGATATGATCTATTAGAGTATTAGAGTAATATTAGAGTAATATAGGGGTGATATGATCTATTAGAGTAATATAGAAGTGATATGATCTATTAGAGTAATATAGGGGTGATATGATCTATTAGAGTAATATAGGGGTGATATGATCTATTAGAGTAATATAGGGGTGATATGATCTATTAGAGTAATATAGGAGTGATATGATCTATTAGAGTAATATAGGGGTGATATGATCTATTAGAGTAATATAGGGGTGATATGATCTATTAGAGTAATATAGGGGTGATATGAACTATATCGTGGTAAGATGCTCTACCAGGGAATATAACTATCTGTAGAGAATATAAGGGATATGCTTCTATTAATATACCCTTCTTATATAGGGGTGATATGACTAGCTCAGAGCCTCCTTAGGGGTGTTTCGCCTAGATGCTATAGCGTTTTTCTTTTGGATCCAATATCTATCGAGATATATAAGGGAGCATCATGATTGGGGAATATGATCTATTACAGAGGGGAATATGATCTAAAGAACCATAATCTAAAGAGTGATCGTATCTGAATCTATTAGTAATAGGGGGGTGATACATCCATTAGAGTAATATAATCTGACAGGGGTATGAATATTTATAGGGTGACAAGATCTAAGTTTTTCTAGGCAGATATGACCAAGATTATTAGAGTACTAGCAAATGAATATGACATACAGGAAGATAGCCACATCTATCCAACTTATCTCAGAATACCGTCTAGGGACCAGACCCTCATATAGATAATAAACTGCGTGTCACAATATAGATAAATCGGTGGCTATTTGTAAATCGTGGGAATCAAGATCATGTCACATTAGGGCTGTGTGGAAGCACTGGCTTCTGTTAAGGGTGTATTGAGCTGACAGTTTTTCCCGGTCTTTTCTAGGTACACGGTAATGTGACATAAGTATGTTCTGTGGTGACTGAACGTGGCGGATGCAGTAGATACAAATTCAAAATTCAAAAAACGCCGGAACATTCCTGCGTCTCTCCATCTCTTTACCTTCAGCATGCGGATCTCTCTGAGCGCGATCTTCTTGATCACTGGATCGTCCTCGGACTCCACGAACTTCTTGATGGCCACGACCTGGCCCGTGTCTTTGTTTCTGCACTTGAACACGACTCCGTACGAGCCCTCATCTCGTATCCCAATCTTGTCCCGATCTTCTCTATACTTACTTCATCTCCATGCTGGAGGAGTTGTTTCTGGCGCACGACGTCCCGGAGGCGCGCGCACTCATACCATCCCAACGCCGATCAGCCTGAAAAAGTACACACATCATTAAAGTACATCATTAAAGCCCGGCAAGTCAGCTGTCTTCATTCTAGACGACAGGCTGGAACTCAGCGTGCTCGAGATAATGGGTGACCTGTCGGTCCATGCGCCAGCCTCATTATGTCAGAGCACATAGTAGTTTTGCTTACACAATGAATTTCTCGCGCGCGTTTAATTATACCAAGTTAATTAAAATAAAAGCGCATCATAAAATCAGGAATCCGTCCAGAAGAACAGATCAGCTCCGCGTTCTCTCGGGATCATTCCCCAGCACGGATCTCCGAGCCGCGATCACTATCAGGCTCCTGAGCGGGTGTTGGGAACGGAAAGCGCTTCTGTGTTTCACTAAAGATCATTTAACCTCCGCGGACTTTTCCACGCGCCGCTCGCGTTACGTAACGCGCGCACCGATTCAGCTCATGCGGGTTCGAGGATCCTGCAGGACAGTAACTGAGCCCGGATACCTCAATCAGCGGTTCCAACGAGGCTATATTACATGTTCAGGGCCGGTTTCCGGAAAGCATCTTAGCACAAAGATGAGTGTTGAGTGGTAGAGCGTGCATCACCCTGACCGCTCTCTCTACCGGAGTTTGCTATTGCGAAACTGGGCTTAGACTAGTTACAGCTCATAACCTGCTACACAACAACACAACCGAGTGGAGAGTTTGTATCTGCGGTGCCGAATTAACACCTAGTCTCGAAATAGCTTTCTGGAGTTGAACATGCATCTACAGGCAGTTGATTTCAGCCTGTCCTGCAAAGGCTTGTGTTTTCCTGCTCCAGCTCACTTTAATGGAAGATGGGTTAATAAGTTGGATCAGGTGAACTTCCCAAACGTTTGGAGCAGAAGCAGGATTGAGCATCACTGATCTGTTGTATGGAATTAGGAGCCCTTATACAGAGCTGATTTAACATCTACAGCGCCGATTCCCTGACGAGCTAGCTGGAACAGTGTTTCAATATCATCTACAAGACTCAACACCAACAATGTTAAGTCTCGTGTCAAGCTGAACTTAGACAGGCCTAACCAGCGTGTTTTCAGCGCTTAGGTTTTAGATGGACGCAAAACACTTCAAAGCCTAAAAAGACCTACCTTAAAGGTATGGTCCGCACTGATGAAAGAGAAAACAAGCTCCTCCTCACTTCTGTAAGATTTACAAAGCCGAGTCACAGCGAGCTGAAGGATGAGGGAGTCGGGTGTGATGGTTGAACACCTGCTGCCGCTGGTTCTTGCGCTCGGAGCTGCTGCTGAAGCTGAGCGGCTTGTCCCTGTTTGTCTGGACTAAGCGAGTGGTTGGAAGGTGTGGGAGTGGACAAAGAGTCGGAGTTTCTCATGAGGAAGGAGCGCTACTTGTTGACCGTGTTATTATCCCTCTCCGCCCGTATTCCGACAGAGCGCGCCCTGCCGCGCTGCCATTGGTTAGATGCTCATGATCACAGGATCCTGTGCTGCTTTTAATTAGTCAGCCAATCGCGGCGCAGGACACGAAATACTGCCAGCCAATCCGAGCGCAGGGGCGGTGCCTGCCGGAATACGGGTAGACCAAACGGTGGTCTAAACTACATCACGCGCTTGGTTTCCGTAGAAACCCGCGCGCAGACTCCACCTTCTAGTGGTTTACAGTCTGCACGGCAACACTCTGCAGCGCCAAACCCGGGTTCAACAGCAGCGAGCTCAGCTCAAAGCCAAGTTCAGTTATTCCAGCTCAGTGTGTACGTGATTATAACGTCAAACTATCCGAACACAAACAAAGCAAACCAAGTTACACACGACAGTATTTACACCTGGTGACGGTAGAACAGTCTGGGCAGCAGATCCATGGTAAGACATGTACGGGGGTCCTGGGGGGTATTCCACAAAGCAGGCCTTTCAGTTAGCCAGATAACTTAAGCCCAAAGTCAAGCCTGTTTTGTGGAATATCGTCCCCCCCAACCACCACTTCTGCTTTTGGTCTGCTTGCTTTAATGCTTGTTAATTATCCTATTGGTCAAATCAGATAAATTGAAGTAAGAAAAAACAGTACAGAGTGCATCTACAGTCCAGTCTCATGTTCGTCTACCGCGCTCACAAAATATATTAATATTTAATTTGATTTGCTTTATACAGTACCAGTCAGAAGTTTACACACACCCAACTAAATGGATGTTTCAGTTTTGGTTATCTTAAAGACTCTATAGGCTTATTATATTATTATATGTTTTTGCCATCTTGCCACCTCTAATATAGATTATGTTGCACAAAAAAGCTTTTCTCTCTTTCAGGTTTGCACAATTTAAAAGCTCTCGTCCCCCTTTCATTTATGAAAAGAGACAGACCAATAGAATTGGTCCAAAATTGCTTAGCTAAAATCTGGTTTTAACCTTCATTGCAAGTTAACAACACTGTTTTATCCTTCTGTGAAGTTCCATTCTGGAGGTTTTGGAGGTTGACTGCATAATTGCATGAGTGCTGTTTTATAGTTTGATGTCTTCACTTTTATTCTAAAGCAAAGCATTAAGCTAAATGAGGAAACCTTCCACTAGTAGCCATGTCTAAACCTTTGACGGGTACTGTATCATCAGCATGCCTGATCCAAATAATCGGCAAAACAGACCTTTACTTAAAGCAATCGTGTTAAAACAGGAAACGCACTAAACCGGGCAGATCAGTGGGCCTCCAGGATAAGGTGTGGCAATCTAAAGCAGTGTTTCTTAATCCTGTTCCAAGAGGCCCGCTGATCTGTACTGTTTAGTGCATTTCCTGTGGTAACCCAGCCACATTAACTCAATAATGGGCTGTTAATGAGCTGATTAGTTGGATCAGGGAAAACTCTTAACAACGCTAACAACCAATGGGCTTCGGGGGCTGAGAAACCCTGACCCAGAGGACTAAAAACCAGTGATTGCATCTACATAATGCACAAGTCATACTGAAACAACATTGCACCGTCACAAAATTCCTTGTTCACAGAGTTAGCTAAGCTGAAATAACATTCAGCTGTACTGTGCTGAAGAGGAACAAACCTTTGGAAAACACATACATCACTGAACCTGTTCTTCCATCTCCATTAGCAGCAATCCTGAATTTAGAGTAAAATACAAGGAGGCACACAAAAAGAGTGTGCAAATGTGCGAGGAGTTATTAAATAACTGACAAACTACACTTTCGAGTCCTTCATGCTAACGGAACATGAGATTTTAATTAAGGAACCAAAGACACCGACTTGTTAGCCATCCTTTTTTATTACAAAAACGGCATACATTAGAACTCAAGCCATGGAAATACTCCGCAAGTCATAAAAACCTAGCATCTCCCATGTTTTGTCATTCTTAAATACAAAAACATTAATGTACAAAAGTGCTTACATGGTGCAAAGATTGAATAAAAGTTTTTATAAGATAACCATTTTACATTATAACTGTATTCTAAAATGTTTCCAAGCATGAGAGTAGGAGGGACTTTATTACATAGCAGTAAAATGAGGATGTAGCCATGCTGAGTCCTGCTCCGGTTGGGAAGAGCGGCTTGGGCTCTCTGGGTAACATTTCTTTTAAAACTACAACGTGGCTACAGCTCAATAAATTACATTTAAATAGCCCATGCTCCAAAATCCCTCTCTCCTTAGATAATCCCATTCCTAGTAAATACTCCCAATAACAGATTTAAACCTCTAATTCCGGCCTTAGATCAGTATTAACATGGTAAGGTTCATTTTGGACATGCATTAGTTGCATACTGAGTTAGACACACAGGAGGACCTGTTTCTCAAAGAGTTAAGTTAAGCACACCCAACAATCCCCTCCAAAAGGCACTTCATAGTATCAGTTTTCCGCAGTATTGCTGTTTGTTTGATATTCCTGTTGCTGAAGAATATTGCAGGCAACCCTGCTATTTATTACATTTGCTGGAATCTGAACAGTTATACTGCTGACATTTGGTCTGATGCTAAATACCCATCAGCCAATAACAGAGGCAGAAAGATGCATGGCATAGGGCTGCTCTGAGAATCCATTCAGAGGCATAGTAAGACACGATCTAGCGCATTCCAGTCACTCGCTGTCTTTGAACTGTCTTTTTAACAAGAACAGTTCCGCTCACCAAGCATAGTGCCAGAGAAGAGAGTCACTGCTAGACTGCCCTGGATCCATAATGGCAGCTGCAGTGGCTAAGCGATCGTGTAGTATTAGCATACATGTACTAGCAGGCTAGTAACTGTTCTCATGACCAGCCAGGATGTAGAGGTTGCTGAGAGCCGTCGGATTATCTGTGGGCCTGCTCTCCAAAACCACCACCCTAAAAAGGGATAACAGAAAAAACAGCACACATTAATGCTCTGAGGAGGGAATCACAGGAAAAAAAGGAAACAAGACTGTTTAAAAATAAATAAATAAATAAATAAATAAAAAGAGCGATAGGAAGGGGAGGGACGCAGAACTGTAAAAATCCAATTCCATTAAAAAAAAAAAAAGAACTGAAATCACTGATCATGTATGGCAAGGTTTGTAATCCTTAGCTCACTCAAGCACAAAAAACACTCCCATGATTTTATTATGTCTTTTTAAGGTTTATTGGGTAACCTTCACATCTGCAAAAGCACCACTAGCACTAAGCAGGTTTTGGAGCAACATGTGCTGATTTTTAGATGCCATCTTTTATAGCCATGCTTATTCCAGCATGACACCATGTCACATTATATATGTGTTATAATTATTGGCAAATTATTTCGATCACCTGTTGTTTTCAATCTCCAAATGTTTATTAAGCACTCCTAAAGAAACAGTGATGTAACACAGAAGTAAACCGTCCCAACACAGTGCAGGCATCAAATTTGTACATTTACAACATACAATAAAGTTCATGCATAAGGTAAAACTAAATTTACTAATCACTGCTTTCTTTCTTTATTACCACTGCACACCTCTTTGGGGTCAGGGATATATACATACAGAGAACAGATAAACAGTCACACTGAGACACTTTCTCTCAGCTTCTGGCCATGTGCAGCTGGTCGTGTCCTCAACAGAGGGAGATAGATGAGAGGGGGAGGCAGCGGGCACAGGGCATCAGATGAAATTACAGCACACAGACACACACACACACACACCAGCCTGGCACTGCCCATGTCACAGTGAATAAAACATTGAGTCTAGGGACAGAGTGTGTATGTGCATGAGGAATGCAAGTACCAGAAGAGAACGCCAAATCACCATTTAAGGAAAAGCAGCGCTAATAGTATTTTGCTCTCTTGTTTGTGCAGACAGATTATGCAGCTATCCTGAAACAGACTATATAAGCTGTGACAGCAAGGCTCATTTCTTACCCGGGCAGAGGCCGAAGCCTTAGGGGCCCAAGGCCAGCGCACCTGTTTCACAATGGATGAGTGCAACCTACCAGAGCTCTGACACAGAGAGGAACGTGTGTGTCTGTAATAGATACCGTCTCCTCCCATACTGTACTCCTACAGTGACGTTATTCTTTCAGAGCCAGCTGGACAAGGAACCCATTGGTTGAAAAGACACAGATAAAGCTTTGAGACTGCAGGGCATGTACATGGTCTTTTCAGTATGTTCTGGTACAGCACTGAATCGATGGTCAGTTTTGACAGCTGAACCGCAGTTGGGTAGATATTGTTGGTTGATTATGTACTCTTTCAACACATACACTTACAAACAGCTGTTACACTATTACTATTTGATTTAGGATGCCGGTTTTATTTTATTTTATTTATTTTAATTTTAATCTTAATTTAAGCCTGCCATCATACGTGCTCTCACACACTCACCCAGACCTCAGTGTGCCTAGCTCACCATGGAAACAGACTCCCAGAGGATGGCAGCGGCCAAAGGGGGTTATTGAGGGGCAGGGATTGTAAGAGGTGTTAAAAGTGTTTCCAGGTGATGATGAAACAGAATGAACTATGATGCCCTTGCCACTGGGGATAATGACTAATGACTGGGTAAATGACAGACAGCTGTATACAGACAGACAGGGTGAGATACAGATAGTAAATGTTAATGAGCGCTTTCTGTTCACTTACCTGTCTGATCCTAGCAATCGAAACACTCTGCTTGGATCACAAATCTCCTGTGTTACCTGCAGGGAAGTGGAAACATAAGGACCTAATGAATCTGGGAACTGAGGAAACTGGGAGCTCACCTGAACAGGTATTACAGAAACATTAGACTTTTGTGAAACTGGTTGCATTCAGTGTGCTTCAAATACATTTTGTAAACAATGCAAACTGATGCCTTTCTAGTTGTGCGATAATAAAAGCAGCCAAGTTCAGAGCTTCATTACAACATCAAGTGCTCTCCCTCTCCATTTATCCTATGTGCACATGCACACACCCACCCACCCAAACACAAACCCACACAAGCAAGCAATTACACAAGGTGACTGTGCTGGTGTAACACCTGACCGGCTTATCCTGCAAGACAGACAAGTCCCAGGTGGCCAGCTATTCTCTCTCTCTTATACACATGTGCAGCCAAGCGCACAGACTGGAATACTGAGGGTGCTGAGGGCCTTTCAGTATCGTCATAGAGGAGAAAAACAGCTGAATAATTTAATCTCTCTCTCTTTGAGCAGCTGCTGCTTTCTGATTGGACATCAATTTTACATCACCTCTGACATTGTCATCTACAAAACACATAGCCTTTCATATTCCTCCACTCACTGAAACACACATGCATTGTATTGGCTATCATAAGAGGGGTTCACCTCTTTGCAAGCTTTGGCCTTATACTGTTCAGATGGTGGTGATCGGGTGAATCATTTGACCATGACACACAGTGTGTAGGGTGACACCTCAAAACAGACAACCACCAACCAAATACACAGAGCCCCGCGCACGCTCACACTAACATAACTGACCTTTAAATGTGTATCAAGAGTATACTTCGGATTTTGCATTTGAATGCAAATTTTTTATTTATGGCACTTTATAGGTTTCCAAGGTAACCTATATAAACTTTAATAATGGTTTATTTCAGCATGCATCAGCTGCAAGCCCCTACTAATACCACGACAGAAACTATTCTCGTGTTGGGGTTTGGCATTAAAACAGCAATTCTGACAATCGTGTTGCTCTCTACCAAACCTTGTGGCATGCCAGGATAGATAGAGATAAATCCAGGATAGATTTTATAGATTTATAAGGACTGATTATATTATGCAGCAAAAAAATTGATTAATTAATTAATTAATAACCCAATGAAAATCCCTACACTGTAGTATTTAATCACCTTTAGCAAACGAGTAAGCTGTTGTTAGCTTGCTGATCAGTCAATTTCAGACATTCACATTCAAAATTGAATAATACATACACAAATACGTTTTTCGTATTTCACTCAAAAAATATATATGTCATACATTCACATTAACCTGATGGTGTGTCACAGCACTGCATAGTATAATGCACACATGGTTCTTACACAAGTATGCCAAAATCATGTACTTAAGAAGGGCACATAACAGAGACATTTCATAGCTGCCTTTATGTGCAATCATTAAAAAGTATCGAATCGATTCTTCAAAAGTAATAGACAAAGACAGACTGACTATACCTCATTAGATTTGAAACTCTTCCCCTGCATACCATGTTTCCAGAAGGCCAAAACACTGTCCTGAAGACACACTAATACATACACAGCAATTACAATCACATTCATATACAATGCAAACACAGAAATTCTTCAGACAGTTGTCTTACCTACTGAGCCGATGCAAAAGTCAAAGCTGAGCTCAGAAGCAAGTTTTTTATTAGACTTGAGCTTGCCTTGCAGATTCACTATCTTCAGATTTTCTGTAGATTAACACAAAAGCACAAAACTGAGCATGGATCCACACCACATATTTTCCTGAATCATCTGGGTAAATGCGTCTTTCAGAATAACGTCATACTTACTATCAAGGCACACAAGCACAGTGTCTCTTTCCAACTGAGTCACATGAATCGCATCGACCTGATTACCAGCTAGAGCACAAAAGGAGAGGAAAAATTTAGCCAGTATTGTAAAACCAAATAAATGCATCCAATGATGCACAAGTTCACAAGGCAGTGCCAGAACCAGTATCAATGAACCAGGAAAAGAAAGGAGTATGTTTATGGTCATACAAGTCACAGTGTGGACAGTACCTGAGCCGATTTCAGTAAACCAAGAGGAACATGAGTTGAGGTTAATGGTTTCGAAGCGGACGACTTGGCCAGGCTCAGTGCCCTGACTGACAGCCACACAAATCATGGGGTACTCCTGCTCCGGCACCACCAGCATCTCAAACACACGCAGAGGACTTGGCAAAGGGAAATCAAAATGCTGGAGAAATAAAGACAAAACAGAGAGATAGAGTAAGGAGAGTCTAAAAAGCTGCATATAACAATCTCTTAAAAACATCTTTGTTTGTGTGTATTGAGAATGGAATTCTTAAATCAGGCAAGGGTGTTTCAACAGTGGAGAGACCTCCGAAAGTTGACTGTAAGGTGTTTTGAGACAGCAGGTGATCTTTTTCAGAATTGTATACTGTGACTTTAAGGCCATCTACATGGGTTCTGTGTGTAACGTTTGACTACATTTGTCTGCGTGTTAGTTTGCTACTGACCTTTATAAGCATGAATCTCTGCATGGGTTCGTACCACTGTAGAAGAACGATGCCATATTGTAATGCTCCGCACAGGTACTTATGACCTGTATATGGATTGCGCACTGAGAAAAGAGGAGATTTTAAATAAATAAATAAATACATAGTGTTGTAACAACCAACATCACAGACTGTTTTACTGTTGTTTATGTATTCCTGTATAAGGTGTGGCTAATCTGTACTATATGGCCTAAAAAACGACATGTCCTTCCAATATGTACAAGTTATACTGAGCAATGACAATAAAAACTAAGTAAAGATTAAAATAAGAATAAAGAATAGACAAGTGATAAGTGCTGTAAAGTCTAATGCTTTGTGTAAAATAACAATGCACAGCGAGAAATTACAATATCCTCCAAAACCCACAAATATTAAAAGGGATGTGCCACACCAAGCATACAAAATACATCACGCCCACTAAAGACATTAAAATTGCCCTATGATTTATAAAAAATAAAACATGGTAAACCGTCTGAAAGAGTGAGTTTGGGTATGGAAAATGTTCATTTGTCAGAGAAAATGTCTGTCTCACCAATGCAGCACTTGTGACAACCTTTTGTGTCAGGGATTTTGGTGGTCAAGGCAAATCTCCTATTGACAAGCAAAAATAACACATTATTACAACACCTGCCTATTTGTGTGTGTGTGTGTGTGTGTGTGTGTGTGTGTGTGTGTGTGTGTGAGAGAGAGAGAGAGAGAGAGAAGTATCCTTTTAGGGAAACAGTGTCCTGCATGTCCTTGCAGTATGTTGTTGAGCAAGTAATGTACAACTTGTTTGTGTGTGCAGCTGCAGGATACTATACAAAGCTGACATCAGTGATTAGTGAGTGTTAATGTTGGGTTCAACTTAAGGTAGCTGTAAGTTGAGCTTAAAGTATCTTTGGGTTCAACCCAGGGCTACACAAGGCTTAATGACACTGGGGGTTAATGTATTTAGACAGCTGCACAAGAAGAAGAAAATGGAAAATGTGAGTGTAGAGCTGTGTATTTGTGTATCCATCAGCGTGATAGCCTGTGGATACATACTGTACAGTGCAAACTTGTAATCTAAACACCTATTAGGTACAAAAAAAAAGAAGGAAACATTTAACACAATGTGCAAGTCAGTTCAGGCGTGTCACGGTAGTTGCTTTTGTGAATGTTTTTGACTTTTTGAAGCGTGATGTTAGAGACCTTTTGGGGAACATGTTTTGCTGGGAGGGCACAGCTGTTTTCTTTGTAGCAGCAAGAGTTGACAAATTTGATAGTGACAGATCTGAAATTACAGGGCCACATGCTTTTGTGTATTTTTTTGTAAAATAGGTTTCCTGCTTCCCTCCCAACACAGAACTTGTAGCCTACTCATATTGGCCATTTTGATGAGAATTAATAAAAGGGTGGTTTTCGACATTTAGGTAGTACATGTATGTATGTATGTATGTATGTATGTACCTGGGTAGTATCTTGTCAGGAAATCTGTGTGTTTGAAACTGTGCAGCAAGTCCAGGTTTTTTCAGCTGCTCAAACAGGCCGATCAGGTTGTGAGAATACAGCTGGAAGGTTTTACCTGGCATGACATGTGTTAGACACAGGTTGTAAGATGGACAGGGAAATTCTGCAGAGGAACATCTCAACCAAATGGTTCTGTTTGATATATATACACACTTTTGTCTTTTAGGAACAAAGAGAGCAAGCGAAGATATGCACAGTGAGAAACAATTTAACCAGGGATGTACAGAAGAAAAGTAAAGAAAAGAAAAGGTAAAACCAGATGAGCATGAATGTCAGTGTGAGTAGGCCGTGTGCACAGTCAGAAAAATGTATTTGTGTGAGCATGTAAGAGTGCTTTTTACCTTCTGATTATGGTGATTACGCGTTAAGAGGAGTCAGCAGGGAGTGAGATCAGCCATGATCAGAGAGGTGAAGACAGAAAGAGAGAGAGAGAGCAAATGGGAGGGAGAAAAAGTAATCATGTAGCTACTGCACACTGAAGTTCTATACAAGACAGGAGCAAGAGGTGTGTACAATACACAATCACATCATGAATCATAGAGGACAGAAAGAGTCTGACAGCATTAGGAAATGAGAACAAAATTAATTTTAGAAGAACGAACGTGACAACTGTTGCCCGCGCAATTCATTAAATATGGCATGTACACTCATCTTCAAAAGAACAGTTGCACCCAGAAGGGCCCAACTGGTGTGCTACTGGGAAGATAAAAGTTACCAGGAACAATTAATGATGATTAATTAAAACTGATATGGGCAATATTTACTGAGCTACACATACAGAAGTAGTGTCTCTTAGTAAGGCACCAGGCCATCATGTTTGCTAATGCAACATGCCAGATGTCTCAGCACCTAAAGGTGTTCTGCAATAATCCATCCCATGCGCTTGAATAGTTCCACACGTCATGCAGATTTTGTGACACGTGTGACAACAAACCTTTTATACAGGAGCTGACCATGGACTTGTCATTGAAGATGACCTGCTGCCATTCTAAGTAATTCAATTCCAGTCTGGAACGACACCACTGCAGTCTTTGTCAACACTGACGTTGTGTTAAGGGCAGTCGTAATTATGGTTTGTGTACATGTAGTCCTGTGTGTAGCCGTCTGCTAATGGTGCTGACACTAACAGAGGGGCTCAAGGAGGACAAACGTACACAATTGTGTAAAAAAGCCTTAGCAATAAGGCCCGTCCTTGCTTACGTCACATGCACAGCTGAGCATGAAACCTGAATTATTTGCACATTTCACAATGTCATACCGACACACTTAAGTTTCAGTCCTGTTGCTTGATTCCTTCTGGCTGCAACTCTTTTTTTGATGATGAGTGCATACAAAGTAAACACCATAAAATCATTTTAAACATATCTTACATGAGAACTCACTTATTACTTATTATAAACAACATACAGACATCAGGAAAAAAAGGCAAACACACACTGATCTTCAACCAACAAACACAAAGCCTGAATAATGAGAAACAAAGACACACCTCCACACAGACAAGCACACAGTAGTTATACAAAATGTACTTATGTGTATTTGAGACACTTACCTGATAATGACATCAGGTTATTATTTATGACGTAAAGCCAGGTACACCTCCTTGGAAACAACTGAAACATAATCACATAAACACAGTCAAAGAAACAAACAGAGGCATTCAATACTGAATTATCATTTGACAGACAAACACTCTCCATAACCAGTATCAAAAAGGACTTTTAGAAATAACACTCAAGCCTTTTTACACGCCTTATCAGTGCAGGGCAGTCTTACATAACGCTTAGCAGCAAAGAGATTAAAAACACAGAGGACTTCTGGTCACATACACACAGCTCAGGATGCTCTTTACTGGACACAGTCTGAACAGGAGACCTTCTGAGCCTTCCCACTTCCCCACTAACACTTACACACATGCATACACGCAAACACACGTGCGAACACACACAGTTTTCATATTACCTCTACAAAGAATGAGGCAAAGGCCAAGATGTCAACTACAAAAGTAATCACGCTGTACCTGCTCCATGGTGGCCTCATGCAACTCGTTCAGGTTCAGAGTATAGATCCCATCCTCTGTCCCAAAGATCAAGTACTGATCTAAAACACAGATCAGTTTCCAATTGTAAGCAGGCAGCATTTTGTACACACAGACAAAAAAAACCAAGACAACTCCCTGGAATACTTACCCTTAGTATCTGGGTGGATCCATGAAGTGGCACAGTTGATTTTGAGAGGACATCCATCAAACACTTTAGAGAAACATGCTCCCATCTACATGCACATACAGACACAAAAAGCAGGTTAACAGGTCAACAGATCACAGAGCTAATACATACAATAGCAACAAATATTAAATGTTACATTACACACACACACACACACACACACACACACACACACACACACACACACACACACACACACACACACACACGTTCAGAAAGCCTGGGAAAAAGGAAGTGAACACTCACCAGGACTTTAGGCGTAGGTGGCAGGCCATTTATTGCTGGCTTCTATAAGAGAGCAATACATCACTATTTACACTGATATTTACAGGAACAGGAATAAATTACATTTTAATTACAAATTAAAATAATTTAAAGGTTTTAAACAAACTGTTCTATAAAAATTATTTTATCAACACCTCTTTTAGGCACTTGCTAGTGCAACAATCTGATGCATCCATCTCTATCTTGACCCTTCTGATTCTCACATGACTCTGCCCCTTCTCCACTTTCCCAAAAGAATTCATAAATGTTTGGATGTAATGACTCAAACACAATTCAATTCAGTCCCTCTGTCTGTCCCAAACTCAAACACCCACGCACTCACAGGGAACTCTTTTCTCTCTTTCCTCTGCAGACGACTGGGTGGTGATTTAGGAGTGTCTCCATTTACAGTGTCATCAGAGTCTTCATCTAGAGAGAGAAAAGAGAGAGAGAGAGAGAAAGACAGAAAGAGAGAGAGAGAGGTGTGAGTGTGTGTGTGAGGGAGAGAGATAATGTGACAGCGGGGTCAGATGAACAAAACTGAAATCTGTTGAATTTAGCAGCAGGAAACTGACAGAAGATGAAATGGAACAAAGACAGTGCCAGCCCTGCAGTGTCTTACCTTTAGATTTGGATACAAGAGGAGCTTGAAGAGGGACAGACAGGTACACAAAAGAGAAAGATGGTTTAGAAGAAGAGATGCATAAAGTCCTGAGCCCCAAAACTAGGAGATAACTCAAATTTCCAACAAAGAGGAAAAACAGAAGCAGCACAGATAGAACACTGACTAGGCAGTTTGTAATGGATTAGATTAGCAGGTAAAGTGCTGTTTAAAAAATAAATAAATAAAAAATAAAAATAAAAAATTGTGTATACATGTTTATAGTGATAGTTTGTCAAAAAAAAAATGTACGAGTTGATCAAAGTTAAACTTCGTGGCTAAAAACAGTGGTAACAGTTACCTTAAAGCCTGAATTCTGGCCATACTTTTTTTATATTCCCAGACAACAGTATGTATAATGTCAAAAAAAATAAGTCTATAATTTGAGGCAAGTGGTTGATACCAGGCATGTAGTAGGTATTGTGTTAATTGATGGAATGAAGTTCCTATTACTCATGAGCCACTGAGAAACTAGATATATTTAGAAAAGCAGACACTGGATACATTTGATTTTTCACCAAACTATCACTTCTTTGGAATTAAGAGGGAAAAATACTTTTTTTATTTGATGAGACAGAAAAAAAATACAAGTTTTTTAATAAACCATAGTGCAAACACAAGATTAGGTCTGGTAGACTGACAAAGAATAACAATATATGCATGCACCCAAGTACCATTGTCTGTGGCATGCGAAAGCAACCCAGGGCTGCTCACACTGGCAGATAGGTAATCAGGCTGTGCGTGTTCAGCCCTACTGCTTCTTTCCGGCGTGCTCTGTCTGCGTGGCCCCAGTGCTGGCCCATTGTCCGAGCCAGGGAACCGCTTAATTGTCGAACTTCCTTCACTCAAACCCAGCTCATCAGATGCACTGTGCAGACGTGGCTAACAGGTAAAAAAACAAAGTGAAACAAAAATAACAAATACATTTTCTTTGCTGCACTGTAAAAAGGCAGAGGGACTAGGTGTAATGGTTGCTAAAAAGTCTGGTAAACCAATGCAAAACTATTTAATCAAGAAAGTTCCATCTAGTTTGAATCAGAAACTTTCCAACCAATATATGTAACAAATTCATCAAAACAAATATAATTTGTGAGGGGAAACTAAGGTAAATGTATTTCTGACTGCTAAGTAGAATGACAAAATTGTATTAACGTCTTTTATTCAAAATCTATATGTTTCTGATTACTTAAATTTACATTACGACTACATGCACAGTATTCCCCCTTTGCAGGTGTTAGTAGTAGAACCATGTTAAAACTAGCCCCACCATTTGCCCAACTACCACTCAGTGCGAGCTGCTTACATGCACCAAAAATGGTGTTTTATTACAGACAGTACAGGTGTGAAATGAAAATTCCTGAGGAAAAAACATCTAAAACATCTATTCGCTGTGGGAACATGAGAGCGCATTTTACGCACACCTGATTAACTACAAAGAATTTTCACATAGTTATTTTCATACCCGCTCCCCTCTACATTTGTTTCCACATACATAACCAAGCTTACATGCAATAATTCCAAGCCTACCTTAGGAGGCAGTGGTGGTGGCACTGCCTGTTTCAGGGTAGATCTGAAAAAAAAAAAAACGTTTGAGAGAAAGTACACGTTTGTACATGGAGTGGGATGTTCGGTATGTACTACTGTATGAATTGTGTGTGTGTGTGTGTGTGTGTGTGTGTGTGTGTGTCCGAACAACTTACATCTCCACATCCTCAAAGGCATCCTCCAGTGGAGCCATATGTCCCCTGTGAAGAAGGAAAGCCAAAGAGGTTGAGAAATGGAAAAAGAGAAAGACAAGGAGTGAAAGAGAGATAGAGAGAGAGAACATATTTGGTATATATGGCAGTTGGTCTCACTCCCCGGACCAAAGTAATATGGGGCATATGAAATTTGAATGCTGGAATATGCCAAACTAATAAAAAGGCACATTCAGGAAAATGTAGTATAAAGATGGTACGCAGTGCATGCACATACACTCAGCTAAAACTAAACTTACATACACACACATGCTGCATGCTTTACCGTATGAACAACTCCTCCTCAACGCTTTTCAGGAGGCTCCTTCAATGGAGAAGCAACGGATGCAACAGAATGGGGGTGAAGACGCAGGAAACACAGGAAAAGAAGAACAAACAGACACGGTCAAAGCAAAGGGAGTGAGAGCAGACAGACCAGAGCAGGTGAACCCAGGTGCACGGATGGGACAGGTTAGCCAGTGATGAAGAGCAGAATACATGCACAGACCCAGTGATTTACAAGAGAAAGGTTTCAAGAATGAACGGGGAGGATGTACTGGTATGTTACTGAGTGGTGTTTGGAGGACACCTGCTGGGAGGAGCAGGGTGTTAAAGGTCTCCATTTTGACACTTTCTGCACTCACCTGCTGGAGATGCCTCCCTCAGCGAAAGGGCTCCACTGGGAGGAGAAATCACTCTCTTTCGTTACATCCTGCACAGAACGACATTAGATTGCATATGTTGGTTGAGTACAGCCAAATCAGCATGGATTCTTTGAATGATGCATTTAAAAAGTAGAAAGCTCTGGTTTATAGATTATAGCCTTCGTGAGGTCTGAACAGTTAAAATTGTAGGACATATTTGCAATCACCATTTCTGAGCGAGCTTCTGTTTCCTTCCTGAGTGGAGCCTCAAACTGCAGTTTATCAACTGCAATATACAACAGAGACAAATCAAATCAGATAAAAAAAACATTAATGCACATACACATGTTATATACAGCTTCTAAATTAGCACCACTTGTGCACATTTACAAGAATTTGTGCTGGGTGGTATATTGTGCATAGCAGTTTAACGCAACACACCATCATATAGGTTTTGAGTTTTAGCACTATACTTAAAAGGTCATGTTGTGATCTACTCATCTACTTTGGGCTCTTACAGCAAACTGCCTTAAACACACATTGACAATGTTCATATTCGACAATATTTGTATAATGGTTAATAGTCTCAGAGACCCATTTAAAAAAAAAAAAAACACAACCTCCCATTATGTTTCCTCCCTAATGTGTCCATGACATGCACAACCTTACCACAAGGGGGAGGTAAGAGTTCAGTATTTATCTTTGTGAGTGGCCCAGACAGTGTCAACACACTGCTGCACGGTGACAGCGCACTCACACATGCGGATGTCAAGTGCGTCAGAAACACTCTGTACATTCTGCCATTTAGGGTTAGAGACTGGTCACATCATGACCACAGTCAGAGATACCCACCAATGAAAAGACTGATACCAGAAAAGACATCAGAGCATTCTTATCACGGACAAAATATGCTCCAAATATTAACTGGACAATTTACATATACAAAGCAGTTTCTGTTAATATGTTTACTGTTGGCTGGACACTTGTAGACCGTGTCTGTTAATTAGTTCAGCCAACCGCAACAAAGAAATTGTAGTAAATGGTGATCTGAGAGAATTTACCATTAAATATTGGTATGCCAATTTAAGGCATATTTAGATTGCTCTTAAACACTCCAGAAGACCTTTTGTGGATTTTGAAAAAACGTGTTTCATTTTCTGAAGCCTTAATAGTTAATCGATACATACCCACAAGGACAGACTGCTTTTCCACACATTGTAGTACAGTGGCATTCTTGACTAACTGTGTGCCTGTCTGAACCGGAGTGTATGTCCGTTTCTATATCAGTGCATTTATAGTGACAGCTTGGCTTTGTGTGTCTGTGTCTCTGTGTGTCTGTGAGGATGTGAGAAAGAAACCACAACAATAAAGCAGAAGAGGTTTTAGAGGAGAGTTTCAGTTAATGATCCAACACTATTTTTAAGACTCTGTAACAGAAGCCACTTTATAATGAATATCTCTTAAAAACAACTTAAACTTCAAGTAGTTCCTGAAATGTACATACTGTGGTTTTAAAATAAGACATGCAGTTTCACATATAACATACAGTAACTAGCGTTGCACGCAATATCGATACTAGAAATACTATTGCAATAGCCTGCCATTAAAGACGGTACTTAAAGAATGACTGTGTTACAAATGACAGCTAAAATTTGTATGAGCTGTGTTAATGTGCCACTGGGGTCAGAGTATGTGCGCAGCACTTTGCTTTCACTCCCTGCAGGGAAACTTGGTGTGGTCAGATAACAAAAACAACAGTCATTGCTGCTAATACACCACACGTGTCACTTGTCATCTAAGAACAGTTCAGTTTCTTAAACACAGACAATTGACTGAAAAAAGCAGCACTAGCACGGAGTTAGGGTCCGCAACACGTTTAGGACCTATGCAGACCAAGGAAGCCAACACTGGGTGAAACATCTCACCAACAAAGACTTACCCAAAGAATGTAAGGAGACACCAGTTAGAAAATGTTAGAAATAACAATTACATCATGCACATGCCCTCAAATACGTCTATAAGCAACACACCACCTACTCTGCTAACATCAACTGTACCATAACTTGCAAGCTATCAAATATGAGACATTTGAAAGTATGCCGATCCAGCTACACCAAATAATTATTCCTTAGTACAGCTCCAGCCACCATGGACATGTATTGGGTCTTATTAGACGCTGTTTTATAAGGGATATCTGGTTGCAAACAAAGTTATCTATCAAAGAAATCTCATTACCTTATTCTCAAAAGGGGGGAGATCAGAATAATGAATTGCCATGTAAAAGCTTTGATAACACTACGACTTTTGAACATTTTCAATCATCCGATTGTTATTAATGTACATGTTTACTCTCAAAACCATGTAAATACATGTAACTAACAAATACATGCCTAACAGCATACAAACTACAATTTTAATGAACATGAGGAAAAACAAATTACATGAACTGTGTATCTGGCACTTTTGGACTTGAATTGACTAAACATGTTTGTTTGGCAAACCTTTTTTAATTAAACAACAAAGAACAAAGTTTTATGTTCTGCCATCTATTACTTTATTTTATTACTTGTCCTGGCATTTTAGGTTTTAGCCATTGTATTGTTTTAGTATCAATATCAAGATATACAGGGAAGCTTTGTGCAGCAGAGTTTGGGTTCAGATTAAAAACCAATTCCATAAACAAAACAACCTATACTGCATGACACCAATCTTACTCAACAAAACACAAACTCTTTTGGCCATTGATCAACTGTCATTGGTCAGCAAGTAATCATTAAAGCCTGGCAAACTTTTACAACCCTGATAGAAAAGTATAATTCATGGATAATTTGTAATTGCAACTGCAATGTATAGCAATGTATACCAAATGTTGGGTTCAGGCCTTTTCATTCAGGGTTGTGTTGTCAAATGTGCACACAAGGAAGTTTGGTTGGTTTTGATATCTCATTTACAGGCAGTTCACAAGCTCTGGTTCATGTTAAACTTCTCTTTGTTAAAATTAGATCAGATAAAAAATTTTAATTAAAAAAATGCAGAACACTAGATTTAATCAGCATTTTACAAAACGTCTTGTCTTCCTGTGGTTTTGTCATGCACACTAGACAATACGTAAAATAATAATAATAATAATAATAATAATAATAAAATAAAATAAAATAAAATAAAATAAAATAAAATAAAATAAAATAAAATAAAATAAAATAAAATAAAATAAACAGGGTAGCACATCTTTAAAACAGCACTCAAAATTCCAGACATCTGTTGGAACCCTTAAGATTTACTCTGCATCATCAACACTATCAGTCGCCTCTGAAAAAAGGCAACCTGGAAATAAGCTTCAGTCTGTAAATAATAACTGAAAACGTTTTATAATACCCTTAAACATAGATTTCTGTGTTTAGAACTGAATTTTTTAAAATTGATATTTTTGGTGGGTTGCATTCTCGATTTTGAATTTGTTGTGTGCATATTTAAAACACAGCTCAGCCAAACATCTTTAAACATTCTGAAGTTTGTAAGCCACTTTTGATGCGATTTGATTATAGGTTTGCTGTTAACAATTATTTGGAGACTAATGGCAGTTGGTTTTGTTAGAAAGAGGATTGAAAGAAATAATTCCTACTAGGAATTCAGCGATTCTCTCCTTCTTGCCACCTACCTGGGTCACCGTCTGTGACAAATCTTCACTCATCTACTCTAAACTACACTGACCTGGCTCTCCTTTACACTGCGGGTGGCAAAGGATGTGTGGGCTTTCAGTCAAGTCCATACCATTTGCAGCTACAGGACAAAATCATGCATATACATTGTCAGTGATTAAAGAAACACTACCGTTAACTAAATTCACAGCATGTTTTCAAAACTTCTACCGTCACACAAAAGTGAAATGAAACCCTGTGTGCAGGGGTGCTTCACCCATTACCCAAACCACTCCTAGACAGTTCCCATGGCTTCCTGTGTCATTGAAGTGAGCTCTTTTAAACAGGATTTCAGTTTATGTCCATACTCAAAGCCCAAGCTATACCAAAGACTCTCTAAATATGCATGTAGACACTAAACAACAACTAAACCACCTGAAGTGCACAACCAGTCTAACCACCCCCCCTACACAACAAAATACAAACTATGGGTTGATGTCTGTGTGGCACAAAATTATTATTTTTTGTCTAAATGTTGTAGAATCCGCCCTAAAATAAATCCTTTAATTTGTAAGGGCTTATCCGACACTGTAAGCCATGGCTACATGTTTGTTATTTAACACTTAGTAAGAATAGCTGTGGTCAACCAAGCTGAACTGTAATTCTTGACTGGTGCTCACTTACAGTTGATCTCTGAACGAGTTCTCTCAGCTCGAGTGTGCTTGTTGTGGGTTGAACGGATGGTGTGCCGCTCAGCCAGGGGCTAATAAGTGAGACAAAAACAGCAAGCAATATAGGCTGCAGTTAGAAGGGCTAAAACAACAGTACCACATTGCTGACTGCGTACAAGCACTGAAGCAGTGTTTCAGCATGTGAATGTGAGTGTGCATAAGAGGGAGAACAACTGTGCGACATTGTGACACAGCTGTAAGGCTCTGTGCATGCAAAGAGAATTAATGATCCTGAGGCACACACAGAGAGACATCACTGCCTGTAACCAGCTACTAAACACAAACAGAACAAAGGAGCATGGAGCCTGGTCACTTTTAGCCTTTTGCTTACATGCATGCTAGCATAGTATTACCTCAAGATCATCCTCGTCTCCCTCAGTATAGTGAGGATGGTTGTCTGGATTATTCATCTTATCCAGCAGCTCCACTGCAAGTCTACGTGTCAAACCTGTCTGAACTACAAACATATGCTACACACAGGCACAAGGACAAACAGATAGAACACACACAAAAATGAATGGAAAGCAAAAAGTAAAAACAATGCTTAAAACAAGTTTAGTACAGTGCAATGGCTCCAAAAACGGCAAATAAATTATCCACACTGTGGTGTAACTTCATTTAGAGTATGTCAAGACAAACAAGTCTGTTTTAAATAATGATCTAATACTAGCAACATCATATTGGGTAAAACCAAAGACCATGAGTACAAAATATTACCAGCCAATATTTATTCAATTGATTATGCCAGGTAAACTGAGCACAGTAAAGTAAAACAGCAGACACGGGTATGGTCAAGCAAAAAAAACTTTACCGTGAGCAGTTTTTCTGCTGTGGGTCTCTTCTTTGGGTTTTTGGTAAGAGAAACTTTAACAAAGTTTTGGAAGGCTGTAGACCTACAAAAAAGGGCAGAATTGGAAAGAAGGTGAGAAGGTGAGTGAAAGAAAAAAGCTGGGAAATTGCTACAAAATGATTTACAAAACATGAGCGAACTTTCATGAATGTATCCTGTTGCCATTAAACACAAATATGTTACACTATAAATATACACTCACCATTTAATCTTGTCCTTTAATTTGGGTGGCTGGAAGCTGCTTTTGGACATTAAGAACAAAGCCCTTCAAGTACAAGTGCACAAGGTGAGTCAGCAGAGGGGTAAACAAAGAGAGAGAAACATTTTAGTGCAACGTCAAGTAAAGACACACAGAACATTTAAAATATACGTTAACACTTGGTTAACACTTGTTCAGTCTAGTAAATCGAGTGTTACTAGAGACAATGTGGGTGTATTTGTGTACCTCATTGGATGCAGGTCAAACATTGGTGGCTGTAACTCAGCAAGTTCTATTGATGTAATTCCTACAGCCCAGATGTCACACAATTGATTGTAACCTCCATTCTTCTCTACAGCAGCCACCTCAGGTGCCATCCTACACAAACATATGTAAATTCACTATGTTAGTGGACCTTTGACATATATATCTATATAGTATTAACGTTCGCTACCAAATCAAATCTCAACATGAAAAGCATACTGAGGGTTGCACAGATGACTTAAACTAATCAATTAATAAATCCACTAGTTAGAGCTACAAGCAGCAAGCAAGGACAGTTCCTGAGGTTAGAAAATATAGCTACATAATAAAAACAGCCATCAGGAGACTTGGAATGCATTGAAGCCCTACACAAGATAACGGCTGTGTAAGGCAACGGTGAAATACAGTCTCCTGAGTCAGGACCTCCAGGTTTTGAGAACTGCTGCCTTCACCAGGTGATGATCCTTGCACTTACATGCAAAATGCTCAATCATAGTCCTTTTAGCACACTGTGTGACAATGCAAACAAAGTTGTGTATAATGCCAGCCACGATCTTTCTTGCCACTTCAAGAAACATTTTTCAATTCAGTGACTACATCTCACGCTAAAAAGCTGTGTGGTTACAACTGCTTGCTAACATCATAATTTTGTTTTTCATCTTACCGATAAAACCTGTTCACAGAAGCACAGACAGCCAGAAGCAAGCTACTGATTGCTAGATGATTTTATAACTGTAAGTGTGGAAAACGCATATGTCCTTTCAAATCTGGGCAGAAATGATAGTCTAAATCTCTCTTAATGGACCTCTTCACTCCTGATGAACATCTCACACCTCTAAATGATGCATCTGCTGCCAGCATTTAACAAAACAGTAAGCAGCTAACAAAAATCAAAAATAAAAACTAACCCACCCCCCCAGTTAATTACTAGTTAAATTAACAGCTTAACAAGCTGAAAAGCATAGTTACCGGTCCACAAGCACACCTACCAGTAGGGGGTGCCAATGAATGACTTCCTCTTGGCAATGGTGGCTGTTATTTTCGCAGCTACTCCAAAGTCAGCTGACAAATTAGAATAGTTTAGATCTCATATCAGTTAAACAACTTATAGAAAGATATAGAAATACAGAACAAACTGATATATGTGCCTTCTCACACACACACACTCACCTAGTTTGACATCTCCGTTGTCAGTGAGTAAAATATTTGCCCCCTATATACAGCACATGGATAAAAATCTGTTAGTAATGGGTACAGACTCCTGAGACACTGTGACTGCTTTACAGCAATTTGTGTTTGCTGTAATGTTAGTTGTGGCAATAGACAATTCATTAATTTTCTGTCCCATGGGTTTGTTTAGTTAAATTCCATTTATTGTCCCTGATGTATCTAACACCCAGGATGTAATAATGTAAACAACAACCTGCAACAGTAGGACATATAATGAAGTAATTAGCAATAGGACAAATAATGCAGTGCTCAACAGTCTTAATGTACTTGTTTAACAATGCATACAACTCAAGTCAAATAAAGCACTTTAGTACATTCAAGTTAGAGCACATTGTATTAAGCATTTTGAGATTTGTATATACAAAACACACAATCTTGTTAGGGCAATAAAATTTGACTTCACCAAAGGTATTCAGACAAAGAAGATAATAATAAAAGTAGCTTGTAAGTGGAGGCATGTACATCTATTATTAACGAATAGTTTAACAAGACAAGGAAGCAGGAAGTTGTGATGTGATGTGACAGAGGCAAAAAACCAGTTCGCACAGACAGGCAGTAAACTCAATAGAAGCACTGAGAAATCTACCTTGATATCTCTGTGCATCTTCCCTTTAGAATGGAGATAAGCGAGACCCTTGAAGAAGAAGAAGAAAAAAACCCACAAAAACAAACAAACATGACTTTAAGTGGGTGTCATCAGAGCCAACTCTAGCTGGCATAGACTCTGTCAAAACTGAAAATGATATTTTAATTGCATTTGACTATGGCTATGTTCTTGTTGGCAGAATATCAATTTTTTTTTTTTTTTATCAAATTTTTTTTTTTAGGGGAAACAATTTTCTTTTGAATAAATAAATATTGAGTAATGAATAAACATGCTAAACATTTAAAAAATTACAAAGTAACAGAATAATTTCTTTTTGTTTATATGAACTTATTACAGCAGGTAGACTACAATTTGTGCCTAGAAATTGATTTCCTTTATGTTTATAGATGTTTAAGATCTGCACTGGAGGGCAAAGGGAACTCAATTTAATACCATTAAGTATTAAGTAATTACAATGTAAAACTCAAAGTGAAGATTCTAAAATAACATTGTTTTCTTATGCATTCACATGACCTGGGAAATTATTACTGCATAAGAGTGTAAAAATAAATAAGTTAAATGAAATAAGGTGAAAATTTATTTCAGAGTGTCAGACGTTACCTGTAAGGTCTCTCGGCACACATAAGCAATCTGAAGTTCAGACAGAGGACCTGTAACTGTGTATGCACAAACACAAACACACAACAGACACACAAACAGATGCACACAGACACTGTTAGATGTAACAAATCATGGCTGATTACAGAATAAAGTTGACAACATTGATTTAATTCCGTTGAACAGAATGTCATATAAGATATTGTTGTATTAGACACTGACATCACTGTGATTGCATTAAAAATAATATACAGTCTTAACAGCCTTCACCCGCAGCCCTTCTCAGAAGGATTTCTGTTCCTGTTTTGTTCCAGCATTTTCTGCCTTACAGTTACAGAGTGCATCACACACCTGGCAATGATCTACAGAAGTGCTTTCTATTCTTTGTCCTGGATTATCTCTGAACTGAGAATTTTAGTGCTTTTGACATGGCTAGAATAAATTTGTGGATTCATACAAACGCCTCGATTTATGAAAGTACCCACAGAAATCACAGCACACTAACCAATTTTTGTAAGAAGTTTAATTTGCGTCAGTATTGCGAAAGTAAGTACTGCAACAACAATTAAAGAGGACCTATTATAATTATAAAACAAAGTGCAGAATTTTATCCTTTGCTGTATTTAGATGCTCAGATATTTTGTATTCAGCCTCTTTCTGAAATGCCCTGGTAGACCTGCTTCTCGATGAGGGCATTGTGCCCCTACATCTCGCTCACTCTGTGCTCTGGTCAACCGCCAGAGCAGCTGAAAGTGATAGCAGCATCCTACTAGCATACAAAAGAAAATTCCTCTCGCAACACGGAACAGCATTTTCCTAAGTCGACTACAACTAAAACTTTTTCCAGCCTCCGGAAGCTGTTGTGTATTGTGCACAACAGCTTCCTCCGGAACAGTATGCTTAGCTTGCTGGTAGGCAGGCAATTAGGACCGTGTCTAGAGATTAAGCCATCCTCTAACAGAGAAAGTTTCTCCCTCGTGCGTACTTCTAGCGTTGTAACTTCACAGGCAGGTTGCATGCACAAAAGCTACATAACGCATTCAAGAACATGGAAAAAACAGAACAGCATGAAGGGCCTCTTCAGTGAATGAGATTTTTGTGAAGCCTTGCTCTCAAAATACCTTATGCATAAAAATATGCTATTTAATAACATTTAATGAGAGTAAAGTGCAACATTATTCTAGGACTAGCAATGGAAATGGAAGTACAAACCTTCTGAACAATGACAGAATTTGCATTATGACACACACAAACACATACAGTACCATGGTAGATGTCCTGCAATGAGCCTCCTCCACAGTATTCCATACAAATCCACAACTTCTCACGACTGAAAAACAGAAAAGAAAAATCCTTCAGAAATCCCTTTTCTAACTTAACTAGATGGTAAGTGCGGTTTAAATATTGTGGAAAAAAAGGAACCAGTCCAAAACTGTTATGTGCCACTTCCTGCAGATAATACTGTACACATTTTAGCATCCACATAAAACATCAGCATGTTCACCGTACCAGAGGTAGCTACCGAAGTAGGCCACTATGTTCTGATGAGTGCATTCTTTCACCATGAAAATTTCCTGCTGGATGATTGAGAAATCATCTCCTAGAACACACAGAGGGAAGAAAGAGTTTAAAAAAAACAGACAGACAGATAGAGAGGGCACAATCAAACAGTTAGTATGACACACCAAAATCATAGGATCACAGTATGTAAATTGATAATGAAGTGCTGTTACCTCAGGGGAGGGTTTGGGAACACCACCACCTGGATAAGTTGTTAGGTGTTATCTTCTAAGTGAGGCTGAACACTGGCCAGCAAGCTCATGGCAATGAAATGTAAATTATGGGAGTCTGAACAAGGCATGATAGTAGGTGCTAGATGGACGGGACATTCCCCCATCAACAGTGTCACTTATGTAATACTTCACAGAAAGCATTACCACTCACAGGCGGTATCTGACTAGATCTGTTTGTGCAAACAGACAAGCACCTGTGGCAGAAATCAAATTCACATTCAATGAAGGAGCCCCAAAAAGTATAACCCAACACTGGACACACTTATGCCACACCTACAAGGTGGCTAACTGGGCCCTAAAGATTGGCAACGTGTGCAGTGGTTCGATAAGTCATGATACTATTGTTTCAGGCTGAAAGAGTTTGTGTGTAGTGTAGACCCCATAAAGCCATGCCACTAGTGTTTCCATGCTGGTGTGCAGTGTTCTCACAGTATGATTTGGTTCCACCGGTCCACCTAAATATTTAATTGGCCAGCAACCAATGCATTTCACCACTTGGTTACCATGTGCAGCCCTTCATGAACTTCATGTACCCCCAGAATGATGTGATATTACAGCAGGATAATGCAGCGTGCCATCAGGCCCAGGTCATCCAGAACTGGTTCGAGCAGCATTCAGAACAGTTCAGACAAATGGTGTGACCTGCACATTTGTCTGAAATTAGCTTAATTGAGGCATTCCAATAACATGCCTCGTTCAAACTCGGACAATTCACATTGCCTTGCCATGAGCAAGCTAAACTCACTCACAAGACAACACCTCACAACTTATACAATCCTGAGTAGTCCACTGAGATAACACTATTTCATAATCAATTTACATATTGCTATCCAACTACTTTTCTTTATTTATTTTTTTATAAGTCAGTACACTCCCCTCAAATTCCCCCACCAAAAATATAACAACTATTCCACAAATAATAAATATGTTAACCTTGGTCTAGGGAAACTGAGAGGAACAAGATTAGCATCACAGCACAGTCTGTTCAAGATGAACAGTCTGTAGTACAAATTGACACAGTCTACTCAAGAGAATCACAAGTTGGATGCACATATTCTAAAATGGAGAACATTTGCAGCTGACATGTCTGGCATACAAACACACAACAATTACACATGAAAACACCATGTGTGCGAGCTTAACAGTACTATATACAGCTTAAGCGCCACAGTAAATCTGCTTTAGAGTAGAACTAGTCTGAGAATAGCGCAAAGACTCCCCTTCAGCTATAAATCCACTTGATCAGCTTTACTTTTTAGAATACAGCTTAGGGCACATACCCTACATTGGAATTATATAGCCACATGTAAACACTACCACATCTCAAAAGATAGTTACAACTCCAGTACTGCTGCCTTACACCTAATGAAGCATGCCACATTGTGCAGTGTAGCGTTAGTCAGTGCAGCAAAACATATCCAGATAAATACTTTCTTAAGGAAGTTATGGTGACACTACAGCCTCAGCTATATTTGCTGGTTTGCCACAGAAATGCAGCCCGTTTCATTCAGGGTGTGCCATACTGAAAGTGTTTGAATAGTTAAAAAACAAAACAACAATCTCTTGGTGTGCTCATTCTGATCTGCAGTCAAAGCCCTGACCACTTCCGCTTTGTTCATAGCAAACACCAGAAATACTGAGAATGTGAGAGGTATGAATGTGTAACAGAATACCTCATCTTTGGCCTTTTGCATTGCTGAACACCACTTTCGGGTGAAAGACTGCATTTATGTCCCACACTAGTCACAGAGGCTATAGCTATTAGTGATATAAACACTGGATAGTTTCAACTAATACAACTAAACAGTGCATTGTACAAAAAACAGGTAAACACCACCTCTACCAAGTCAAATAACTAACTAAATAAACAAATAAACAAACAAATAAACTGAAAAGAAACAAAGTACTGTTACTGGGTCAGGAGAAAAAGGGTGGGGAAAAAAACACACAAAAACAGCATGCTAAAATATGGTGTGCATGTGCTTCTGCAAGTGAGAACATAAAGCCTAAAATAATATTTAAGGCAGAGGTGTCAGGTCAGTGCACAGATATTTATTGTGATGTGCACAAGCTCAAAAACCTCAAAGTCTGAGCCAAAGACAAAATTAAGAATATACAGAATAGATATACAGATAGATCCGCTTAGATGCTCTGAAGACACAATTACTTTTTTTTTTTTTTTTTTTTTTTTTTTTACACAACCAGCGTTAAAAGTGTTCTTCAGTACATAAACGCATGCAATTACACATTCCACATGACTGTAATGCAATTTTGTGATAGAACACACGGTTTACTCAGAAACTGAGTAGCCTAGTCTTCTGAAAAGCCCATTTAAAACTGAAAGCATCATTACCAACTAAATTATATTAAGCAAGTATGAACTGCAGCACAGTTTGAGGGTAGTGACTTCATTTGCGTAGGAACAATGTACAGTCATTTTTCTATAGACCAATCTCAATGTAAACTCCAAAAAGCACAAATAAAGTCTCAGAAAAATAATTTTGATATTGAAAATGATACAGTTGAAAAAAAAAATAAACTGCTTAAAATTTTACACATTACTGTTATACCAAAGAAACAAAAGATCAAAATGTCAACAGACACAGGCAAGAAAATGAAACTGCGTAATAAGCTGCGATGTCGCATTTACCCATAGCCATTCTTTTTAACCAAATGGCAAGAAGATCTGGCAGACGTTCACTGCTGAACAAGGCTGAAATTGGCTTCTTAATTATTGGAACTAATCCACCTTTATCTTTATTGTTTATATACAGGATATGCTAGGTATGCTTGCTGTTAAAATTCGCTATACTAGCTACTGGCTTTCGATCACAGTAATAACACAAAGCAAATTAAAATAAAGCTGTGAGCCCACTATAAAACTTTGAATTTATGACAGTCTCTTCAGTGTCAAACACTGAGTGAACCTATTACTCCTTCCTTTTCTTAAATGAAGCTGCAATTACATCCACCTTTTAGCACTTAAGGTGGAAAATCTAGAATCTGGCAAAAAGGAAGCCAGTTTCAGCTTAGTTATATACTATTCAAAGCCTGAAATAATAGATGTCTGTTTTTCACATATTAATTAGCTGTAGTTCTGGCCAAAAAAGCAGTGCTAATGGAGTTATCACAAAACTTTTTGTTTAGTCTATGTTTATGCCTAATCTGGGTCTGGGAAAGCAGCCTTTAGAGTCCTAGCATCCTAGGGACATTCCTATTTGTGCGAGGCCTAATTTACTGTCAGCAGAACTGAGCATGTGTTACAAGAGCAGTATATAGACATGAGTGTGCACTGAACACCTGAAACAAGATTTTTGATTTAAGATTAAACTGGCCTAAGTTGTGGCCTATGTTGTATGTCTGGTGTGGGCGAATCATGCAGCAGTTAATGCTCAGAAGTCTTTCACACAGACAGTGTCACATATATTGTGGTTCTTTCACCATGAAACAGCTACGGCGGAAATATCCAAGTATGCTAGTGTCTAAACACTGAGATGAATGTGGTAGGAGCGATAGGAGTATGTCCTATGATCCATCACTGACCTGGTCTATAGCTAATGTTGATAAGATCACTGGCCAACAGCAGCCAAAAATGATGGTAAATTTGTAAGATGTTCTGTTTGCTGGCGAGTGTTCGTCTTATTCTGATCATAAAGCATAGTTTAAAATACGTCAACTAACCTTTCTCACTTAACCTTTAAGATTGAAAATAATAATGATAATAATAATAACGCCTGATCTGATATTTATTGTGATCATTTTTGCATTAATTGATATTAATATTTTATCATCCTGATCACTTTTTGGCCTTATCGCCCAAGCCCGCCCAGCCATATACTGAATATTTTATGATTACTTTAAGCAATGCCTCAGCCTAGCCAAAGTATCTGCTCTATAATTACCAATTCAGAGCTTGTGACGATATGATAAAACAAATCAAGTGTCAAAACAGAATTAGAGACTCATCTTTTCCAAAGAAGTCAATACAGAGAGGAGACAATGGTTTGTTTTGTCTTTGCTCTGTACTGGTATTTTAAACAAACTGCACCAAAGTTCATGTAGAAGTGAACCAGGACCAACTTAACAGAGCAATCACACCAGTCTGCCAAGTCTAAACGAACCCAAAACCCACATTTAGAAAAAAAAAACAAAAAAAACACACCACATACATATCTTCACCTGTGCTGCATGTGACGTTTTACATACGCATACCCTGACAATAAGATAAGGCTATCTGCAAAATTCCTTGTTCCAAAATGTCAGGCCAAACACAGACAGCCAAGAGAAGTGGATTGCTTAAAAATAAATATTTAAGGTCAAGGTCTATGGTTTTATTCTAGAGGACTAATACACAATATCAAACACAAATAAAATGAACTTGCAATTCCCTTCCTTCATTACTGACCAACTGTACATACCAGTCACAGTAAAACCAAAAATGTACGGTATTTACCCAAGATCAAAAACGAAACAAAAAGAACAAAAACCCTTCTTTACTGTTCCGAACAAAAACGTCTGGCATCTGTTAACAATGTTATTTTGTGTTTGATGCAGGCAACATGGAATGGTGGCCATCACAAGGGTATCCAATCACATGAGTAAAAAAAATATTTTAAAGCTACATTTTTAACACAACTAAGTCTGTTTTTTCTGTTAGTGACATGATTGTTCTCTGGCCAATCTAGATCATGACACTCTTCGCAGTCTTAGCCCTCAATTCTCTGCTCAGTATTGCTTAGTCTTCTGAATGACTACACTGACTCTAAAGATATAAGGTGAGGTTTAGTCTAGTTTAGTTAAGCAGTTAGGAAGCATGCTACAGCCACAAATTTTCACAAAGCGGCAGTCAGCGGAGTTTTTAACGGCAGATCACCAGATTCACAGGGTCAACTTTCGCACAATGCATTTCAGACAGGTTTTAGCATGGCCAACAGGAGAGCAGCAAGCAGGTCTTGTACTTCCTTACACTACAAAAGACCTTTTTTACACCCAACCAGTGAGTACTGCTCAGACACCAAGAGGTGTGAAAACAACTGCTTGCAAACAGGACAGTGTGTACTACGTTCAGTGTGAAAACAGTTTTAGGCACTTCCCTTCCCTGTCTAAAGTTTTTTTTGGAGTCAACAATGATGCATTAGATAAACATTTAAACTGCAGTTGACATTTAAAACAATATGAGCACTAGACTTATTTTTATTGAATAAACTTTCATATAAATTCTATCAAAAGATGACATCAGTGACTATACTCTTCAAACGGAGCCTAAAAGACCCTCATGTACACTTTGTTACCATTAAATCAATTAATGCTATCAAAAGTCATTACACCCATTGTCAAAAAGTAGATGCACTCAGAAGGAAGTGCTAGATTGCAATGCTATTTGGAAGGAGGATGAAGGTTACCAGTCTCTGATAAATGTAGACTGCTGTGGGCAATATTTATCGAGATGCACATGCAGAAATAGTGTCTCTCAGTACGCCATCAAGCCACAATGTTTGCTAATTAAACATGCCAGACATCTCAGCATGGAATTATACAGGTTCCTAATCGTATTCTGCAATAATCCATCCCATGCAGCTTGAATATTCTCACACAGTTCCTGCAGATTTGAAACTTCAATCATTTGCATGTCTCATGTCAAACTAACCCAGCAAGTTAAAAGTTTCCTGTTAGCTAATTCCTTCTTGGCGTAACTTTTTAAATACTATTTTTTGAGTGGGTACGCGAAGAGTGTGCCAGTAACAGGTTACAAACGTCTGGGTGATTACATGATGTACAATAACTATCATAACATTCAGCCAACTTTCTGAATTATGCTTTTCCCTGTTGTATATGGGCACGTTTGTCTTGTGATATTACAGCAATTAGCCATGAGTCTCTCTGCATTACCATGGTTCGGCACAACGCAAAGCAGGGTGAAACATCTGTGACAGCCTTAAGTGGCTTTATGCTGTGACAAAACAAAGAAATCTTTGCCCCTTAACTTACACGCAGTCAAACATGTATACTTTTAGAAGGTCTTTAAACAGTGCCTTAGCCTATCTTAGGGACATCAGCCTAGCCAAAGTACCAGCTCTGTAATTACCAATTCAGAGCTTGTGAAGAGATGATAAAACCAATTAAAGTGCAAAAGCAGAGTCAGAACCTTTTCCAAAGAAGGCAGTGATGAGGACATAACGTTTTGTCTGCTTCTTTTAGAAATTTTCGGTCTGTACTGTCTTGTGGTATATCAAATGAACTGTACCCAAATTCAACTACAAGGGAACCAGGGCCGAACATTTTTACACCCACCACATACTATGTTCAGGGCAAAAATAGGGCGACCTGCTCAGGAAGTCTCAATTCGCTTATTTGATGCACATCAGGGTTCAGATGGCCCTGTTCTCACTTGTTCTAATAAACTACGCTAAGCAACCACACAAGCATCCCAAGTCTTAATGCACCCTAAATGCCTGCGTTTCTTTGGGACCATGACACACACCACTTTACTTTAAGTCTTGACAAAGCAGCTTCTGTCACACATAGACATGAAAAAGTAAAATTCACCTGTGCTACATACACTTCCCCTCCCTGCCTGATGTTTTATGGGTGAACGATGACACATTAGATAAACATATAAACTGCAGCTGAGATTTAAACGATATGAGCAGTAGACTTTTTTTTATAGGGCAAAGTTTCATATAAAGTCAATCAAAAAGATCACATCAGTGACCATACTCTCCAAACTCAATCTAGGAAACTTTTATGTACAGAGATATTTTACAACTCAACAGATGAATTTTACTGGAGGACATTACTTTTCCTTATGCCTTGGACTGTAATGAAAGAATGGAAGAAGCTTACACACTATTAGGATTACTGGTAACTAAGACTGGATATATTACATACTTCTCATACCTTATGAGAATACAGACCAGAAGCTGGAGTGGTTTTATTGGAATGTTATAATCTTAGCTGGGGCTGTCTGAAGCATGGCTGAAGCTGAAACTCACCTGGCTCCAATTTAATGATCTTTACAGCTGCTAGTTCTCCTGTGGAGATATTACGAGCCTGAAAAACACAAAGACACAGAGTTTTAACAAGCAGAATGCTTTTGTTTCAGAGAGGAACATAAAAATATTCACTGTGGCTCCTGGAAGCTGTAATCTAGAAGGTGCTGGAAGCTGTGTCAGTAGCGTTTTTGTGTGTATGTGAGCCACAGACACAAAAAAAACGCAGCCCTGGCTTGCCATGTTTCCATGTGGAAGTAGGTCAGTATGAGTCTCAAATCCAGACTAATGGTGCACAGGGGCTGAAGGCTGGTCTTGCTTCATGTTTCTCCCTTTCTCTCCCTCTCTCTGTCACACACACACACACACCTTACTATACTTATGAGGTCATCCATAGAGTTCTATTGATCTTAGTATTACTGTACCAAGTTAACACTACACCTACCCCTAACCTTAACCTCAGTATTCGAGGTGACTTGTGACTTGAAAACAACAAGTGATAAAACGAGGACCAGCAAAATGTGCTCACTTTAGAAACAATTGATATTGTCGTATTCTTGGTCCTCACAAACATACCACTACAAACACATACACAAACAGGGGAGAAAGGGGTAAACAACACATAGGAGAATACAAGCAGTGGGGATGAAAATAAAGCTAATGAGAACTACTAGACCTCAAGGTGTCGAATGTTGGACAGAGCTGAGTCACTACACATGAAACTCAGCCTGGCTGTTTTTTTTTTATGTTTTATGCCCTCACGCTAATGCTGGTATCTGGCAGAGACAGATAAATAAGAATCACACATACACACACAAACAGGAACCACAGCCAACTGGCTGCACATTTCACAGAGCCTGGGAAATGCAACTGACACCAAGGAGTTTCACATTTACATTACCACATTATACTTGATTAATACTGATAATTCAGTAAATAAATAGAATTTCTTTTATATTTCTATAACTAATAGCAAACACATTTCTGTCTACAGCAACATTCATTCATTCACATTTCTGATCAGACAGTAACTTGTAGGTGTGTTCATATCTTCTAGGATGCGTCATTTCGTACTAATCTGCTAAAAGGGTTAGGTCACATGAGATAGTAAAGTGTGACAGTCTATGCATGTCAACAAAAGGTAGAGCTTTTATGTAGGTATTTCCTTGTGCCTGGAAACTAGACAAAAAGCCAAAGTGAACATTCCTTTACCTGTCATCTAATATGTATCTCTCTCACAAGAGTTTCTCCCTTACACTTTAACAAAACAAGAGCAGACACTTCATAAAAACAATGTATTTTAACAACTGAGCAACTGATAGGGAATGATAAACCTTATGCAGTGATAAAGAAATAAAACCAGGTCTATAGTTTTGGGGAAAGGATCCTAGTATACTTAACCATAAAAAACAAACATGAAGTTGGCTTATTCTATATCGATTTCATGCTCTATAAAACAAAACATATAAGCATAAAGCCAACACAATGACAGCTAAATGGATTCAAACTTCACCCTCTATCTAACCAAAGAATGTCTATGCTCTGAACAATGCTCTTTACCCCACCTACAGTGGTACAACAGGTCAACTGGAATTAGAAAAACAACACAGATGCACATAGCGCAGGATAGTAAATGTAAAATGGACAACAGGAGACACCAGTGTGGCAGATTTAGGGGATACTGTTGAGGCTCAAGTACCAGTTTAGCAGCAACATTCCAATAAGTGCTGGTTTGCGGGAAGTAGAATAGCAATGTAAGCAAGACAAACTACAATAGGAGGTGGCAACTCACTGTTTACAAGGGCCAGTAGCTTGCGGAAATAATCTTCTGCTTCCAGGCCTGACTGTGGGGGTGTATCTGGGCTTCAGACATCATAACTCCTGGATTACACCAATTTAGTGCACAGCGTCTGATGTAAATGTACTGTAGACTGAGCAATGTTATCTTATTATACTGAGTCTGCCTCAGAATGGTCACGTTATCAGTCTGCTGGTGCAGAGCTGTAAAACTCATACAGTTGCAGTACCAGCTACTGACCTTCGTGCACAGCTACCAGCGAATTTCACAGAGGCTGCTCACCATGTTATATTTCATAATGGAGAAGTGGCTAAGCTCACAGAGAGGAAGGATGTCCACAATAACAGTGGCAAACATATACTATGTCTGAGCCCAGAAATGCACACATGCACACAGAGTGAGAGCTCCCTCCTGGCGTGAGGAAGTTCCCGGATGAATGGAAACTTTGGCACTTTCACCAGGTTTCCAGAAATGTCCAGAGAGTCTGTTAAATTTAAATTTTCTGTGAGTGTGTACATATGTTTGTGTGTTAGATCAACAGTCAAGAGTGCATCTCAACTTTGATCCTTCAAAAAAGTTAACACCATTACCGGTGTCACTATAACCCCACAAATGAAGCCTTCAGCACACTGTGAAAGATCTTAACAATAGAAAACTTCTCATGCCATATTTCAATTTCATCACTCCCTCTGAGGTATATTTAACCAAGGTTTCACAACATTAGTTCAACCAGTAAAGTAGGCTGTGTCAAAGAACTGCAATACCACACTACAGAATTTCTTCCGAATTGTTCAGAGGAGGGGAACGGGAGCTGTTTTACTGTTTGCGAAAGAGAGTAAAGCTGATGCCTCCTATGAGACTTTTTAAGGAGCAGTTTTTGCAGCACTATATAAAATAACCAGGGTAATTTTGCAACATATCCATAATTCCTTCAACTTAAATGAGGGGAAAAAATCAACAATGAAGAAATGTCATAGGTAGTTATATACAATGAGACTTGTGCTCCTTTGGCATAAGCAATGCAATTTCAAAGACTTTCTTTGCAGTTAAGTTGATCACTACTGTGTTACTGAGAAATTCAATCTCACACTGAAATTAAACAGTCTTTAGGTTTCAATATCACAGTTGTGTTATTACACTAACATACTCATGCATCTTAGCATTATTGTGACAAAATTTATTTTTATTCATTCCGTAATTTAAAAATGATAAACTTATTGCCGATCAGTATGGCATAAAGCTCTCCAAATTCCAAAAATCTAAAATCCAGGACCAGTATCCAGCAGAAAATATTATTTTAAATTGGGGTAAATTACTATTTAATAATTTACTATCAACACCCTCCATAAGGAGGGTAAGCTACATAAGGTCATAGCTGAAAAGGCTGGCTGTTCTCAGAGTGCTATAAGCATTATTAATGACAAGTTGACTGGGAGGGGAAAATGTGGTAGGAAAAGGTGCACAAGCAACAAGGATGACTGCAGCCAACTCAAGAATTCAAGCATCAACAAGGAGTAGACTGAGGATGGCGTCAGTATATCACTAGCCACCATGCACAGACAGCTCCAGGAAAGGGACCACTTCTGAACCAGGAAGAGTAGAGGAACTGGACTGCTAGGTTATAAATGTACATACGTGTTAGAAGTTGGACATTTATGTACTGTATATCATCTTCTATTAGATGTTATGAAATGAGGTACAAGTCATGTTATATGTTATGATAAAATATGTCAGTTTACATATAGTTTTGAATTAAACTATAAATAAAACATTTTTACAATATTCTCATGTTTTTGATGCACTAGGGCAACACACATTTTACAGGACCATGTATGCCCCGTACTTGCATTTTAGGGTTCCTTTACACTAAACAGGGGGACACGTTTTCTCTGTTTGATTACTTTTGACATTTCTGACACCAAACGGCATTTCAGCTGAAACTTGGTACACTTTTATCAACAACTTTATATTCAACCTGCTAACTGTAAATGTACTGGTCATCATGAACCTGTGTTCCAAACCTAACTTTCCTGTTCCTGCACAGATCTTACTATATCATAAGCCTTAATATTTGTAACTTTAAAAATTGTCCCGTTTTCCATGTGCCATAAGGAACCATTCTTACCTTTTTTGCTGCCTTTCTTATATGCTGTCTACTGTTAGATTTAATAATTCATCATGTACAGTCTACTATCATAACCACTTCTCAAACAAAAGTAGCGTAATCTATGTGCGAGACCGTTTAAGTGGAAAAATGACAATACTGCACACACAGGAAAAACTAGTATGTGTAGTTTTCTTGCTTCTGGTTTCTGACGTGGATAAGGTAGGGATGAGGAACACCTTAGGCTAATTTTTTTTTTAAAGGAATGAGGGTCTGAAATCTGCCTGTTTTAAAGTATGATGCACAATCTTGTCATCAGATTAGTTATATAACAAAGTGAATGCTATTATGGCCTTTTAAGGCATTTTAAAATTCGGATAAACTATTTTACACCAAAAGTCAACTTCTTAATAAGCCACAATAAACTTTCCAAAAACACTCACTGCCTTTTTTGTCCCCCATACACCCCCAGAAATCAAGAGCCTTTAACCAAGAAACCCTCTCAACAGTAACACAAACATGCTTCAAAGTAGGCTAGTTACTGCTTGGCATGCTAATCCAGGAGAGAGCATTGACCCTGGCTCATCATCACTTTCTAAAACAGAGCTTGTTTTTAAATGGTACACTCTCCCATTACTAGTATGACAGATTCACTGTGAAACAACATTAACAGAGATGATGCATCAAGAGAGCCTACCCAATCAGAGAAACACAGAACACTCAAAGGTGAAAAACTGGAATAATATTACCCATTCTTGAGAAAGTACTTCTGATGGACGATGAGAGAACTCTACACTACAGCTTGTGTTGCAGTCCAGTAAAACAAAAACAGAGCAACAACAAAAAACCAAGTAATCTACCACTGCATGCTGTTAATGGGAATTGGGCAGTTTTAATGGCCATCTCAAGGATCTGTCCACATGCCCAGTTATTTGGATCTTTAGATGAAGATAAAACTGACTTCCTATTTACCAGCTTCTTTCAGATTAAGTGCTACAGCTTGTACAGGCTCCATAATTCAACTACGGCCCTATTTAAGGCAGAGGTAAAAATACGCAAAACTTGTCGGTGGATTGGAAGCCAACTTCAGCTCTCACATCTATACAAATTCCCAGACAACTTTCATCCATAGTTACCTGTTTACTCGGCGCATTTCACTCTGGACAGTTTCTCAAACCTTGAGCAATATCAAGGATTTGCTAAGCATATGACACTAAAGAGACTGAAGAGAGGAGCCTTATCCATCACAACCTTAACCACAAACTGCAAGCATCAACCACACTGATTAACCACTTTTTGACAGTTGAAGCCAGATCATTGTAAACTAAAGAGTTCATAGTGAGCTGTACAACGTTACAACTTTAATTCATTTTGTGTTGATAAGATCGAAAGCTAGCAGCTACAAGAAAGCTCCAATTAACTAAAGGTAACACTGCTAACAAAACAGTTTGCTGATCGAGCATATTAACATGGAGATTTATTTTCTTCCTGTGTCTATTTTGACAGGTCTTCGCGTGATCATTGCCGTACCTCTACATAAACCAGCAAATTAGAGCATAGCTCATCAAGTTATTTGAGAGCTCACCAACAAGGGGAAACAGCTTGTTTAACTCCAGGGCCTAATCACAGCATCTGGATATTTTTCACCCTGACCACACATATCTTCAACATGGACATCAGAGAGCAATTTAAAACACTGAATAAATGCATTCTGTGGCACCTGAAAAGGAATCCTTCAGAAATAAAATCTAATTTACACAATTCCACCCTTATCCCAAACATACTCGACCAGCCAAGACATGCTTGCTGTCTGAAATCTGCTTCTTTGGTTCGGCACTACAGCTCTGAGGCTTAGGCAGTTAATAATTAAACACAAAGACTTTTGAGTGCCAGATGTATGTAATACCATCCTTGTATCTCCGCTCCAAAACTAAAGGAGCAAACTCTAGCCACCAAATATGTTTGGGATATGGGTAAAGTTCGAGTGTGATTTGCCCATGAACCAATCCTAAACTTTCTACACTCTACAGTTCACTATATCATTTTCCTAAACACACAGGTACCTTATACACGTCACCGTATGTCCCACTGCCAACTCTCTGAATGAGCTCGAAGTCGTGCTGGGGGTTCCTGCGCTGGATCTCCCCGCTGGGCCTGGAGAAGGAATCCATTCTCCAACTAATGGTGCGAGTCACGTCGGGGCTGAGACGATATGTGGGTGGGTTCTCAAGTTTTCCAACTAGTGCATCAAATATCTAAGTTTCCTTGGGTCATTTTCCTGGATAGAAAAAAAAAACAACATAATAAAAAGGCTGAGTGTGAAAGCCCTCCTGTTGCTTTTGTTTGTACAGTACAAATTAACATTGCCTGCGCAATAACACACAGTCTACTTATTTCCTCACAACTTTTCTAGGCTTACAGGATGGTAGGACATTATTAAATGATCCTGAATCTCTAGACCAGCAGGATCACCCTTTTTGGTCAATAATACCGGACAGCTTTAAAGGGTGCACGTTACTGGGTGTTTTTGGCCTCTGACGGATGCTCTCCAAAAACACATTCCTGAACTTTGCCTTGGTTACTTGGTTTAGGCTTACTGACAAAAACACTTTCCAGGCCGAACAAGGGTCTACCAGGAACCTACTACAAACCATCGTCAATAATTTCATCCTCACTCCACAGCACCCATTTCCCCCAAACTCAACGTGACGGTTTAAGTTTAACGACAACTTCAAATGTAACCCAGCTAACTAGGCAGGACCTACGCAGCAACGACACTGTGTGGTGATTTATCAGCCAACATTATCAGCAAAGTTGATAATGCTGGCTACTTTTAATGTTATTTAACACCTCAGACAATTCAGCACACGTTTACAGCATGACATAAAAGCCTTCCAGATGGTTGACTCGCTAGCTCCGTTAGCTATCCGGCCGTTGTTAGCCAGCTAGCGAGTTAAAGCTCTAAATTAATCTGAGAGCACCTTGTCACGACTTGACGGCAGACCCTATTTTTGGTGTACAACTTACTGTACAGAGACAAACTCGTGACCAGCAGATAGATCATTTGCAACTAAGTGACAAATGCCGTTACTCTGTCATCGAGGTTAACTTAGCCTAGTATATAGTAAACCTAGACAAATATAGCTAACTAGCTTGTTAACCAGCGAGGCTAACTTGATTATGCTAGGCAGCCTGGCGGCGTTTAACTGCTCGCTACGTCTTTAGCTGCTAATAAGATCACTCTGTATAAAAGCAGGCTTGTGTAGCACTCAGACACCTAGCTTAGCTAAAGCAGCTAACGGCACTGGAGAAAACGACGGTCCGCAGCAAGCTAACGTTAGCTAACCATTTTCGACAACTAAAGCTATTTCTCGTCAAAAAACATACAGTTTCCGCGTGAATATCCCACGTCCACACCACAGGAAGATTAGACGGACTGTTCTTCAAGTCTTAGTCCTCATTTCTGCGTCGAAATAAACATCCCAACAATCCCGTTCGAGACTTTTCACTCGAGTCGAAACTTCTCACTCTTCCACCTGAACCAGGCAAACTCGCTGCGCCGCTAATCGCTCAGTCGGAACTAACACACACACTCTCTCTCTCTTGCTCTGTCTTTCTGTCTGTCTCCCCGCCTTGCTGCTGCTGCCCCACTGACAAGCCTTTTCTTCAGCTGACACGAGAACAGCAAGATCGGCACTTTTCTTGAAGGAACTAGTAACTAAATAATAAGTTATGCACGCGTCCGCGCAGCGTACCGCAAACGAATTAAAACAGTTTTCTTGAATTTACAGGAGTTCACATGTAACACTTGTGCACAGAGCGCCATCTGGTGGCTGATATAAATAACTGATCCAGCCATAATGTCTACTGTCAGGGGAGCCCTGGCTGTTCAGGCTGGTATGCCTTAAAACAGTGTGCACGTCCAGTACTAGTAAAATATTACACCCACACCAAATGGGAATGTTCTGTTCATTCTTAAAATAATAAAAATGATACATATAAATATGCTCTACTAGTAGGCCATCATTGTCGCAATGTAATGATGTCATATGGTTGCAGTGGAGCCAGTCCTACAAAAACCTGAAGAGTTTCTCTCGTTAATGTAGTGCTCTAGCTAAAGCTGGACAGGCTGGATGATACATAGAGTTAAGCTGTTTCTCGCTCAGCGTGCAACCATTGGCAACTAGCGAAATGATTTAGCCTTTTTCAGTATTAGATAAATTCTTTTTCTCTGTTTTTATAAAGTATTTGAATTGGATTGGACATGTACACCATATTGGAGAATTATGTCTTAACAGTCAGGGTTACTTTTAACCCACAGAATAAATAAACAGAACAATAATAAAAAAAAAAAAAACAGAATTTACAGAAAATACTTTACCCCCACACATATCTAGAGGCTCTTTTTTAGAAGTTTGAACTTCATAACGGATAGTATTTCATATCAAAGGGAATAAATGATATTCTTTATATTGTTTTTTATGTCATGAAGCTTTTTGTGCATGTAAACAATCTTTATAAAAAAAAACAAATTAACTCTCTCCCACAGAAACCAATTCATTCTTAGCTGACAGGAACGCCTTGTTGGAATTCCAGCTGTTTTCTCTGTAATCATTATTGCCCATCTACCAGCAAGCTTGGCACACCCTCTCATAATACACAGCCACTACTGGAAGGTGAGTAGGGCGGAACCGCTCGTTTAGAGTTGGTGAACTGACCTCTCAGAGCACCCTTGGGTCATCTAAATGAGAAGCCTGAATAAGAAATATATTGTGTTTTCTGATTATTTAAGCATGTAAATCTACTCTAGTAGGGAACAAAATATATAAAATTATATAATTATAATATATAATTATAAACAATAACAATGAGTGTAATAGGTCAATTTTTAAATAATGCTTAAAAATAGAAATCATTAAAACACTGTACTAAAGCATTTTATAAAGTATTTTTTGGTTATTAGATACACTCAAATTAATTATGCAGGAAGTGTTTGAGTTTGAACCAACAAACAAGCAAACTTAAAAAGTCTTTAAAAGTTAATGCTTAGTGGAATAGTTCATTATTCTTCCTTGAGTGAGGATCCCTCTGTTATCTGTCATGAACAGTTGTTACCTGTGCTCTATTGGTGTTCTAGCTACAGCATTTAGCTAGTGTATATTATACCTCTGGCTTTTACTCCTAGTGAGCTCTATATCTGTGCATATGGAGAGAGAAAAACTTTCATTTGAAAGTAATTTCTGTAAGCTATCCTGCATGATAAAGCATGGCTGATAAGGTGCACCCCTGTGGAATAGTTACTGTATATAAGTATTATCCACAATGTGCATATCCCTGATATGTACACATACCCATAACCACTGGGAGACCGTCCTTCACAACAAGCCATATGCATGCTTCACATAAACAGATTATAGTTGTTATGTTCTATTTCTGAATTAATATGTGCCTCTATTTTACATCTCAAGATTGAAACATTATTTTCATTTATTTTTTTTTTGGTTATTTATCATATGTTATGAAAAATGTACATTTAAGTTTATTTACTAGAATAGCACTTGGTCTGATAATACCACTTTGTACCACAAGATGTGATAGTGAGTCACTGTAGCATCAAGTCAAGTCAGTCCAACATAAGATGATGAAGCTGAAGGTCCTGTCAAGTGACCTATTGTTATAACCACTGTTGCTGCATGCTCTTGGCAAGAAACCAAGTTCGGCAAACAAAAGAAGTGATACGAACGGAAGCAAAACAGGAGTTAACACTGGAGCTGCTTTTCTCCGCTGGTAACTCTTCTGGCAAATAAAAGGATTATGCTGGATGCTTCTAAACTTGGGGAAAAGTGAAAGAAGTAGAAGGAGGGACCATGCATTTCCTTGCTTCTTACGATAGGGGTGGACATGTACGCGTGAAAGTGTAAGCACACGTTCTGATCATATGTTGCCCCCTTTTGGTGTGTAAATTGACCAGGTTTACTCATATCACAAACAGCTCCTTCAAAGCATTGTAACATGGATCTTTAATTCCTCTTCTGGGGAGCTGTTGAAGTTTGGTGATTTACCTGCTCAAACACACAAACTAAACCTGGCAATTGACAGATGGACTGAACCAGGTGTGTTAAGCAGAACTGTGCAGTGCCCAGGACCGGATTTTAAAATGCCTGAAGGCCTGGTGGACAGTAAGGTAAAGGTAATTAGTTACTGTGCTTAGAAGTTTTTCTGTGTGACTGTACTTTACTGCAGTACTTCCATGTGGACGACTTTGTACTTTAACTCCACATTTGTAGTTCCTTTCGGCTTATGTGTGTGTAAAACATAACATGTCAAAACTAAACAAGCTTATTCATGGATTCTTGGTATCCACTAAAAAAATTCCATTTCAGGCCTGGACCACTTTAAGGACCACCTGGAGGAAGGTAGGTAAAGCAGGATGGGGTTAGTAAACAGATAAAACACATTGTTTCTAACTTTGTGGGTAAATAGACCACAGTATAGAAATATGTACACATGCACATGTGACCGGCAAGTGTCTTTTTCTGCATTTATATGTTCACTGTTTCCTATTTTAATATATTTGTTTTGACTAGTTTATGTTTATGGTGGTTGGTGTAGCTTAGCGGATAACACCACTACCCGCAAGTAGCCACCACCACACTGGAGACTGAGTGACTATGCTGTGCTACACCAATAAGAATCCCTGGGCAAGGCTCCTAACACTATGTTGGCTTGTACTTGTAATATGATTAACCTTGTAAGTCGCTCTGGATAAGAGCGTCAGGTAAATGTATGAACAAAGAGGAGTAAAGGAAAACTCATTTGTAATCCTTTTTAAAAGCAGCTTTTGTTAAACTTGTAACCTTGTTGCAAATAAATCTCGCAAAATTAAACTCGTTTGCAAAAAGTTATTTTATAGTTCTAGCCAAAGGAAACTGTTCTCCTTTAGTGTTCTGTGCTTATGATCATTGAATGTCTATCAGTGTCCTTCAATGACCTTCTAAGACTAGTGTACCAAGAGACACTAGAGTCTCTTTACCTGAACCGAGCTGATAAAGTGTCTTTTTTACTGTGGCTATCTCTACTCTAACTTACATGGTTTGGGTACCTCGTCCACCACTGCTGAATGTTACACAGTATTTTATTACTAATATAATTTAATATAAAAGTATTTTCAGTAATGTAATGTGTTTATTCAGGTTTATTATACCATAACTCACTGTACCTCTCAATGGGATATAAATGTGCTTAAAATAACTTTCTGTTGGATCCAAACGTTCAGCACTACTGGATGGCGTATTGGGACGGAGGTCGCGCTGCCCCCTCTAGCGGCTGAACGTGGCGTTGTCCTTTTCCTCTCAGATGAGAATGAGGCGTTCTCCTTCTCCACAGACTCTCCGAGCATCATCAGGGTCGGTGTTGCCTTTCCGGCCTCCTGGCTTCATGATCGCTGATTAAAACCGCGGAACAGCGGGTCTGAACACTGCGCACGCCATGGTCCGGGACAAGAAGGACAGGGACAGCTGGGGTGAGTGTCCGTTTAAAAGATCACCTACGAACGAATGTCCTGGACAGACGTGGCCTCGAGGCATATGTGTGTTGGTTAAGGCTGGGGACCGAAAGGGCCGAGCGGCAGTGCGTGCACAGCAGGGCGTGATATTGTGGCTGGTTTTGTTTTCTCTGCTGGTCCAGTGATGTACCGAGCCACAGCCCTGCGTGCTTCACCCACATCCCAGTGTCACGGGGTTGTTTATTCCCTGTCTGCGTGTGAACGTAGCGCCTCTGTCCCTGAGCGCACCGTGCCTGCTGCTCGGGGTTAAAAACAGCAGCATTAAACAGCATTAAACGTGAGAGTCATTCACAGATATAGGAATAGGGGGGGCGTCCAGACTGCACGTCGAGTCGGTCACGTGAAGTAGGATCCGTTTCCTAACGGGATTAAGGCTCTGCGCCAAGATATGATCAGAGTAAACCTCGTTTAGTTTGATAGGGTGATCAATCCGCTCACATCTTACGGCGGTGTCGATACCGGTAGTTGTTCCTCGCACGCTGTTGCGCATTAAAATATGTCTGACCCGCGGACATGCAGTGATGTGCGAGGAGAGTCTTAAAGTTTATGGCTGAACGATGGTGAGCAGTGGTGACCTACATACAGCAGCGCTGGCTCTTTACATACCCAACAAATAATGACGTGTGGAGATGCTGCCTCACAAGATGTTCATGGGCGTGTGTGCGTAGCGTTCCCGGCCTGTTACTCTGGGCTAGGCCAGGGAGGGTATGCGCGAGAGAAGGAGAGACAGAGGGATATACTGGGTCACAAGAAACAAGAGAATGGATTAGGGTGTGAATAATTCACCGTGGTGTGGGTGCTGCCGTGATGAGGCTGGGTGTCTTATCTGTCCAGCTGGACCGAATCTCCAAATCCGGATCCCATCTCGCTGCATAATGTCAGGCTTGTACTGATATTTATCGCAGTGACTTTAATTTAACAGTTTTATGATCATGGTGAAATTACAGAATTGTCCAGTATCCTCATGGAAAGTGGGGTGACCAGACCTCTCTGTTTTTTGGTGGACTGACCCCAGCTGGAGATTTCCCCAGTTTTGGGTGACCAGATCTCCCCCTTTTGGTGGACTCTCCCTGTCTGGAGCTTTCTCTGGTTTTGGGTGACCAGATCTCCATGTTCTTGGTGGACTGTCCCTGGCTGGAGATTTCCCCAATTTTGGGTGACAAGATCTCGGTTTTGGTGGACTGTCCCTGACTGGAGCTTTCTCTGGTTCCCCTATTTCGGTGGACGGTCCCTTTCCCTGGATTTGAGTGACCAGACGTTTACGTTTTTAACTCTGTGAAAGCACCAGACATTCCTTTAAAGAAGTCTGATGTCCCACCCTGTGCTTGCTTTAGACAACAGAGGGGGCTGCTGTTATCTATTAACATCTACTACCACTTGCGCACCTGGTTTTAGTAAATACTGCTGTGCAAAAATACTGCTGTGCAAAACTGGAACAGAAGCTAGGTGTCAAGTGAGTCCACACCATAACCACAAATATCCTTTCAAGACTTAAGGTATAAAGGTTATGGGACTTAAATTGTACTAGCCAGTCATAGGCATGCTATATGATTTGTATTGGCATTAAACCTATTGAAATGTGGGCTACCATGCAATCTACAAACAGTGCATAACTGTGTGTTTATAATTCATGCAGTCTAACTTGGGGTTAATTTGGTTTTGGAGAAGCTGGCCAGGAGGCTTTTTTTACAGCTATGTTGTTGGACAGTTTGCTGACAAAAACAGATGCAATAGGTTTTCCTTGCTCTTTTCTATGAGGGGTAGCAGTCAGTATAATGGAAAAAACAAAAGGAAGACTTGCAACAGAGCCAGGAGCTCAGGGCCGCTGCTACTGCATTAATAAAATCAAATTCAGGCCATTCTTTAAAAGTCAGCATAAATCTGTAATCATAACACACTGCTCTGAGAGAGGGTCAGTGCACTAGCTGGGCATTCTGGGGGGGAAGATTTACTGGTTAGATTTACTTTTCCTTGCGCGCTGGTCCACAGTGACATAATCTCACAAGATGTTTAGAGGTGGGCAGAAGTTACTATACTCCTAATAAAATTACAGGATAACAAACTAACATGTAAGCTTGATTTCAGATGGTCTTGAAATACCCTATGGTCCCTGCCCCTGTCAGTGCCTATCCATGCATAATGTGTCAGAGATGGAATTCTGTACTTGTACAGAGACACTGTATGACTGGCAAAACTGTAGCACACTAATGTAATATTATCATAGTCACTTCCACAGTTTAGACGGGAGTGGCCAGAGGAACGACACATTGCGCTGTGATGTTGCACTTCAGAATGAGACTGTAATCATTAATGTGTTTTAATGTGTATTATTATTATTAATGTTTCAATGTGTATGTGCGAATAACAGGCTCATTTGTGGATAAGAATGTATATGACTGGAGCTCTGAGGATGAAGAGACGGACACCAGGGCCAGGCCGGTGCAGGTGCTGGTAGTGAAGGATGACCACTCATTTGAGCTGGACGAGGCGGCGCTGAGTCGGATCCTGCTGGCTGAGGAGCTCAGAGACAGAGAGGTGGTTGCCGTCTCTGTCGCTGGAGCCTTCCGGAAGGGAAAGTCATTCCTCATGGATTTCATGCTGCGCTACATGTACAACCAGGTAAGATGACCTGTCCTTCTGGAACCTACAGGGTTATTTAGTCCTGTATGTGGACCCACGCCACACTGTTTCATAACTACATAACTTACGTATTAGTTTCATTGTAGTTAATGTACAGTTCACAGTTCACAGTCAGGCCAAGACCTAATTTCTCCAGGATGGTAGAGAAGGAAAAAACTTTGGAGGCTGATTTCTCACAAAGGTAATGATTTGCTGAATAATAAGCCTCAAGATTAACAACTGAGCTGAAAGTGGGACTCAGACCACTGAGAATGACTCAGAGAACGTAAAAATGACAGAGAAAGAGGATCTAAGTGCTAATGAGATCATGGCTTCCTGTAATATCAGATATGATGGCAGATTATTGGCCTCAGTGAGTTACTCATGAGTTATTCATGTATTGATTTAGTGCAGGGATGCCCAGCTTGACTCTTGCAGGGTCAGGGTCCAGTATAGTATAGTGACATCCCTTCTGTATTAAACCTAATTAAATAGGGCTGCACAGTATATTGTTTGCTTATTGGTATTTCCCTTTGCAGAAAATAAAAGTATTTATGTAATAAAACAACAGCTATGCAATTTAATTAAAAACATATAATTGATACTATTAGCATGTTATTATATAAGTAAAAATGTAAAAAAATATAAATGTATATATATAAAAAAGTAAACTGTCCTAATAATTTTGTAACCATAGTAATCACAATATGTAGCAATATAACCACATAAGTTGCATTTTGAATAAAATAAAAACATATAACCATACATTACACTTATTATACCAGTTTTACATAAAATAAACCATATACAAGGCTTACATCAGGAGTCGCCAATCCCTATACTGGTCCAGGGACCCCAGACTATGAGGTGTTAAGAACCGGAAAAACACCTAACTGTGCGTGTATATGTGATGCATATAGCGTATATGTTTCTGTGAAGCCTGTGCCTTGCATATAACATATGTTAATGATATGTTTGAGAGGTCTACATCAATATGTGTATAACTGCATGTATTCATTTAAGGCCCGTGAAGACTGGCTGGGGGATCCTGAGGAGCCTCTGACCGGCTTCTCCTGGAGAGGTGGGTCAGAGAGGGAAACCACTGGCATCCAGATCTGGAGTGAAGTCTTCCTGGTGGACAAACCGGACGGCACCAAGGTGCAACATAAATACAGAGACACGCTCATCCACTCACACTCTATCTTCGTGTTTTGACGCCTGCGCACAACTACACATCTATAGTAGTGCGTTGCTGTTTGCTTTGTTATGAGTGGAACTCCACTGCAGATTGTGGCTGTATTGGCAAATTTGTTATTTGAATGACCTGTAGGTGGCAGTGCTGTTGATGGACACCCAGGGAACATTCGACAGCCAATCCACACTCAGAGACTCTGCTACTGTATTCGCACTCAGTACCATGATCAGCTCCATGCAGGTAATCACCCACAAAACAGCACCTACAGTCATGGTAAACCCAGCTGAACAGGACACATACTGGAGCAAGTGCTGAAGTCTCTGTTTCTCTCCTCCCTCTCTCCAGGTGTATAATATATCTCAGAATGTTCAGGAGGATGATTTACAGCACCTGCAGGTACAGGGCCATTCCGTCTCTGAACTGTACTGAAATGCTCACAGTGCTGTTCTGAACAACAGCAGCAGCTTTGACTTTGCTCTGCCTCTTCAGCTAGAATGTTCAAATGAAAGCTGACAGACTTCATGTGCTGTTGGATCTCCTGACTGGGCCTTTCCAGGTCAAATATAAACACATATAGCCAAGTCAAAAAAAATGTCCAAATTGCAACGTGTCATAACAAGTATCCACACCCTCATAATAGATAAATTGATTTCAGTTAGATGAGATATACAGTACATGTAGCATGTCAGCATATAGTGTGTCACAGAACATATTGTTTTTATAGCCTCAGAGGAACTGCACGGCCTGTAGTTGCATTTTAGGAAGCTGTAAAATGGTGCCCTACAAGGTCCAACATATTTGATCTGTCTGACCTTACTATGTGTTTTTCTGTGGCGTTTCTGTAGCTCTTCACCGAGTATGGCAGACTGGCCATGGAGGAAACGTTCCTCAAGCCATTTCAGGTACTTGTTGTAATCCACAGCGTTAAAAGAGCCTGTTATAACTGCAGTGACTGTTTTATGTGTGAAAGAGATACAGCGAGACTGATACTTCGTAAACCAAATGCTTTCTGTTTTCCTCTTTTCAGTCAATGATTTTCTTGGTGCGAGATTGGAGTTTTCCGTACGAGTTTTCCTATGGTCAGGAAGGAGGGATGAAGTTCCTAGAGAAAAGGCTAAAGGTAAGAGGTCTCCTTGGGGTCACTCATTTATGGGATCAGAATAATAACCATAACCGAATTAGGGCTGCAAATGAAGAACAAGTCGTAAGCTACAGTTTTGTTCAGCACTGCTGAACAGTCTTTTTTAAAAATAGTTGCTGGCAGTGTATTCTTATGTACCGCCCAGCACTGTTTGCGTTTGTTTTGCATCACAGTGTCGTGTTTTGGATTGTGCATCTCCTATAATAGTGGGTGTGTACATGTGTAGATTTCAGAGAACCAGCACGAGGAGCTGCAGAACGTAAGGAAGCATATTCACTCCTGCTTCACCAACATCTCCTGCTTCCTGATGCCCCATCCTGGCCTCAAAGTCGCCACCAACCCTCACTTCGACGGCAGACTCAAGGGTTTGCTAACACTATCACACATATTTACACAAGTGTGGATACAGGTATATGAGTATGAGAAAAATGGTTGACGAAAGCTTGTATTTTTTCAAAACCTGCTCAGACCACTTCTAGGTCTTTTTTTAAGAATGCACATACTCTGCAGAGGTTGTCTAAAATGATTGCCTAATGCATTTAGCCGTTTGGTTTTGTTTGCTTTTAGCGCTTACTGTAAGTCATACTGTGCCCTTCACTGCATTAGCAAGCCTGTGTTACCTTACTAAAAACTTGGATAAGAAAAATGTAAGGATCTGTTTAAAAAAGGATCTGTATCTACTACTGAAATCTAGTTTTTCTTATTAATATTAGAAGAAACTAAACCTGCACACCCGGCATGTTTTGGCTGATCAACCACATCTAATCTGTGTAAATTTGTGTTTTGACAATTTGCTCCAAAGTTCAGAATATGACCCGTGAAATAACAGAACGTCTTCATCCTCTTTGCAAGTGTTTGGATGACTGCAATGACCGACCTCTAAACTTAACGATTTTGCATTTTAGAAATCGACCAAGAATTCATCGGTAACCTGCAGATGCTGGTGCCATGGTTACTCAGTCCCAAAAACTTGGATGTAAAAGAAATCAATGGCAGCAAAATCACCTGTAGAGGTCTGCTGGAGTACTTTAAGGTAAGGGAAGTGTCGTTACAGCACAGCCGGGACGCCTTACTAGAGAAAAGCCTTAAACTAAGATACAGCTAGATCAGCCTTATTACAATGTACAGATATCAACATGCCTGTAACACTTGAACTTTCATTTGCCTACAGGCATACATAAAGATTTACCAGGGCGAAGAGCTGCCTCACCCAAAATCCATGTTACAGGTAACATTACTGTATCATCTTTAACACATACTGGAGCCCTCACATTGACTTTTTAGTGCTGCATTTGTGTGCGAGTGTGTTGTACTAACTGTATTGTGTGATGTTTGTATGCAGGCCACTGCAGAGGCAAATAACCTTGCAGCTGTAGCTGCAGCTAAAGACCTGTACAACAGAAAGATGGAGGAGGTGAGAGGAAAACTCTTATCATGGCTTAGAAGATTATAAAATTAGACATATACATATATCTCTTTGTGCCATTCTTGTAATCACAGTAACATGTTGGTGGTAATGCATTTCGGCCCTCTGTATAATGGTACAGCAATTTATCTGTTGCAACACAAACATGACAAACATGTGATTTTCGGATAGATGATGGTCATTGTTACACTGTTACCGGCCTGACCTCTGTTTCTCTTTTCTCTGTGTTGGTATCAGGTAAGTGGTGGTGACCGACCGTTTCTGGCTCCGAGTGAGCTTCAGGCTCGTCATGCCGTGATCCGTGAGGAGGCGCTGGCCGTGTTCCGTGGGGTAAAGAAGATGGGCGGGGAGGAGTTTAGTCGTCGGTATCTGCTGCAACTGGAAGCGGAGATAGACGAGCTGTTTGTGCAGTATATCAAACACAACGACTCCAAAAACATCTTCCATGCCGCACGCACGCCAGCCACACTCTTTGTGGTCATCTTCGTTATGTACGTGTCAGCGGGGATCACAGGCTTTGTGGGTGTGGACGTGATCGCCAGTGTGTGTAACATGGTGCTGGGCTTCGCTCTCATCACGCTCTGCACCTGGGCCTACATCCGCTACTCTGGAGAGTATCGCGAACTCGGTGCCGTCATAGACCAGGTGGCAGGTGCACTGTGGGACCAGGTAAGGTGATATTACTGTACCTTTAATATTACAAACTCTTAGAAGTATCTGAAAAAAAAGTACTCCTTCTACCATACACCACAAAAAATGATTTCTTGGCAAGTCAAATTATGTTATATCTAGTAGTCATATCTTTCTTTCCCAGTTTAAGCAATTTCCCTTATTATATGACTAGCATTTTTACTTGTTTTAAGTAGTTTTAGTAAGTTAAATTATCTAACTGCATTGCCATTTGTCTTGTTGAAGCATTTGTTTTGAAATAAGCTAAATTATTTGCCAATGCAGATAACTTACCAAAATGAACCAAATCAAGTGATCTTATAATAAGCTTACAACAATCATGATATGAGAAATACAGGGGTGGACAATGAAACTGAAACACCTGTCATTTTGGTGTGGGAGGTCTCATGGCTAAATTGGACCAGCCTGGTGGCCAATCTTCATTAATTGCACATTGCACCAGTAAGAGCAGAGTGTGAAGGTTCAGTTAGCAGGTAAGAGCACAGTTCTGCTCAAAATACTGCAATGCACACAACATTATGGGTGACATACCAGAGTTCAAAAGAGGACAAATTGTTGGTGCACGTCTTGCTGGCGCATCTGTGACCAAGACAGCAAATCTTTGTGATGTATCAAGAGCCACGGTATCCAGGGTAATGTCAGCATACCACCAAGAAGGATGAACCTCCACCAGCATCAAGTAGTGACCTGGCCACTATCCTGCAAGAAGAATGGCTTAAAATCCCTCTGACCACTGTGCAGGACTTGTATATGTCATTCCCAAGACCAACTGAGGCTGTATTGGCCGCAAAAGGAGGCCCTACACCATACTAATAAATGATTGTGGTCTAAAACCAGGTGTTTCAGTTTCATTGTCCAACCCCTGTATATGTCAGTGGCATGTAAGATAATTTTACTTGCCAGAATTCACTCGTTCAAGATCATTATTGGAGAAAAGAAAAATGAGTGCTACAATATACGTACAAATTATTAGTAGATAACTGCTTTATTTCAGTAAAACGTCCTAGTGAGAAAGAAGCCAAACTATTTCAGATTTTGGATTTTCTGTATCATTTAAGCATGTCAGGTGCCCTTTCCATTGTGTGAAATTTCATGGTACATGAAATGCTGTAAAATCTAACACTAAAACTAAAGAATGTTTTGGCCTTCTCCTGTAAAGGTGCTATTCTAGAGATTTTTCTTGAGGGTGATGATATATTGGTATAAATAGAGAGACAGGTGTAAGTTTGTTTCGCTTAAAATCATATACTGAGGGCTATATTTAAGAATGGGCCTTAATAAGCTTGCTTGTCTTAGAGCATCTTTCTTACTGTTTCTGTGCTCATAAATAAGACCAGTACATATGATTTTAGATGGGCTCTGTTCCTTGATAACACTAATAAAGGTAAATAGTAAGACAAAAAAAATGACAGGAATTGTCTGCACAGACGAGGGGTCTCAATTGGCTCTTTAGCTCTTTGCCATGAATGGATTCTAAGCTGAAACTTTATCTCGAAACTATAAAACTGTAAACGAAAGTCTTCAGGCAGCATATTTGTAACAATTTCATGTAATAAATCTACTGTATGTAGCATATTAGAGGCATAAAACTCCTCAGATGTCTTTCCTCTCTCCACCAATGTCTACAATTCTGACTCTGACTGTAGGTTTCTCTAGAACTAGCTGTTTCACATCAGAGCACCTTAAACGACTTTGTTTACATCTTAATTTAATTATGCAGACATTCTGAGAAATCAGTGGAATTTCACTCTCCCGGGAAAGGCTGTTGTGCCTTTCAGTGCATCTTTTGGGAGTGTCATGCAGCTGTCCAGTTACCTTGAAATGAGAAGTTTAGAATTGAGGCAGGATTTTAACCTGAGTCGGAAACACAAACAGTGGCATTTTTTGTTTTGACTCTTGTTGTGACTAACCCTAATCTCCTCATGCTACAAATACAGTACCACCTCACTAAGCAGCATGTCCTGTCACCAAAAGAACACATCCAGTGTACAATGACATTCATTCATTCATTTTCTCCTGTTTTTGTTTTTCTCCTTATCTTAGGGAAGCACTAATGAGGTAAGGCCTGTACATCTGTACTTAACACTGATGTCTCTGTTAAGATAAGATTAACATGCACTGCTTTCTCAGATTAATCACAGACCACAAGCTACATTTTCAGGCAGTTTGCATGATGTTATTGCATGTTGGACTTCTGCTATGGTTGTCTTACATGCTAAGTATAGATGCCACTGACCCAATACCAAGTATTGATATATAGCTGCTTTTACCAGAAAATCTTGGATACAGACTGCAGTTTGTCTGTTTCTCTGCTCTCTACTTTCTTAGACTCCTTTAACCCAGTTTTTTAGTGGCCACAACCTGCACAGGACCACCACAAAGCAGGTATTATTTTTGTGGTGGATCATTCTCAGCACAGCAGTGACACTGACATGGTGGTGGCGTGTTTGTGTTGCAGTGTTACGAGTGAAGCAGACATGGTTGTGAGTTTTCAGCCTTCAGGATTCTCAGTCCAGTCACCAAAACTATCCTGTAGACAGCATCATGTGACCATTGATGAAGGACTGGTGGATGCGCAATGCAAACTGCAGCAAACCAGTTGCTCTATTATCCACTCTATTTGTCAGACCACAAAAGTAGGACTGAATAATAGAGTGGATAAAGTGCATATTCACTCTCACCGCAATGCTGAGAATGATCCACACTCTCCAAATAATACATGGTGGTGGTCCTGACCCTAAAAGATCAGGGCGAAAGGAGGCTAATGAAGTATGAAGAGAAATAGCTTACAGTCTGCCATTATAGATACATAATAAATAGCTGCACCCAGAAGGAATGAAACTTGGGCAGGTTTAACATAATGAGAGTTCACATTCGGTCGCACATGTGACGTGAGCAAGCACGCACCTTATCGCTGTACCTGACTGGCCCAACAGCTATGATTGCGGACATTTAGGCAAGCAGTGATGTCCTCCATGGTAATCCTGTTAGTTCCAGTACCAGTGGCAGGTGACTCCACAACGCAGGGCAACATATATATATATATATATCTTTGTTCAAAATAGCACAGCAATCCGGCACTGGGAATCCTTCTGGGTGCAACTATTCCTTTGACAGTGAGTGTACATTATGATTTAATATCAATTATATCCCCTGAATAATGAACCATAATGATATTATTCTGTGATTTATATGGATTACATGAATAACAATAACTTGAAAAATATATTATTATAGATAGTATTATTCTATTTACTTCATCCTCCTCTCTTTCTCTCTTACAGGCTCTGTACAAGTTGTATAATGTGGCAGCCAATCACAGGCAACTCTATAACCACGCTTTTCCTGGACACCAGACTGACCAACACCCTGAACAGGAGAAGAAGAGAAACTGACCTCACGCATATACCCTGCACGCGCACACACACACACACACACACCCAGGCTCAAACATACACCCACTCTGTTGCACTGATGCTCCGGCCATAGCACAGTTGAGCTTTTTGGATCCATCCAGGTGACATTATGGAGGGAGGGAAAGAAAAGAGGGAGAGAGTTACAGGGAAAAGAAAGTTAGGGAAAGGAGAGGACAGAAAGATTCTCATTACTGTTGCCATAGCAACACCTGCCACTAACAGATCAGCTGGAGAGCCAGACGGCGAGGACTGGGCACCCAGGTGCTCCAGGCAGCAGGAACACAAGTCTAAGACTTGACTCTGCCGAGATGGTCACTGCTCCAGCTAAGCTGACTCAAGTCCTGCGTGGCTGCATTTAGTCTCATCCAGTGTCGCATTGTTCAAAGTTGGATAGGGCGGTCTCATCTTTGCAGATCCCTGACTGACTCTTGTGTTTTGTTTTATGGCAGCTTCCAGCAAACCCAGCTCAGATGACAGGTGCTTACTGGTTCAGGTTTGCTGGGAGGTGAACTGGGACAAAGCTGTTAACCTGTCAGGATTCCTCAGTGACTGAATTTGGGAAATACTACAATAGGATGCACCCGAGGAAATGAGCTTAAAAGTGTAGGGGGTAAATGTGGCACGTTTTATCTGTATGCCCTTTAAAACAATGTCCCTCTGTAACTCTCCCATTACACTCCTCACATTGCACTAATGTAAGACCTCAATATTGTACACACTGTACATGATTCTGTTAAAACATATGTCAAGTATCACTCAGCATCCCCACCCAAGTCTCTCCCCGTTTTCCACGGCCTGGTTTGGGTGATTTAAACCAGGGCTTGTATTAGCATGCATTTTAAATAGTGCGGCACCTGCATCTTACTAACTTCAGCAGTGTGAGTCTGTCATTAATGTTAACAGAAGTGACAGTTTGGTAACATTTTGCATGTTCACCACAAAAAACAGCAATCCTCACACAGTCCTTCTACCAGGAAAAAAAAGACTTGGCCATTATCAGCCGGGATTCTTATCCGGTTGTTGTCACTTTTCTCAAAACACAGCCTTACCCTCTGCACATTTAAGTCAAATCCATCAGCGTCCTGCCGAATGAGGTTAAGTTTATGTATGTCCCGTTGACTGAGTGATGTCTCTAGGTGTGCTGGTGAAATAGCATGGTTAAGTTAAAGGTGTCCTTGGTGACCAAGTCTGGCCAAGTCCAGTCAATAGGTGTCGTGGTAAATGAAGTTAAGCTCATTCAATACATGTCCAATCTGGCTCAGGAGTTCCAGCCAGAATATTGTAGATCATCTCACCTCATTTTATTTTTCCTCTTCACTATGAATCATAAACTTCAAGCACTTCTGCTCCTCCTGTTGTACATATAATATTCACAGCCATCCAGACCCACACAGCGCTGGAAGGACAGAGCAGATACTGTGCTGATGACCACGGAACACTTTCTCCCAGTCGGGCTACGCTCATACTAATTGTGGTTTTATTTTGTAACAAGTGTCTTGTTTTATGTTGACTTCAGTGCTATTTATAAAGAATAAAATATTACATGTTTAAAACCGGATATTGATGCTACTGAACTGAAGTATGTGAAAATGAAGTCTGGCTGTAGTGCAAAGTGTCATGAGCCTCCACAGTCTGGTTTGAGCAAAGAATAGCTAAAGACCGAGTCTGTTCAACAAGATTTTCAGAGACTTAACAATAACTGGAGATAGATTGTTCAGTATTAAGTACATCTAAAGAAGCCACTTTCCACCTTTTAAAATGTGGGGTTGGGTCTCTCAGGTGTGGGTGTCTCTCAGGTTTCATTTTGTGGCTCACAAATAGCCCTCCACTGAGGCTAGTTACCTTAGACACTGCCAAATCAGGAGCAGACAACACAGCCTAAAAAAAATCAACAAGATAATATTCACCTCGACCTTGGAGCTAGAGCCGATTGATCTCATCTGAAAAGGGCCAGTGTGCCTGCAGGTTTTCATTCCAATCAAACAGGAGGTCACCTGATTGTGCTAGTCTCGGTGAAACAGCTGATGATGTCAGCTCCAAATTTGTTTTAACGACATTCTGCAGCTTAGTTCACAGCATGTAATTCAATTTGGGCCATAAAACCATATAAAACAAATCCAAAGCTCAGATTATGATAAACGCCAATTTGTTTGTATAGGTAATGGTCAGTTGAGCAACAGAGCAGCATATGCACATAATGCCGGAATTTAAAATCTGATATTTACCCACATGATGAGTGTATATGACTGCTCAGCATGCACAGATTTGAGAACTGTGGACTGATTATACATACCTTTGGATGCAGATACAGAGGCTAAATGTGCCTGAATTCGCATTCTGGTGAAATATAACATTTATTTCTATTAGGGTGCAACTAAATAATTATTAATTAAATAATTTAAATATTGGCCACATCTAAACTCTAGTCTGAAGCTGATTTTTTTCCCCAGGCACATACATTGGCATGCAAATGTTTGGGCACTCCTGTTCAAAATGTCAAAGTTAAAATGTTGGAAATGTTCTTTTTAAAAATGAAAAGAGGTTGGTTTCTGTAACAGGATTATTAATCTTATACTTCAAAATCCACAATGTACTACCTCAAGACTTTGTTTTGGCCCTCACAGTCCCCTGACCTAAACATCACTGAATCTGCGGAAAGACTAACCAATAGCCCCTCTGAAGCAGAGGATTCTAGTACTCAAAAGGGGCTGTTTGTTGAACATGCAGGTTGCCCCTTTTGCTTTGGGCCCCTTTCTTTTTTATTTTAAACTTTTATATTGAAACTTATAATTCCTGGTATAATCATAAGGCATCAAACATGCGCTTACGAACACAAACAAACATTACCATCATTGTGAGTAATACAGCACCAAAACATTGCTAGTAGTGAATATATGTTTATATTTATATATATATCATATATCATTTCATTATACAAGGAAAAATATATATATAAAGAAGAAAGTATTTCAAAATAATGCCATGAGCTCGCTAGAAGAGCTCACCCTCATTCTGCATCACACGTGATGCTTCTGCCCGAGAAATTAGTCTTTAAATAAAGACATATTCCTTTAGAAAAATTCACACACCTCCTACATACAAAGCTGGATTGTCATTGTCAGGAGAAATTCATATATAAAACCTTATTTTTCCACTGGCTGCAGGCAGAAGAGTGTTGGCTCCAGGCTGGATGGCTACACATGCTGAACAGAGGAGCATACAATATAACACACTTCAGACAGAAGAAACAGAAGACAGAAGACAGCTGCCTGTATGCATGTGTGTGTCTGTGTAAGATAAAAAAAAAAAAAAAAAGATAATTCTGATACAGCTCAAAAAAGAAAACTCTAGAAGACAAGGCACTGTAGTGTCATCCTAATGTAAAAGATACAGAGCAGTGCTCACTGTGCCAGCTTTGGTGGTCTTTGTGCTATAAAGCTTTCTGAAAAGAGACCGGTTTCTAGGCACTCTACACACACATGCGTGCTTAAGTTCGGCCACTCTCTATCATTTACGGGTAATAAAATGGCTAAAATCTGTGCATCGTTACAGGCAGAAGCAAGTGGCTGTGGTTTACAGTATGCAGATATTGTCCATTTGTGTGTGGTTCTGTTTCTAAACCATGTACAGTCTCAAAGCAGTATCTATACACTTGAGCATGTAGTGTATATGGTGGAGTGTTTCTTCTTATATCACGCTTGGCACCTGTACATGACGCTAAGGCACACTTTTAGGCAGACTGCAGAGCATTATCAGGCGTGGCAATGAATGTGTGTTGTCAGAGGATGCCTGTTGCAGCTCACATGTTCTGAGGGAAGTTTTTGGTTGGGTGCTGAGCATACCACTGCTGCCGCTGTTTGCGTATATCGAGTTCAGTCAGCAGTGCTTGGCGATATGCTTCATATGATTTTACGATGCGTTCCAGTTCCTTCATAAACAACAGCTTCAGCATGCCCTGATACGTGTCCAGATCCATCAGCTGGAACAGCTCCCACTTTAAGATGTGGTCGTACCTGAGAAACAAACAGGAGACGTTAAACTACTATAAACCACTGATTATGTGTGAAACATACACACAAATTTACTCCACAGATTTGCAGAGTCGACAGTTGTGTGCCCAGTACACCATCTATGGCCTCTTTAGTTAGATTATGTTCCTCAGGTTTCACTTCACTCTCTTCCTACTGCTGCGCTGTTCCCATTAGACCACTTATGTGTGCTGCTCCCCTGAAGCCTAGCATTGGCCAATTTGTAAGAAACAAACTGCCTGCCAGATGGTTTTGCTTTAAGGCATAATATGAACAATTTGTCAGGTTAACAAAAGCTTAACAAAACAAAAGCTTAACAAAAGCTTTAACCTATAATAGAGGTTTATTAATGCAAACATTTAAACCCTTTTCATGCATTGTAAATCACTAAGCACAATGAAGTCTTCCCAATTAAGACATCTGATTATTTAGTTCTTTTATATTAGTTTTGCACATGCAACTATTGTTCTAGGTAGTAAAGACAAACAGCTGGTGTGCAGCACTGTATGCCTCGGACATTTATATTCAAAGCCTTTTGGGTGAGCCTTCAGAAAGATTCAAAGAGTACCGTTCTACTGATACATGTGTACATAACACTTACTTCAGGGGTGCTCTGGCATAGACCTGCAGCCAGTCTGGTATCTCTGCAGTATGGTAGGGGTTTGCAGGCACCAGCACTGGCTGATTCCGCTCCTGCGGGCGTGGCTGGTAAGTGATGGGTGGTGGAAGAGGTGGGGGCTGGTCGTAGCGTGGGACACTGAGGGGCCAGGACAAAAGGAAAATGACCAAGACATATAGTAGCCAGATGAAAATACTGTTCAGAAAAATTATGGTCCAAAAATTTGGTCTTACTTTTGAAGTACGTATACAAGCAATATAGTGCAAGCATAGTCTTTGAAGACAAGCAGAGCTTGAGAGGTGCCCTATGCAATTAGTGGGCTGAGCTGATGCAACAGAATACAAATTCTTGTTGGTAGAGGAGCCAGCAGTGTATTACAAGCCTACAAAATGTAATTAAAGCCTCTTTAATCTTTGCAAGTTATTTGCATTCCACCAAAGCCAATCTGGGAGGGTGAAGGTTATCCTATGAATATGGTATCTACTATGAACCACTAGCCATGCAGCAAGCACGTCCTTAAGCACATAACTCTTCCGCACAGGCGCCAGACTGGCAGGTAGGAGACGACTCGCCCACCTACACAGACACACACAGAGACACACAGAGACACACACAGAGACACGTTAAAAAACTAACCTGGGAGCACAAGGGTGCCTGTATTGAGCACGTTTGTTGATATGATCAACATAATAAACTCCAAACTCTGCTGACTCCACCCTCTCCCAGCCAGGTGGAAGGCCCTCCCTCTCTAGTGGGTGGCTCCAATGAGTGGTGTTTGTGTTGTGATCGATGTAATACTTCCGGCCTCTGATTGTCCAGTCAACTGTCCAGCCAGGTGGAAGGGCGGTCTCCTCTCCACTCAGACTGGTAAGATTACCCAAAGACTTTGCCTGCATACGTCCAATAGCTAAACAAAACAAAAATAAATAAATAATTCAATCAATCAATAAATACTATAATAATCATAAGTTTAAACATACCCAGTTCACATGAGTTAGATATTTAGATAGATATTTTTATAACGAGCAAGCTGCCACCATTCTGGAGGGCTGCAATGACAATTGTGTGAAGTAGGCCTGTGAAGTAAACGTAAGTTTACCCACGTCACTCCCGTGCGCTTACGCCCGCATCAGATTTAAAACTCTGATGCTGGCCTACAAAGCCAAGAATGGACCAGCGCCTCCCTACCTTATGGCAATGGTGAAGAGTCGAGCTGTACCTCGAGCCCTTCGTGCTTCAAGTACAGCTCGTCTCGAACCACCATCCCTGAGGACACATGGAAGACAAGTGTCCAGACTCTTCTCTGTCCTGGCTCCCAGATGGTGGAATGAACAGAACCGGAGTCCTCTCGGCATTCAAACGCAGACTGAAGACCCATCTCTTCGTAAAGCACTTAAAGTGAGCTCTAGTAGAGGTGTAAATAGCAATTTAATGATCTTGTTGTATTGCACTTATGTCCTTTGTCATGTGTATGCACTTATAATGACCTTTCTCTAGGTACCAGCCCTGGCCCCCATCGGGCAGTTCAGCTCGTGGTGAGTTTTAGGCTCTAAACTTCCTACTAACTGGAATATTATCCAACAGATCACTAAGCACTGTTGTAAGTCGCTCTGGATAAGAGCGTCTGCTAAATGCCTTAAATGTAAATGTAAATGTAAATATATTTTAAAATCCTCCCTTGAACCATTTTCACGTCTACCCTGTCTAACCCAGGCATTCTAGAAGCCATAAAACAGTAGCAGCAACAATGTAGATTTTCACACATGCATAGTTCACATCGAGTTTCTGGTTCAAATCAGGTAATGAGAAGAGTTCAATTATTTCCACTCCAAACCTTTTCTGAGCTGTACAGAGGTTTGTCTGAGTCCAAAACTACTCAGTTATCATGCTGGTGCTTTCTCTGTGAAGAGTAGGGGCAATGTCTGCAATTGATAAGCTAAATGATAATTCTTAACCAATGATGAAAAACAAATTTTAGTGGCAGCGTTAGCTAGTTATAGCAAGCGCAACTACCCAACATTGCCTTTTGTGGATACCCTTGACTAGACTGTGGGTTTCACTGAGTGTTTCTTGCCATGAAACCGCATCTTCATGTTCTGGTTGTTAAAATAAATGCAGCTATTAGCTTTAACTAGAAAGCCAGCAATTGTAGTCAGGCCTTTTCTGCCAATAAGCCCGACAACAGAAAAATGAAGATGTGGCTTAATAGCAAGAAACACCCTAAAAACCCTTAGCCTGTATTAAGAGTATCTGCAAAGGGCCAGTTTGGCTTTGCCAGTAGGTGAAAACATTAGCTAGGTCAGCCAGCTACCTCACTTTAGAGCCCTGTGGCACCGAACTGTTTTTCTCCATTCATTTTATAACTTACCTAATCAACTGCAGCCATTTCCTTTTCTCTTTCTCATCACAAGAAAAGCACTGGAATGATAGCCGAGGGGTCTATTTATGTAATGAAAGCCAGTGAGGTAGAGGCTACGATTTAAAAGTCGATTAGTCATGGATTAACAAGTAGATTTATATTAAATGAAAATTCGAATATGCACTTCTGATTAGTGAAGAATCTCCGGAGCCCATTAAATGTTATTCGACTAGTTGTACATAACAGCATTTAAAAACTATTTTACTTTTTTAATTTTACTATTTAACTTTTTATTATGTCCTAATTGTTTCAATTCTTGGATATTTGCGTGTTATTAGCAGTAACTATTGTGGCTACGGCAAAAGGTTACAAGTGCAGTTAATGGTAAAATCCACTGATGTTTGCTACACTGTGGGAGGTTTTGGGATATGGCTTGGTCTAAAGGGACCAAACTGCATGTGTTTGCGAGAGAGAGAGTGTGTATCTATATCCACTGGGAGTTTGTGCCATTTCTGAGAAGGAATGTTCTCATCATCGTCATTCTGATTCACACACACAGAGAGAGAGTGAGAGTGTGAGTGAGAGAGAGAGAGAGAGAGAGAGAGAGAGAGAGAAAGACACAGAGAGACACAGAGACACAGAGAGAGACAGAGACACAGAGAGAGAGACAGAGAGAGAGAGAGAGACAGAGAGAGAAAGAGACAGAGAGAAGAGAAAGAGACAGAGAGAGAGAGAGAGAGAGAGAGAGAGAGAGAGAGACACAGAGAGAAAGAGACAGAGAGAAGAGAAAGAGACAGAGAGAGACACAGACAGAGAGAGAGAGAGAGAGAGCGAGAGAGAGACAGACAGAGCGAGAGCGCGAAGAGAATCCTGAGATGAGGAAACATGCTAGACAGATAATAGGACTAAAATGCAATTTCAATCACCCTTATTCTCTCTGAAATATCTTCCTCTTATGATGGTAAATTCTGCAGCTGAGTGAGACAGCCGAGTGTAGGTCAATGGGCATATTTGTGAGAGTGTGTGTAAGTGTGCGTGTGTGTCTTAGGCAGGGCTGGAATGTGAAGAAAACCATGCGCAGATTCACTCCTCTCTTCCTCCTACTGCAAAAGTACCACATTCTTTCTTTCTCCAACACCCAGACACATAGCATTTAAATCCTATTCTCTTTCCTCAGAATTTGAAATCATTAGCAGCTAATTCCAATTCACGAGGGACTTAAAAAAGATGTGGCTGTGCAACATGGCTGTAGCAGCTGCTTAGCCCTCCAATCTAGAGCTACCTTTTACAGAAAACAAATGCTATTGTACTGAACAACACCAAACATAAGTGCAAACCACACACGTTCCTACAACCGCACAACAGCTAAACTGTATATATAATTTATATAATTAGGTTCCATTTCTTTTGTGTTCTTATAGATTGCTTTTGCTTGGTGGGGTTTACAATAACCCGGTGAACACAAGCACAACGCTGTCAATGCAAATACCTGCACAGGTGAAAAAGTTACTCTAAAAAGGTACAAACCCTCCCTGATGAACAGGACAAAGACAAGAAAACTCACAGAAATGAACACTAGGAGTACAAATGACATGCAGGTGGAGGTGTGTGCATTAGCTCACTGCTTGTCACAAAGATTGCATGTCACATACAAATGTCCAATGCTAAAAACAAATCTCAACAACCATTATTTTAAGGAGGAAAGACAAAAGAGCAAAGCATTCAGGTCAGGGCTAGCACATCTGGACATAGCTGCACAACATGCCAATTTGTTTCACACATGTCAGCTAGGGTGTCTCTCACAATGACATCACCAATAATAACAGTCCAAATAGTAGAGATACTCTGATCCAATTTTTCTCTCCATCTGTCTGTCAAGAGTATCAACCAATACCAGGTACCAGTCTGAAACCAGAAATATATTAGGGCACTTCTGCTTTAAATATTAAATATTCCTTTTAGGATTGTGTAAACCTAAAACCTTTCTTTTTACTTGTCTTACAATTGATCTATTATAATATAATATAATATAATATAATATAATATAATATAAAAGTGGCAACAGCATCTGATGACTGGCCTGTCATGTCTGATACCTTTTATGAACTAAGAAACAGACCACACACCTTAAGTGTGTGGTTAGAGAGAAAAATATTGTGTCCCAATTTCATGAGAGGGATCAGAAAAGGGGAGAGAGAGAGAAATGGATAAGTACAGCATGTATTTATAGCAGCAGAGTTGATGACTTTTGGCATGTCAGTTATTCATCTTTGGGTGGAGACTAAAGTGCAACAGAATAACTCATATCATTTACACACAAATAGCTCAATGACAAGACCATTTAACACAGACATTTGGGCACAGATCACTCGCCAGTTGCTCCAATACCAACATTACAGTCAAAATACTCACAGGGCTGACCCCTCACACACACTACCATTACAGCCATACCTTATACTTAAAGTACAACTGTATACATCTAAAAACTGTACATCACGCCATCCCGCTCTCTCTGCAGAGTGATTTATGGAACCAAGTTAGAAACAACCAACAATTCTCATACTCATGCTTATTCTCATTCTCTCTCTCCCTCTCTCGAAACATGTACAGCTGCAGGAGCCTACGCACATACATCCTGCTGAACATTTTCAAAGTGGTGACATGAAAAGTAGTCTATCCACTCTAACACCATATTAGTAACAGCCCTAGGCAGCAACTCTGCTAGCAAATCAACTGGGATGGACTCTATATTAGTTATATTTGATGTTATTTATGCCTTTTATTTTTAGCCACTGTAATATGCCATTTATCATAAATGATTGCATTGAGCCAGCCAGCTGTCTCAAGTAGTAGTTTGGTAAAGCACACATAAATATGAATAAGAAAATATTGCAGACTTTTGGATAGGCCAGCAGCCTTATGAGCAAGCTCTATTCCACACCTTCTGAACTTCTAACTGATCACTAATGTAGGGATACTGCAAGGATACTTGTCTTCTACTTCACTGGAGACTCTCAACGCACATGGCTATATTATTTAGACCCAACTGAATAGAAATTGCACTTGACCAGGCGGTGAGGTCATATTTACAACTGGACTGTTCCACCTTTACTGCTGCTATAAAAAGCCAAACTTGTATGAAGCAGCACCCTAATACAATGTGTCTGTGTATCCACTGATCACTGTCATCTTTAAGCTGCTCTCCAACTACTACCGCGGACTAAAGTGTGTTGAGTACAGCTATTGTTCTCACCTGCAGGGGGTCTACTGTGGGGCTGGGGTGTCTGGGACTGTGGAGGTGCTCTGTAGTTGAGTTCGCTGTGCTCGTAGTATCTGTAGTCATCGTGGAAGTGATCAGGTCTGCGAGTGCGCCTAGGCGGATTATCATAGTACGCCTCGGGGGGATAGTAGTACCGGCCTGCGTCTCCATTCTCTGTTATTTGCCCACCGTCCGGAATGAAGGAGGGTGATGATGAGGCGTAGTCATGGGGGAGATCAGAAAGAGAGCGAGGGAGATAAGGCGGGGCAGACAGGCGGTTGCTTTCTCGGCGAGAGACCTCATGCGGCGGCAGTGGCGCTGCGTTACGGAGAAAACTCTTACGTGCCCCCGCCTCCGGTCCTGCGCCAAGCGGGTATACACCTGCACCTGTACCAGGTACTGCAGGGGCATCCGACAAGGGCACCTCCGCTCGCCGTGGGATCGTCGGCCCGTGACGGATGAATGGGGGCATAAGGTCTGTGGAAGAATAGGCAATGGGTGGGCGGTTAACTGAGGGGTCAAGAGATCAATAATCACATTCTCTCATGAGTTATATTAACACAATATTAATTATTTATAGTGCTGGCATAAACAGGTAATGTTACCAGTTCATCACACTACAGCTAAACGCTCCACAGTTAGATTGCCTCAGCAAATCTGTTGCTGAGCTGTTCTGTTTAAAGCTGTGTACCTTAAAGTCTCCTAGCTACATCTCTCATCAGACCCTTAATGTGGAATAATTCTAAAAGTATAAAAGTAGTCTTTTTTGTGTATTTAAACCTCGAATATGTGCAAGGTTTGCGAAAAATAATGCTAAATTTTCTCACTTCTCAGCAGCGGGGACGTCTCCTTCTTCACATACTTCCCTTGGACCTCTGCTGGCTTGGACGCTTCGTTCTTACTCTTCTTTCTTGAGAGCATCGCTCAGTAGTGCCAAACGTTAATGTAGCGAAACAACTTCGGGGATGCCATCCTGGAAACTAGATCGTCCGTGTCGTTCGTGGACAAATAGAAGGACAGCGGTCATTTTAAAACGACCCACAGACAAACCTCCGTGGTTATGTGGCTAGTTACTCAGTACTGCAGATCATAGCGACCTAGCCAGATAGCTATGCTAGCTGCGCGTCGAGACAAAAACAAACCAGAACAGACCATTAGCCAAGTTAGCCTGCTAGCTCAGCGCAAAGTTTGGCTAGTTTAATACTGACTGAAAAAAGTAATTCCATGACGTGCGCCGGTTTCTCCACGCATGTAGTTCGTTTACCACTGGGAAAAATGATAGTCCGAGCTGTTAAGTAAGTTCAGTGGTCAAAGTTGCGTAGTACTTGAGTAGCCTGTTGCTCCGTACCCTGCCCCTATCATTAGCTTAACATTAGCGCTCCCAGCCTGCTCCGCAAAGCTTTGTGGGAGCACTGACGCATACAGGGCTCGGTGGCTGTTTCTCTACATCGGCTCTTGAGTAACTCAGATAAAAGCCTAACCGCCTGAAACATTTTCGGCCCAAAAGACAATTTCGAAACGTCGCGTGTAGCATTTGAAATATTTGACTTCCAACAATATTACTCGCAAGCGTAGTAAAGGGTGAAAACTTGTCCCCGAAATGAATGGCCGCTCGTCGATTTACTGTTAACTGTAAAAGTTGTGTTCATCGTGTAGTTTATCGTTGCAGTTTACAGAAAACCTTACGTATTTTTACTGTGTTTATCATTTAGATATTTCAGTATTATGGGTTTTTATCACTGGGAATCGACCCTCAAAGGAGCCGATTCTCCGATACCATGTATTTGGAAATCCAGAGTCGACTCCTAAGCTTTGAACTCGATTCCACACAGACACGTTTACTTGGAGGGAAGTATCCTGCAGGAAAATGCGCCCTTCCACAACACACACCCACACACGCACGCGTGTTTGTCTTACTATACTTGTGAGGTCACCCATAGAGTTCTATTGATCTTTATATTACCGAAACAATACTACACCTACCCCTAAATCCAACCCTAACCTTAACTTCGACATTCAAGAAGACTAATTTTCTGCATTATTATTCCCAAAAAATGAGATTTGTGGCAAAGTTTCTCACTTTGCCAGACATGAATGAGCATGTTATAGGTGCGTATTACACCCTACTTACACAAGTCAGTGCCCTGGGGTTGTAATGACATGTCCTTGAGATGCTTTGGTCAAAATATCACAAGGATGAAGCACCACACTTTCTCCACTGTCTAAACAGCCCTGTTCAGCTTAGTTGACTGTTCTTTTAAATGATACTGGGTAGGGCGGATTAATATCAATACTTCCGATCCTGGCGCTTTCCTTTTAAGGATCAATGTTAGGACACAAATATGGGTATCATTTGATTATTTATTTTGCAGGATGTACTGGTGTTTTTGCTCATCTTCATTTTTGTTCATCTTCCAGGAAGAAACCCCAAACCCCAGTCCTCTTGCATCTCTTTTAATTAGCTTAACTGTTAGTAGTTAGAGGCCAAAGAACCACAATTATGTTTTTTAAAATTTCATTTGTCTGCAGTTTTACCAGACAATTCCCTCTATTAGGAAAAGTTCCATTGCAGTGTGTGTCTGTAGTGACGCAGGGTGGAGAAGCAAGTACTATTTATAATTAAGGTGGAATAGGAGATGTCAACAATAAGATGCAGAGTTTATCTTCCTGTCAGACACAAAGTGGTTAGCACTTTAATTGGTCCCTACTTGACATAAGAAAGGGGCGTCAGGGTGGTCGGCGAATCCAAAGCGCTTGTTGCATCCCATATTTTCTGAGCGGCTTGTTTGGGTGGTAGACAAAAGTATAAGCACAAAAGAGTTTTCTATAATATGTCCCCTTTAAGATCCACTGACATTCAGAATAATCTTAATTTAATTTAATCTTAATTTTTTTGGTCATGAAAATATGATTGTATGGTAACAGTTGAATGGATTTCAATAGCTTGAACTGGTGAATAGAACTGACTCAAAAACTTCTGGAATCAAACAGCCATAGGCTAAATGAGCTTAAAGGCTTAAACTGACCCAATCACTGAACAGATATGTTGTATAAAAATATAAATATATATATATATATAAATATACAAATATTTAACAAGCACATGTAATAAAATTGTGGAACGAGGAGAAAAAGAACCCCACATCAGCACCTGCACATGAAATCTTACTGAACATAGCCATGGTTTATGTATCTGTTGGATGTGGCAGGAACAGGTGAACGACTACTACATCAAGATACATCCATATTCACAAACAGCAAATGACCACTCAAACAACTCTTCTCGAAAACTAATTGTTTACTGCTTTTCACAGTCTCACAAAAACACTGATTGGCCATTGCAGAATCATTTCACTTGCTGGTTTTGATGGATAGTGTCTGAATTGTGATATTATGGCCAGTGGCAAGAGGGAAAAATCTCTTTGGTTCTGTTAAGAACACCTCATAACCCTGCAGAACATTCACATTTCCCACTTTATGCACCATTTCTTTTCCTGAAAGCATTACATTCACTGTTCCCTTTACATGTCACAACTGCTGGCAAATTGTCAAAGTCTCAGTGCGCTCTTTAGATTTATGACCATTAAAAAGTTCTTAACACAAAAAATACCTTACTGTAATATCTCAACACACACATGCAGCTATACAGGGCTAAAAAACTAAAACATTTAAAGAAAATTACATGTAATAACATAATACATCTTGTGCTTCAATTAGTGCCTTCAGTTTCACCCCAGACAGTTTCAAATGAAGCAGTCTGTTACAATCGATCAAAACAAACACTGCTGTTGGACAAAGTAAAGTGCACTTTGACATTAAGATGTTTCAGAGTGCAATCCAAAGTCAGGCTGAGCCACATGTCCCTTCCACGTCTTCAATACTAACAGATTAATCCATATTGCCAGGCTAATTCATTCATATTAAACATGAAAATATTACAAGTCACAGTGCAAATACATGGCAAAGTGAGTTGTTAGGCTACAGGGATTTTCATTCATCTTTGTAATTTGATCCTATACTGCTGGCTTACACTCTGATGTTTTCAAACATTATACTGAATTTGAGGAAGCACAAACAAAGGCCTGTGATCTCAGGAATGATTACACATTCCATTGTGCATGTGAAGAAGAATATTCTAGCATGTGCTGGTGTCTTCCTGGCACTTCTACACAACCTCAGTACGTAAAGACGATTTAACTTTGGAGTAGTCTCCTGCTGATGATGTTCAGTAGAGCTGGGGGCCGATCCCAAAAAGGATCAAACCCTCAATTCCAGGCATTTGGGAAACAAAGGTTGATGCCAAAGCTTTGGACTCATTTCCACAGAATGATGTACAAGTTTGTCCACATCCTTGTGCTGTTACTCATCAGTCTGAATAAACACTTTTCTTTTCATCCACAACACAAACATGAATAATCCAGCAGCATTTTACTGTGGAAGGTAAGGGAACACGTAACATTGGGAAGATTCGGCTAACAATCAAATAACACTGTCAGTGCCCAAACATCTTCCAATGTGAAGAGGGAGAGAGGGAGAGGGGGAGAGAGACAGAGAGAGAGCAGGAGAGAGAGAGAAAGCGAGAGAGAGAAAGCGAGAGAGAGAGCGCGCGCAAGAGAGAGAAAGCGAGAGAGAGCGCGCGCGAGAGAGAGCGCGCGAGACAGAGAGAGAGAGTGAGAGCGCGAGACAGAGAGAGAGAGAGAAAGAAAGAAAGAATTGGGTACTGTTTAGACAGCCCACATTACTAAGCCTTGTTAATTTAGCTCTACAAATTTCCTTGCAAATAATATTGTACTCTTGTTTTTGCCAAACGTCCTTCTCTATGTCTTGGTTTCCGGAGTCGAGATTGTGCGGAATCAACTCCATCAATTTCTGTGACGTGGAATCAGAAGATTCAAAGTATTTTGGAGTGTCGGCGCCAAAATTCCTGGAATGCACAGCTCTATTATTCAGCAAACGAGGCGGACTCAAGTGCAATATCTTAATGGTCCCTTAAATAAAAATAAATAAAATAAGTAAATAACATGAACAGAAGAGACGCAGACGCATGGATCATCATGAGCGGGTGAAGTGGTAGGGCACAGGTGTTAGTGGCGATGGACTGAGCTCACGAACAATCTTGTTGAGGCTGGAGATTTTCTCCTCCAGGAGGTAGTTCTTCTTCTCTGCCACTTTTTGCCTCTGCTCACTCATTTCCAGAGCCTTCAACAGCTGAGCATTCTCCACATACAGATCCTTGATCAACACATCTGCCTTACTGTTCTTATGTAGCTACAGAGAAAGACAAGCCACAGTCACGTTAACATTTAAAGTTTAATTTAGAGTGAATAATGTGTGTGTTCACCGACTGTGTTTATGCATTTGAATCTACCTGTTCCTTCAGCTGGGCAACCTTGTCTTGTAGTAACAGTTTAACATTTCGGAGGGTGAGCTCCACCTCCCTCATCCTCTGTTCCATCTTCAGCAGAGCTGCTTCCCGCTCCTCCTGTAAGTGAACAGGTTAGAGCTTTAATTCAAGCAGTGCTTCTGACACATGGCACACATAAAAATAAAATTAATAACAACAACAATAATAATAATAATAATAATAACAAAAGTAATAATAATAATAATAATAATAATAATTGCTGTAATGTGTAGCTCTATCAGGCAAAAGGGTGCCAGAATCCTCAGAGACATACAACAGAAGCAAACGTATTAGACTTTACGACAGAGACCTTATTATAAAGGTAGAAAGAGCTCAATAAACACAAACAATTGTGAATTTACCCTGATTCTTTATTTGGTCTCAGTTCCACAAAATTGTTAATACTATTAGGTCAAGAGGAAATGAAACAAAGAAATAAATAAAACAGATAAAAAAGTCAACAAATAAATAAATAAAATACAAAAATAAACTTCTGATTAACTTAAACCACAGAAACACAACACAAATAAATAAACAACCATTTAACAGCTTTTACTTAAAAATCTATTGCTACACAATTAAATTAAAACCAGGTACACATTCTACTGCAGGACAGAAAATGACACCATGACCATTAACACACCGCGATAGAAAGGCTGCTCCTATCACCACTAGAATCATTTAACGTAGATGACTTCATAAACAAAACACATACATTCAGAAGAAAGAAGAAGTGCAACAAACTGAGCTACTACAATCATAAATACTCAATGACATTCCAACAAAACCACTCCTGGGAAAAATAATGTCACTGAACAACATGGCTCTTCAAGTTCTCAGGATTTAGACTCAGATTTAGATTTAGTGTCTTTACAGTGTGAATACATTTCAACAAGCACCCTCACAACCAATTAAAAACTTCACCTCGTAATAGTCAGTTCGCAGCATGGTGTCTCAACAGTCCAGACAGTGTAAACATTTCATGTTTTGCTTTACAAGTTGCAATAGCTTTGCTGGAATTTAGTTCTACTCTGTAGAGTCACTGAAACGCACGATCATATGCATATTATATAAGCATTATGCTCCACTAATTTAAAGTAGAATGTGCCCATATGAGCTCAGAGTCCGTGGCAGTTCGTCATCTGGAGCACTGGATTCTTTAGGCCACTGAACATGATTCGTGCCACCCAGTGGCAAAATCAAGTCATTACATCATCCCTGTTACCAGCACGACACGTGAGACAAACATCTTTAACCTGAGCCCCACTTTAGGATAAAATAATTACTGACATCAGTACAGAGTAATCAAAGAAAGCATCAGAGTGGATAAGAGAGGAGGGGAAGTGTTGAATGACTGGAGAACACAGTGTAGTTGTTAGAGACGAGAGGCTGAAGATTTCATAAGCCACCACTTCTCCGGTGGCTGTCGAAGTGATGGGGCCGCTGCTCTGGGATCACCTGCAGAAAGAACATACAGCGCTATATTCACACACACATGCGACTGTAAACACCCACAGAGGCCTCATCCTGAAGCACCCACTTCAGGCAAACTGCTGCATCCGTGTTCTTCTACTGCAGATTCGAAAACGTTTTCTTCTGCAACACTTTAATTTACACAGTTTTGATCTTGCCCCACATGCATTCAAACAACCAAGACAATTTTAGGATATTTACTGTTTAGTTTTGCTCTGAGACAACAAGGCTAAGGCAGCTAGTTAGTATTTAAAAAAAAAAAAATTAAAGAAGTAGTTCATCACATCAGAGTGGGCAACATCTTATCATGAAGAAATTACTGTATTGTGACTTATCAGTTCTTAGACAACACTAAACAACTGCATATATCATTACAAAGAAAGAACAGAGACGTCCTGATGACTGAATTTAGAACAGTGCATTTGTAGAATATATATAATATTAGTAATATCTTTTTATTCTTATTAAACATCAAAGCTCAGAAAATGTGTTGTGTTTAATGATAATGTCTTCAAGCATTGTGGTGTGATATTTCTGTCACAATGCCCATCAGCAGGAAACATTTTTAAAAAGTTTAAAAAAGTTAGTTTAAAAAACTAAAATTTTACTCCTATTTACCCTTTTCTATTTATTTATTCAATGTAACTTAAATTATTGTGCAATATTTGCTCCACCTCGTCACCTGCAGACATCTCGCACTGACTGCCAACATCACCATAACTCATCAGACTGCCTATACCATCAGTATTTAAGTGACTGCCAAGAAGGAGTGGTGATTTGTAACAAATCTAGTCTTAAACAGCACATACATTGTGTCGTGACATAAGCTGTGTATTTCTTTGGGGCAGTAAGGTAAGTAGACAGGGCATGATGGTCTGCTTTTAGACGCTCATCTTAAGTAAAGTACATCAATAAAAAAAATAAAATAAAAAAAAGAGCTTCAAGTTTTAAAAAGATTACAGGACCAATATTGTTGATTGATATGCAGGGTTTCAATATCTGTATCATTATTAAAAGGACAAATGGTCTCTATAGTTAAGCCATGTTTAAAGATTCTGTGCCAGAGTATCTGAAAACACATTAGGACGTCTATGCAAGTTTCTTTCTGGGTTTATCTTTATGTTTTGTTTGTGAGTTACCATTAAAGGTCTAATTACATTTGAAATTAAAATACATGCAGGTAATTTCAACTCATAGCCGGGCAATAAAGAAACAACAACAACAACAACAACAACAACAACAACAACAACACCTGGAGCCGTTAAAATGAAACATACTATCAAAAATTGAACACAGTGACTTAGGAATTCTTATTTTTACATCCTGTGCTGATTTCAGCAGCACTAATTATGCTCTCTTTGTAAAGAAATATGCAGTCTTTTTAGGTAATGATGATGTCTATTTAATAATTGATAACAATAATGATACAATTTCATATTGTCCAGCGGCAACCCATGAAATGCGGGAGTTTCAGTCTTTGTAATGAGCATTTGTACCATTGTCTCTAGCAGACCATCCCACACTGCCAATTAATCAGGCTAAGCTCCATCTACTGTGCATGCAAGCATCACTGAATAGTGTGCACAAATACCAGAAATTGCTTTTCAGTCTTTGTGTCATTGATCACTTAAACTGATCCCATATTTAAGTCACAGTATTGGGGCCGATACAAATACAGCAAACTTGCATACCGTTAACTGGTCGGGTATAAGTATCTATAATTTGTTAACCACATTAGCCTTGTAGTTGCAAAACCACGGCAGTAAAGTTCCAACACCAAATATGTGCTGACACAGAGGAGTAAAGAGAAAAATGCACTGAAAATGACCACGTATTAGAAAACACATTTGTGGTTTGGGACAGAACAGATGACTGTAGATAGGAAATCCATTTTTGCACCACTCCAAATGTTGTGCAGCAGCAGGGCATGATGTTGTGCAAAGTTCTATGACTGACAAGGCTGTAGAGATCACACCTCAGAGATCACACTTCATTATGGAGAACACCCATATCTACTGTCATTAATGTCATAAAGCATACTTGGGCGAATTAGAGTACATGTGCCCAAGTATTTGCATGTTCTTTCACAGGTCTTCAAGTTTGAAGTATGAGCTCAAAACCCCAAACCCACAGTGCGGCTGTAACTAAACAGCTCCCATATAGCCAGTGCACATGTGTTCACACACAAAATCAGAGTGCAGCTGAAGTAGAGCAGAAGAAGCCAAGAGTGTTCCATACCAGGAAAATACACCGACCAGGGAAACCCCTCTAGCATGAAGCAGTCACATGCAGTAGAGAGTACTGTATGTGCTCACAGGTTGTAGTTGCATGCACTGCCTTACCTGCACATTGATGTCTGGGTTCATCTCATCACTGTGGCGCTGTCCTCTCCGTTCTCCTGACAATCTCAGGGGAGAAGGTGGCAACATTGCAATAAGTTGAGCCTGCAGATAGAGAGAATAGTGAGTGGGTGTCCGTCAGTAAGACAAACCATGTTATATATATATATGTGTCAGTAGCCATGCAGCTAGATAAACTATAAAAAAATCTGACAAAAACCCCAAACGCCATACAATACAACCATTCTACAATACATTCCACATCCTAGTCTCACTGAGGCCATTCCAAATACAATTTCTACAACTGGTAGATAATCTTGTAAATAACCTGTTAAGTAGGCGAACAGCCATGTTGGAATTTTTGAATACTTAAAAAAAATAGTTCGCAGGACGGATGGCTGTAAAGCTCACAGTGATGAGCAGTTCAGACAAGTATACGAGCAAACGAGCGACAGTGGGTTTACAGCAACTAATGAGCATATTCTTTGAACGTCTTCTTAATGCATGTTTAGCCTTTTAAACTGCTGTCTGGAACTACTAAGCATCAGAAGCTAAGAAGCATGATGGCTAACAGACATACTTAATTATTATTCACAATTATTAATCACAATTATTTAAAATAGCAACTCAATGATGATGTGACACTCCTAGCCAAAACATAGGACAAATGTGTATGTTTTTAATCTTTCCATAATAAAAGACAAGATGAGGACTAGAATATATTTTAAACATAAACAAATATCTACTTAGATAATCTAGAAAGTGTGTCTAAACCCAGAGCCAACAAAATTGATCCTATTCTTCCAGTAAACTATGAGTGAGCAAAACTGAATGTAATGTTACAATGTGCATTTAATATGTCCAGCAATAACTGTGACTAGGAGTCCGTGTGCATGTGTGCAAAGACCTCCATCAACTGGGCCTCCAATATCGTCTGTTTGTTTCTCAGTCTCTCATTCTCCTCCTGAAGACTCTCCATTTCTCTGTGCTCCTCACTACTGTCACACAGCTACACACACACACACACACACACACACACACACACACACACACACATACACACAAGTTCTTACAGTTGGACTGCTATAGTATTTATATACAGTTTGTTTGTAAAGTGGATATGGTACATTACCTTGTTGTGTAGCTGTGTGTGCAGAGCCTCTATCTCTCGCTTAAGAGCTGATCTCTCTTGTTCTGCTGTTTTAGCCAGACTTGCCTGGTTCTGCAGTTTCTGCTGTTTCACACTCAACACCAGTGCTTCCAACTGGCGACCCTGAACATCATCATCATCAAAAATGAACAAATTACTAAAAAACTAAAAAAGTGGAGCAAAGTGGCTTGGTGCATCAAAGTGTGTAATCTCTCTAACCTTCTCCCGTGCAGAGTTCAGCTCTAGCCGCACATCGCTGATCTCGTGCTGAAGCCGCCGATTTTCCTCACGCAGCAAAGCCAGCTCTCCCTCCATCAACCCAGAAAGCTCTGTCCACACACGCTTCCCCTGCTGTGAACCACCCGAGACACTTGATATAGACATCTCCACTAGTCGACACTGCAGAGAACAGTAAGATTAAAAGAATATTGTTACATAAGTGGTATTTACTTGCCTAGTTTGAGGTTGAACTATACAACTACAACCAATTTCCTTTTCCTCCTGTTCTACAACCATAGATATAGCTGTAACTCTCGTGATGGCTTAGCTGCACCAAAGGCTTTTTTTTTTTTTGTACATACATGTAATGACATAAGGGATATAATATTAGGAGGACATTTTCTTCCTTGTGTTAAAGCTCATTATGCAGAAGATTTAACTCAGCTTGCATCTACCTTCTCGTTGGCATTCTGCACCTGTTTGTGCAGTGAGATCACTTCCTGTTTCAAAGCATCTCGCTCCTGCTGTGTGATACGCAGGTCGGATTTGAGCCGAACATTTTGCTGAGTCAGCCCCTGCAAGGTGGAGTCCAGGGCCTGTACCTGAAGGAAAACCAGGTGACAGCAAAGTCTTTTAAGCACATAATTGAACACTACTACAGGAAAATCTGATGACATGATAAAAAATGAGTGTACTTTTACTGTTACCTTCTCCTGCGCTTTTATTAGTTGTGCACGTAGAGCCTGGTTGTGTTTATCTGCTGTCTGTCTCTCACTTAAGAGTTGAGCTATTTGGGTTTCCACAGAACGAAGCCGAGTCATCTACCGCAAAGAAAACACCACACAACATAGATCCAAACCTTACTGAGGTCCAACATCTATAGAATTTTTGTATTTGTATTGTGCATGACCTTCAAAAACAATAAATAAATAAAATAAATAATAACAAAAAAAAAACCAAAACAAAAAAAAAAAAAACACACAAGGTATACCTTTTCTACACAGCGGTTAAGTTCTGCTCTCAGAAGCTCCTTCTCCTCATCCAACTTCTCTGTTCTGTTAACAGACACTGCAAAATCCTCACCATTTTCCAGCTGGGGCACATGATGTATTTAAGGGACAAAAGAAAAAATAATTAAGTAAAGCTAAAAGGCTAAATAAATTCTTGCATCATAGTAATTCTTTCATCTTAAGCTACACCTACAATACTACAGTTCTCTATATTTCCTGATTTTTTCTTAACAGGTCTCTTAATATACAGAGTCTGGTACTACTCACGGACTCCCTGCTAACAACATTTACCAGCAATGATTGACTAAGTCCATAGTTAAGTCTAGGAAACTACACTGAACCAAGATCATTACTATAGGTGTCTAAATGTTAAGCCCAATAATAGCCCCTTTAGTCTTATTTATGTGAAATGCCCCTCCATGATGAGGTCCATGCCATTTTAAGAAATGGTGTGTTCCTATTTTTATCCTTCCATTTAAAAAATTTTAAAGTTTATTTCGGACAAAATGTTTGAGGGGTGTCTTTTCCTGTCTGCTAGATTGATTAGGTGTCACTAAAACGTGGCCCAGTGAGTGAGTCAGTCGAGTGATTCAATTGTTCTAGAGTACTCCAAAGTCAGACTGTAACAAACAAACAAACAAACAAACAAACAAACAAACAAACAAACTATACTCTTGATATTATATAGTAGTTAAGACAAGGAGTCTCAGTCTAATACTTGTATTAAACAAATGGCATGCATGTAAACAGTGTATAGCACAAAGATGCTGGTTTCTTCCCACCCAGCCCTGCAAAATGTAATCTTAATTCCCCTAGCCCTCACCTCATTCCTCTCACTAGATGAACCACTGCCATGTTGGCGAATCACTTCCTCAAGTGTGTGCTGAAGGGTGTCAACACTCAGAGCATGTTTCACATTCTGCTGTGACAAAGCATTGTTCTCCTCCTCCAGCTGCTGCCCACGGCGCCGCAGCTCTGAAATCTGAACAACAACAGTATAAGATCTGTAACTGCATGGAGCCATTCACACAAAGACATAGGTTGGAAGAAGAGTCTATACATGAAGCTCCAAGACTGTTAGAGAGAACCAACTCTTATTTCTGCAGGCTTACCTGTCTCTTCAGACCATCCACCACCTTTTGAGCAGAATTCCTCTCCTTCCGGAAGTGCTCTACTTTAAGTCTACACAGAGGGATTTCATATAAGTGGATTAAACTAACAGTATTTTAACCATAGACATGTGAGAAACAATTACACACTGCATTGAGCAAATTCACTCTTACAACAGCTCATGCTGATTCTCCCTTAGGTCCTCTTCCTTCAGTGCAGAGATCTTTTGCCTTAAAATGAGGTTTTCCTCAGCCAGTCGTCCCGCTTCACTCCTACAGAGGGCACACATCTGTATTAGCACTAAGAATGACAGATACATTTAACGCAACATCCTAATACTGTAAAGAATTAACTAAACGAATAAAATCATGCTAAAATGGTCCCAAGCACTGTGAGTCATGACAGACGTTCATGCATGATTGCATGTGAAGTATTGCTTTCCAACAGTGCTTTGAAGTAAATGTCTGGTTAAGAGTCTGTGGTTTGTAGAGTTAAAACTTTCAGCCAATGGAAAAAGTTACTGCAATGTGTGAGAATCCATGCAATATGACCAATGAATTAGATGTACAACATGCACCACATGCACCTATGGCAGTGGGCTAGAGCAATCATAAGAACATTTGCAGCATTATATAAACATACGCAAAACTATCCAGCACTTTTCCAAACACTTCTCCCAGCTGCTTCACGTATTTGGCTCTATCCAAGCTCCCAGCACACCCATTTCAGGTTCTCGGATTTGAATACTTGCTTCAAGTGTGTTGAGAGCCATGATAAAGCAAAACAGAGGACTGGACTGGATACCACTGTTCTACAACACAGAACTGTACTGTAGCTTCTTTAGTTATTTGGCTTTTTCCCTAGAATCCAAGGGGTGTCAGGAGGAACTACTTCTGTGGTGGGGAGAGGTGCACAGCAAAAGGATTGGTGCTACTAGTGGTGCAATAAAACAAGCACAGAACAGCTAGCAGTAGTAGCAGGCATCAGGCGAGGAAAGTAGGATCTTCTACAGGCACAGACGACCAAAGATGGTCAATTACGATACCTATGGTCCTGCATTCTCTCATGGATCCTGAGTGACTTGTCTTGTAGGTGAGAAAGTGCCAAACGTAGGCGCGAGTTTTGTTTCTCAAACTCGGAGCAGCAGTCTTCCAGCTCCGACACAGCAGCAATCTTTGCCTCTAGTCGGGTGCTAAAGTCCATAAAGGAGTCATCTGACGAATCGTTCGAGTCTGAAGACTCAGGATCCTGCTGCAGCACCAGGATCATCTCATCCTGCTTTTCCAATTCCTGCACTGCTGTGCTCAGCTTTGCGTTCTCCTCACGCATCCTTGCAATCTCCTCCAACAAGCATGACTGTTGCTCATGGAATTCCTGGACAATATGCATCTTGCTCTCCAAGTTCTGCACTCTCTTCTCCAGCTTCCTGTTGCGGTCTGCCAACTGCACATTCTCACAGACACTCTCCTCGTAGCTCCTTTGAAGCTCAGCAAACGCCAGCTCTTTTATCTCCAGTTCTTTAGCCTGGGCTGCCATCGTGATTAGCTGCACCTTGAGCTCGTGGCTCTCCTCTAATTTCCCCCTGTTCAGGTCCAGGAGCAGCTCCAGTTCATTGGTACGATGCTGCAGCTGGGCTAGCTGCTCTTGCAGTGATAGGTTTTGCTCCACAGCATTGCTATACTGGTCCTGAAGAACCTCCAGCAAGCTGCTCTGGTCTTTGAACTGCACCGCTATCTCCTGCAGCTCTAAGATCTCTCTGTCATGTAAAGTTTCCTTATCTTCTGTTAATATGAGACCACTCTCACAAGCTACAGTCAGGTCCTGAGGGTCAACTTCAATGTCTTCCGAATCCGTAGGTGCATCTTGTGGCTCCCCTGCATCGTTAGGTATTGTCACGTCACTGACACAATCTGCACTCTCATGGACTTCATGTTCTTTTCCATAATCCTCCTCCACCAAGTAAGTCATTCCCACATTCATGACATCCACATTCTCTTCAAGATGTGGGATACCAGTGAAACTGGTACATGGGGCAATTATTTCATCTGCAGTGTCCAACTTATCTGCCTCCGTGTTATCCATATCCTTCACATTACTAATTACCTCCTTGCTTACAACAGGTAAAGTAAAAACCACTGTCTCAGTGGTAAGATGTGCACAATCTTCTACTGCACCAGCTACACAAAGATCGTTTTTAGCCATCTCTCCACTTATGCAAACCACCCTAGTTGCTTCCAACTCTCCCTCAGGATGAAGCCCACCAGAAACCTCTTCACCAGCCATTTCTATTGTATCTTTAAACTCTGTTCTTCTGAGTTCTGCAGTGTTAGCACAGACAATGCTAAAATCAAGCTCTGTGTTATCCAGCTCCCCACTTCTACAGTCAACATCTGCATTGCTGTCCTTCTCTGAAACAACTTCTTCTTTCAGTCTATCACCTGAGCTGTTGCAAATTTCTCCCTTATGACCTTCAGAAGCTCCAAAAAGTCTTTCACCTCCTGTCTCTATGGCTACTGCTACTGTTTCAAACTCAAAACGTTCCTCGACCTCAGCTACACAGTTGGACATTCCTACACCAACCACATCACTGAACTCTACAGCAGTATGAATACTTGAATCAGTTTCTTCAGTGGCAGACACAGTAAAATTGCCAGCATCATAAACCAAGTCATCGGTGGTATTATTGGAACTGGGAGGCTCATACAAATTGTTGCTGTCATTCGGCTCTTCTTGTACTCCATTAACATCACTAAGACAGCTCTCCTCAATTTTCTCAGTGCTATTCGTAGAATCATCCTCAGAACAGTTCAGAATCTCAGGACTGCAGAATGTCGGTATGTGAGCACTAGTAGTCTGAGCATCTTCAACATCTTCCATGTTCACCTTCTGAAAGGGTAAATCAAGTTCCTCATCTTGTGTTGGTGAGTCTTCTCCTAGAACACTGAAGTCCTCTGAGTGATGATCTGCCGTCTCGCTCTCACATGCTTCTTTAACAAGAACAAAGTTCTCTACAGTTGAATCTAGAAACTCCATCCCTACATCTCTAGGAAGATCAGGCAGAGAAAACTCAACCACTTGCTTACTCATAGTCATCCCTCTGGTGGCTTCTCCAAGCTCGGACTCCATCTGCTTGTCTCTCTCAGCCAACAACACGGTTCTCTGCTCTTCTTTCTTCATCACCATGGAGACACTATCTTTCAGTCTCTCTTCTAGTGCTGCCACGATGCCCTGCAGCTCCAGACGTTCGTAGTGAAAGTCTTCCACTGCCTGGCGGAGGACTTTCTCCATCTCCTCCATCTTTCCCCTCAGCTCCTCCCGCTCTGCCAGCAAATTACTTTGTTCCTGGAGCTGTTTCTCAGCTAATGAGAGTGTCTCGATGTGCCGGTTCTCCAACACCGACAGACTACTCTGCAGCTCCGCCCTCTCTTGGGCAAAGTCATCAGTAGCCTGTGTAAGCAGTTGCTCAAGTTCTTCAGCCCTGCCTTCAGCATGTGCCAGCAACACGTCTTTCGCTTCCAGATTCTCCTGCAGCCGGTTATGCAGCTCATTGAGTTGACGACTAAGATCAATCTCCTTAGTCTGGGCTGCGCTAACAAAGTTCTCCAGTTCATTCTGCAGCTGCGTGTTCCTCTCCCTCAGAGCCTCCATTTCTACTGCATGGCTGCATTCAAGCCTCTCTCGCTCTTTTGTGAACTCCTGGACCATGTTCTCCCTCTCCAGCTGTAGAGCTTCTCGCAGGAGTCTCCTTTGATGCTCTGCCTCCTGCACTGCAGCTTCCATCTCCTCCTCCCAATGTGCACGGTCCACAGAGTGGCGCTGTGTGAGCGCTGCTAGCTCCTTCTGGTAGTGCTGCTCCAACTTACGTACGTCTGTCTGAAAGCGCTCAGAAACCGCTTCCTGGTCACCAGAGAAACGGGCTTCAACTTCTTTGATTCGCTGGGAGAAGTGCATCTCTAACTCCCTCCTGTGCATCACCAATCGGCAAGGTTAAACAATCCAGAATATCAACATCAACTCATAAATATTACTTAGGGCTGTAAATCTCTAGGCTCATCGCTCCATTCTGAAACTTCTCTGGGATAACAGTTAATTGTATTATTCTGGTATGTTTTGGCAGGAAACTTCCTTTTTAAGTTTACACAACTGTGACTTAAGAAGTGTTTACTTGATACTGGAATACAGAAGATTAAACTTTTGAATTTAAATTCAAAATTGAAATTGAAATGCCCATCAATTTAAAATATTGTGGGGATTTAGTGAATTTTTACTGAATTCTAAAATTCCAAACATCAGTGCAGCTGAATAACAATCAGAAAGACTTCTCTCCCCTACTACATATAATCTAACAGCACTGGAGAGCCTGAGCAAAATGAGATAAGAAGGAATTTCAAGTTTACCCATTTATAAATAATTGGGATTCTTGTTATGAATGCATAATGACATCAGAATCATATTGTTATTGGCAGATAATGGCTTTTAAAAAGAATATATGCATTGGATGTTTCGATTTGACCCATATTTCAATCCCATATTTGATGACACTTGTACTGTAAATGAAAGAGTAGAATGCTGACTCAGCACTGTATTACTATACTAAAATTATCAGCACTTCATAGAAATAAACATAATTTGTCTGATCGGTGCTTACCCAGGTAGATGCTGTCCCAATTTCTAAATGTTTATGTATCAGCATAATTAGATACAAGCATAAATAATAAAAGTCTGTGCATAAAATCCCATATTAGCACATCCTTAAGTGATTATGTACAAACTACAAACAAAACTGTGATAATATGGTGACATGAGAAAGCATGGTTGTAAAGTCTTACCTCTCCTCTCCAATGTCTGTGCGAAGTTTCTCCAGCATGCAGCTAAGTCTCTCTCTCTCCTCACTGTGTTTTACGCTCAGCTCCTGCATGGCCTCCCTGTGTGCCTCCTCCATTCTGCTCTGCTCCTCGTCCAGCAATTCCTGCCACTTTCTTTCCTGCTCCTCCCTGTCAGCCTGCAGCCTCTCTCTCTGTTCTTCTAGCTTGGCCTGCAGCACCTTGTCATGCTGCTTCTGTAGCTGAGCCTTCTCTCTCTCCCATTCCTCCATCCTTCTACACATCACTTCCTCTTCATGGGCCTGTGATCGCTCCTTCTCCTGCTGAATTTGTTGCTGCAGCTGAGCATGGTGCTGCTCTTCCAGAAGCATCCGCTCCTCTCTCCACTGCGCTGCAAGCTTCCGTTCTTTGTCCTCTTGCTCTTTCAGCAAACGTACCAGTTCCTCTTCCAGTACTGCCTGCAGTACTGCTTTATTGCTCTCTTCTTGCTGCTGCTTCTCTCTCTCCCACTCTTCCTGAAGCCTTCTCTCCAACTCAGTCCGCTCCTGCTCAGATCTCTGCTGCAGCTCCTCCAGCCGGACCCTTAACACCTCCTTATGGATCTCCTCAACATGCTGTTTCTCCCTTTCCCACTCCTCAGTAAGCCTCTTCTCAGCCTCTTCCCTTTCAACCTGCAATCGTTCTCTCTCCTCCTTCACACTGGCCTCTAGGGTCTCTTTATGCTGCAGTTCTTTAAGGTGCAGCTCTTCTGTATAAGCCTTACAGAGCTCCTCTCTCTCCTTTATTATGCTCTCCTTAAACTTCTTGAGCTGCTCCTCAAGATGTACTGCACAGCTCCTGGCTTCTTGTGCCTCCTGGCTGAGTGTGCTCAGCTCCTGTTGGTGGAGGGCACGTAGTTCAGCACGTTCAACATCCTGGCGGATTTCCATGCTGTGTCTCTCCTGTTCCAGCTGCTCCTGCAGGTCTTGGGTTCTCCCCAATGCTTCAGCTGCCTCTTTCTGCAGAGCCTGCAAATCCTGCTGGTGCTGTAAGGAGAGTAGACGTGCTTCCTCCTTATGGGAAGTCTTCTGTTCCTCCAGCTTGTGCTGGTACTCATTCAGCTGCAGGAGAACCAGAAAAGAGAAAAACAAGTTTAGAATGATTATGCTAGAAGTTAAGATGCCCAATATTTTACATTATACACCAAATTTAAAACTTATGCAAGTCTGACCGTGCACTCCAGCTGTGCCCTAATGTCCTCCATCTCTTTGACGTGCTGTTCTTTCAGCTGCTCCAGCACCATCTCTGCCTCTAGACTCATGTTAAAGTGCTGCCCTTCTTCAGAACCTAGACCTTAGGACATACCCACAGCAAAAATCATACATGTGCAGAGATTCACTGGTGTCAACACCAGCATCAACACCACCACCAACACCAGTCAAGTGAATACAACAAGCGAACCTTGGTCTGACTCCATGCCAGGGCTTTTGCTGTCCAGTTCCTCAGACAAAGAGGGCATAAGGGAGGTTGGTGGAGCTCGGCCTAAAGCACGAAACTCCTCTAACTGGGCTTGCAGCTCATCTATTCGGTCCTGCAGTTCCTAGAACACACATGAAACAATGTATTTTAAACACAGAAGAATCAGAGTGAGAGAGTGAAAAACAAAAAGAAAGAACAACATAAACAGATAAAGGTTCTAACCCGGCACTGCTCTTCGTATTTGCTGCGAAGCTGTCTAAGACGCTCCTCCTGCTGGTAGAACTCTGCATTGCTCAGATCCAAATCACCAAACTACACAAACACACACAGAACACACTTTACTTATGCATGTAAATTAGATACAGTTAATTTCAATTTATTCACAAGAGAACTGGCGAAGGGCATTTTATATTAAAGTTTTAGGAGAGCCCATCATAAAACTTACTGATACGGTGTAAAATGCTTTTGTTCTAAAAAAAAAACCTTAAGAGTCTGAATTGTTCACAGTGCTGACAGTAACCAGCCATCCCAATATTTTAATGACTCTAAAAGTTTGAAATGGCTATAGTTGTGTTGTACATATTGTGACACCTTGTTCCTTTCACCAACACTATAAAAATATTGAAGTTGGTATGTTTCTTTACAACGCACCATCACTGCACAACAGACTCTGGATAACATTGTTTACAGCTCAGTGAATTAATTACACAGACATTTAGAATTATACTTTAAAAACAGGCAACTGCTCTTTGTGTGTTCATTTTGAAAACCGCCTGGGGCTGATTTTGGCCAATTCTCATTGTGCATCACTAACAAACATATGGCATACATCACCTAAACTTTGACAGAAATGCGATCAAATAAAGCAATCATGGCACATAAGTTCCTAAAAGCTAGTGTGGGTGTGGGGTAGTACCTTCTCCTTGAGCACACTATCCAGGTTTCTCTGCAGTTTACTTAGTTGTGCCTCTGCTTCCATCAGCCGCCCTGTGCTGTCCAGCAGCTCTGCCTCCAAGCGACCATTCTCCTTATCATTTAGAAATCACGACATGCATTCAGTACACAATATTAATCTATTAGTGCTATGTACAGCAGTAAGCAGTGAGCAGTTTAATAGCTAGGGCCTGACTAGTCACGTCACCAGTCACTCTGAATCTTTGCCTCTTATGCACATGCAATATCCGATTTAGCAAGAAGTGAAAAGTGCTGGAGCATCATAGTGATTATTGATGCATTACTTTAACAGTAAGAGTGAGGTGTTCTCGGAGGAAGGTCTCATCATCTCGGATCCTCCTGACTTCCTGTTCCAGTTCTTCTCTTTGCTGATTAGCCTGCTGCCGCACAAGCTCGACTTCTTTGCTCATCTCTACCCTTAAAGCAACCATACGGTCCTTATACTCCTGCTCCAATTTACTGCAGACACACAAACGTAAAGCATTAGCATAAAATACAAGCAGAACCAAGCATTTTCCTGATTAGTTTTAAAAGACTGACTTTGAGAAAAGCGGTATGCTTATGGTTAAAAATGACAGGCCACAGCAGGAATGGTTTACCGGAGGTTGAGGTCATTGATGCGTTCGATAGCAGAGTGATGTTCATCAACCTCAGAGGCCAGCTGAGATTTGAGCTTCTCTGCTTTTTCCAGATCAGAACGAATCTTCTCTTTCTCCCTGAGCTCCAGATCCACACGCTCACTGTCTCACACGCACAAGTACACAAACACACAACTTTTCCATCAAAAAGTTACTGAGTAGTAACCAGTACTGGGTTAAAATGCTGGGGCTATTTTAAATAATCAGAATATTTGGTAACTTGTTCATTTACTCATACTTAATACTAGACACAGACATCAATATCCAATACCACTGGATACCATGTAATGTAAGTCTAGTGTATACTGCAAGTACAAACACAAATATTGCCGCAAGCTGTCTTTGCAAGTTAGCTAAACATTGCTATTTTGGATAGGGCCCCTAGGGGACATGCAGGTAAAGTTCTATACATAGATATGTTATTTGGAAAGTTGTTTGGTTCTCAAGTTTAACCCCTTTGATATGCATGCCATAATAAGACACAATGGACCTTTAAGTGCCTTTTTGGCACACAGGAGCTTAGTGACAGTAAATCAGAATTTGTCTAAAGGCCACCAGATGTTATGATTCATGATCAGGAGTCTTTGTCAAAGTTGTATGCAGTTTTGTTCAGATTTTTTGACTTCTGCAGTCTTTAATAGAATCAAAGTCAAAATATCAAACAAAATGTGCAGTTTCTGATGGAAGAAGAGGAAGAGGACTAACAGTTACAATAGGGTTCCAGCACTTCATGCTTGGACCCCTAATTACTTCACCAATGGGGTGGACAAATGCTGGCTGACTAAACAGAGTCAAAAAAGTTGACATGTGCAGTATCAAATACCTCCAATTGCCTTAGTAGAAATGCAAGATAAACATTATCGTATCGCTTTTACTGTCAGAAGAACATATTGTCCTACTCACGCACATCCCTGACAGGGGATACTCAAACGAGAAGTAGAGGTCTAAACGTGCTACAGTGACAGATGTTAAACAGAATCATCGTGAGAGCAATACGATTAAATACATTTTACAGCTGTACAGAAGACCACACTCCTCTTCACTGCAATACTACTCAATCAATAGCAGCTAATGCCATAAACTAATTATTTATCAATTAAATTCAGCTAAGTTTATTGATAAGATTTAATGCACTTAAATTTTTCACCATGTATTGGCATCCATATCAGCAAGGGGGAAAAGGATTACATGTACTCATGATACTGCAATGATACTGATGCACCTCCAATGTCCGGCATCCAATTTGTGATAACATTACACTGTCATGTAAACTTACAGCAGATGTCTGATCTCAGTCTTAAAGCTCACTAGCGCTGCCTGGTGGACTGAGTTCTTGGTGATCAACAGCTCATTCTCCAAAGCTGCAGTCAGTTCATTCAGATTCACCCTGCCATCCAGACTGAAATCCAGAGCCTAGAAACATATTAGGTTATTTCAATTAAATTCACATATAAAATCAAGAAAATCAAACACGGTTTTGTTCACTTCTTTAAAAACTACCTACGGCATTATCATCATCATCATCATCATCAAGGGCATGGGTATGGAAATTATACCTCTATAGAGACATGGAATCCAACCATTACTGGTAGAGAATAATATTTAACCAGCAGTTTTAGTTTTTGTTTAGAGAGTTCAGCTATTGGCATAGTATGTATAAAAGTACTATATAATGCACATGTTATGTAATGCCCTTAAATAATTGTGTATCTGTGCAAGTGTGACCTGCAAGATCTCAGAGCTGTTCTCTACTCCTTCTCCCAGCCAGGTGTCCAGCAGCTGCTCCACAGCAGTGTGGCCAGTTCCATCATCTAATCCAGAAAACAGTCGTAACCCTATAGTACTGCTCAACACAGATGAGATCCTGCGGCCCGTCTCATCAAATGGCTAAAAGAAGAGATACAGAATGAGAGAGACAAAAACCAACATGTAAATACCTACACCTATACTCTATACTACTATACGAACAATATGTGAACTTGTCAGCAGTAGGGTGTCTTGGGATGTATGTGACTGAGGAGGTTACCTGCATAGAGTGATGTCTCTTTAGCTGTCTGTAGGGTGTTGACGCAGAAGGAGTAGGAGGTTTGTGTTTGTTAACAATGTAAGACACAAACTCCTGCACACTCATCATACACTCCTCACCCACAGTCTGAAACTCATCTTCCCCCACCTACAAACACATACAAATATGGCTGAGTAAACATGCATTAAGGCATTTGTATGGTGTGTGTAGGGTGCATGTGCGCCCATGTACCTCCATGCCGATGTGCTGGCACAGTGTGTGTAATTGATGAAGAGTGGCCATGCCATCCAGTGGCAGAGAGAGTTGCTGGCAGGCTCTCTGCAGTCGCTCTTCAAGGCCACCGAGAGGCCCCATGCTGCCACGTGGCGTACCAGGTTCATCAGGATTCCACAGGTGTAACTGACCTACATAAGCACAAATATATGATGTGTGTTATAGTAAAATTAGTCCAGACACGTCCGTTAAATGGCATGTTGCTGAGAAATATGGAGAGAAGTGTACGGTGACAACTACATATGAACTCACCCTCTGCCTCATACTCCTCTGGACTGCTTATGTCAGCGTTCCAGCGCTGAAACACATACAAAAAGATGGTTTGTAGAAGTTTATGACTTTTTGAAAGTCATTTTGGAGCATTTTTATTTGTCCATTATTCATGACATGCCCACATAATGTACAGAGCAGCAGTTTTTTCAAATGACCCAAAAACAACAGATATACTTAAAACTACTTTGGAAAGCAACAATAAACACTTTCTTTTATAAAGATGCTAAATACGTCTTTGCCCTACTGTTTGCAATGGTAACTTTTATATGGCAGTGCTCTGTATGCACTGCCCCTGCACCTGTGACAAATTTCCATTTGGCATGAACAATAATTTTGATGCATTTCGATAAAACTCCCAAGTAACAGAATATCCACTTACTCAAAAATACTTGGTATAGAAGCCAATACGCAGGTGCTTAGGTTGTACAAAGAAAATTTTAAACTGACAAATGGAAAAATGTAATCACCTGTTACAAAAAGTTGTTTACCCTCCAAAAGCAGTGCCACAATAATCTCCAGAATGAACATTTTCTAGTTTAAAGACATCCCCATTATTATGATGTATCTAGCTTGCAGGAAGAAGAAATTTTAAGAAATAATAAGCACTTTTGGGGTAGATACTTGTTTACAGATTCTTATATACTTGTTTACAAGGCAAATTGTTTAAAAGCGGTGCTAGCTGGAGAATGCAGATGGAGCCAAATAGCCAACAGTAGTGCTAGTAACTACGAGAAAGTCAAATATACTGACTGTGATGCATTGTTTGATGCAAGAGTACTGCAATACAGCGATACAGAATATCACAAAATGCAAGAACATATCAAACTCAAGTTTTAGGCCAGAACACCCCTTCAATGCAACACAAAAAATGTCTGTGGTAACTGAACACATGCCTGACTTGAACTGTCTCTTGTCTACATTATTCTTTCAATCTGCACTGTGTTTGTGTATACCACTATGCACCGCAACAAAACAGGCAAGAACAAAGAGATAAAGTCTTTCTTTATACTGCTTTGGTATGAATGACAAATTTAAATTGAATTTGCTACAATGATTAGAGAGAAGAGGCCTGCAGGGGGCATCACAGACTTTGCCTACACACGACTGAGCTGAGCACCTGAGCATTTGCTGCAGTAAAAACAATCACAGTGGCATATGCAGAGCGGACAGATTCCACTCAATCAACTTTGCATTTTTATATTGTCCAGTCTGGGTCGTCTGGCTGGAGAAGAGGGCATTGTGTGTCTGTGAACAGGGGGAGGGGTTTGTCATTGTGCTCCATTGTGAGTTTTTCTGGGCACAGGGAGCAGATGGGGTTCGGAGCATCGGCATTCAGAAGAGGTCGCCTTTTGTTCCCTCTGACAGACCTGTTGCCCTCTGCATATAAACACACGCACACACACATGCGCGCGCACACACCCCTCTACATCTGCGTTAGTCAGGACCAATGTTCACACCATCATCAGAGCAATGAACGTTTGCTTTCAGTCTGCACCTGCTGAAGAATCACTTGCAACGAAGCATCTAAAAGTTTACATTCCACTTTTCCACAGGAAGAAACAGACAGCTAACATCACCACATCACTCCATGTGAATGTGCTCAATTTTAAGATGGAATTGTTAGAATTTTTATTTAAACATACCATCCAGAATTTTCTGCAGATGTTGGCTCTATGCCGATACAGATATACCATCTCTACAAAACACATACCAGGCCATAAAAACTATAAATATTAATTCAACAATTTCTTAATTAAATTTATTTATAAATAAATCGACAGCTGCACTGTTCACAAAAAATATTAAAATTATTAATAATAGTATTAATATTATATTGCTGTTGAGCATTTGCCTTAAAATTGCTCATCCCTTACATACACAATCACACAACATTAGAAACTGTGTGTGAACACGTGTGCACATGTACATGCTTGTTAAAAGACACACGTGTCTGTGTAATCAAGTCTGATCATACAGGCCTCTGTTCTCAGAGCGTCACTATGACACCAGCACAATACACACACAGCTGCCAATCTCCTCACACCAGATAGAGTCAGTCAGTTGAGGCAAATGGAAGCTAAACAAAGCTGCTGCTCTGACAACCACAGTGGCTTTAAAAGAGTCAATGTCCTTCACTACAACACACCAAACTTAACATCCAAATGCACAACACTGCATACATTCTCAAATCAAAGCCATTTTATATCCACAAAGTTTATTCAATTAACAAAATAGAAAAAACAGTCAGCACTGAGCAGTATGGCTAAAAGTGTGTACATCATGTCAAAGTGGTGACTTCAGGCAGCACCACGCACGATTGTTAGTTAATACTGAAAGCAGTTACGTTACTGAGTCAGGAAAAAAGAAAAAACAACTAAAATGTGATGTGCAAGAGCGGCTTAGAATTTTTTCTCTCTCTCTCAAAACACTCATCAGAGCACACTGGAGTCTGAAGCACAACCAGCGTTACAAAACATTTTTCCACACATTGAGTGCAACTTAACATGCTCACCAAAAAGCTCTCCAAATCACCAGATTCAGTCTTAGTGCAACTTAAGCCATTTCCAAATCTCCCTCTGCAGTCCAATATTAGTTATTCCATTAAGCGCATCATCCAATCATTTTAACTTGGTTAATAAATGCCTTGAGTTAAATCGAGTATGCTGCTGTTGAAATTGAATAAATCAAAACAAAACCCAGGGCCATAAAAAGTAAATGTAATCTTCTTTAAAATAAATATTGATTACTTCCTTTAAAAAGAAATAAACAAAATAAATTAAACATAATTAAGAAAAAAAAAAATACACAAATATATATGAAAAAATATGAAAAGAAATCTAAGCAACCCCTCCGTCAGACAAATAGTAACATACAAAATTACAAAAGCCTTATTCACTATTCTGCAAAATAAAATCAGCAGCACTAATGACATCTGAATGGTAAGAACACTTTTTGTGCACTAAAAGACTAAGAAACATTCAGCATCTTATTTTGTTCTTTTTTGTTTCATCCTTAAACACTGAGGTAACAAACACCATGCAAGATTTTCTTTTGTATCAAGCACCAAACAATTTGTAGCATGGCGCGTTTCATTTCATTTGTCTTAACACTGCATGTCCAACCATGCAAGCACTGCATATGCACATATTGTAATGGCGATCAACTATATTTTTAGCATCCCTAATCTGTTATACTCTCACCTTCGTAAAAGAAAACAGACTGGCCAAAGACTGCTGAAATTTACCTTGACTGTTGTATGTTCTCATTATCTGTGTTCATTTATAGCAAAGCTAATACTTCAAAAACACGGTTAACTGTATACCCTATGAACCAGTTTCCCTTCCATTAACTACAGTTTAAAATACCATAAACAGTGCAGTCAAGTTCAGTCTATCTCTGTTCGTGATGTACAGTAAAAACCTGCAGGACTTTTAGATAACATCTTCCCTCTCGTATGACTCTCAGTGCAGTAATCAGATTATCTGAGATTAACACCTCACTGAAATCAAGGCAACGAGAGGACAGTGACACACAGGCAGACACAGCCAACATAAAGGCAAAGGCCTTCACTAGAGAAACTCGCTTAATTAAAGGACGAAGAGAATTTCCTCAAGTATGTTCCTCATTTATCTTTGGGTTTGCTCACACATGGCTTGTTTCTGCTGTTGTTCAGTATCTCCATGGTAACATAACAGATTTTTTTTTACAGAAGGCATCAAGGACAAACATTTTTCAACCCATGCTGTGTGCAAATCATACTGATCATTCCTTTAGTGCCTACCAAAGGCTGAGACCTCCAGGTATGTGCTAGACATCTAACTTTCCCCCTTTGACGCATTCTCTTTTTCCGATAGAGATACTGAAACATTCCGTGTTGGTCCATAGAAAATCCAAAACCCAACTACTCTACGGCCCCACAGGAACACATTTATACCCAAAGTCACGCAACAGTTCTGGGGCCACTTCAAACACTGTTGAATGTACAAGTCCAAACGTGTGCTAAAGGCATGATTTACCTCACGTTTGCTTGGTAATGCCCCATCAGTGCTCCCTGGACCTTCTTCCTCCTGTTCTTCCTCCTCCTCTTCCTCCTCAGGAGCCATGTGTGTGATTTCCGAGAGAGTGTGTGTGAACTCTGGTGTGGACCGGCGGCCATATCGCTTACCGCCCTTTACGAAGCGTGGCTGGACCTCTGGGGAGTCTTAACAGAACACGGAAGTGTAAGACAAACGCAGAAATAAAGCAGGAACAAATGTAATGTATATTACTGTAATAGTAGCACACGTTTTACTGTCTATACATCATGATTGTCAAGTACAACTGTTTTTCTTTCTTTTTATAGAAATACTTCTAAAAGGGAATGGGAGGCAAGATATTTTAATTGCATAATGGTTATGTCAAAGAAAAGATAAATGGGAAAAAAAAAAAAAAAAAGACACAATAGAAGATATGGACACAACAAGACAACTAACAAATGGGTCTGGTAGACAGCAAACCACCAGATGTTATATTAATCATGACATAATATTGGACTACTGTGTGTGTGTGTGTGTGTGTGTGTGTGTGTGTGTGTGTTGTGTACATGTGTGTGTGTGAGTGGGGTGTATGCAAGGGTGAAGATGTCAGTGACAATGTGCACAACTGCCAGGGCAACAAAGGAGTGGCCCGTAAAGAAACTATTTTGTTTGTGTGTATGCTCAAACCCCCCATACCTTTAGTTATATAAGTCCGTGTTGCCCGACCGAAACAGCCCCAAAAACTATCATAGAATAGATCTATGGACACAAGGGGCCAATACCAGCAACAGTGTGTATACCTTGTGAAGACTTACAGAAAACCCATTGATGAACCTCTGTACATTGCCAACATAGGATATAGTATATGATATATATATATATCCACCATGTATTTGTCAGCAACACAAATACAAATATATGTACATTATCATAAGTCTATGCACAATTGGTGACTGACTAAATACTTATTTTCCCCACTGTATGTATATATATATATATATATATATGAATTAATCTAAATTAACAAACAAAGTTTTGAGATTGAAATTTCAGATGAAGACAGTAGGCCCAAAAATCTGAAATAAAAAAAATTAAAAATAAATCATCTGCTGAAAAATAACTTCCTATCTTTATCAGGATGGGCTTTTAGGCTACTTTATTTATTTTTAAACATAATAAATAAACATTAAACATTTTTGTGCTTCTCCAGGTTGAGGTGGATTTGCTGCTCTCTAGGCAGTGGCTCAAAGGCGAATGGACGTAATCAAGGTGCTTGTGACTCATTGTGGCTGTTCCTGCCTTGTACATAGACCTCCTGCTTGCTTCATGTCTCTGTATTCTGATGTAATCTGCCCAGCTAGTTACAGATTTGTGTTGAGAGTTCTTCAAAACAGCAATGTGACACTAGACAGACCTATGAGACTTGTTATAACAAGTCTAACTGATCAACTACTCCATCACATTTTCTCTCACGAGGCAACCCTCAGCGTGGTTCTCAGTCTCAGACTTGAACCAAGACGCCAGGCAATCCTACTGCAATATAAAACCATATGTATGATTCCCTTATTTAGTATTCTTGATTCAAATCTTAGCCCATTCATTCCTGTCCATTTGTTTACGCTTATGTCTTATGTCCTATTACAATAATGCACATTGACTGAAAAACAGTTCTCGGGTGGTCAACTTGAAGAACCTCAGTGAAGGCTTTCCAGCCGATGATTTGACTCGTTGACTTCTGAGGGGGGGGACTACAGAACATCTAACAAAATTCTTTCCCATCATTTACCTGAGACTCAAATTTGCCTTTGGACACCTGCTCTGTGCTGCGTCAACGTTTGCACTGGACTTCATTTGGATTATGTGACCTGGCTGAGTGCAGAGCATCTGGAGCAATAGTTAAAAAAGGAATTCTCTTCTTACCCCGACCCTGTCTTCATTTATACTCCTGCAAGCCTTCCTCCTAAGAACTAATCTGTCTTAAGAGTCTTAACCTCGTCTCCGCACACCTAGACACAATCTGTGTCCTCCTCTTCTTTGACGTAACGTCTTGCTCAATTCAAACTTGCAGTGGTCACATGCTGACTTGCATCATTCAGGGTGCGGGTGCATGCATGTATACGAATGCATGTACTTGCTTAAACTAAGCGTTCCCTCTTATCTTACCATCAAATCACCACTTAGTTATCCATCTAGGTGAGAGGAAACGGCAACTCTTTGACTAGCAACAGTTTTTCTTAGCCCAGACAATCTTTGCAAAGACCTTTTGAGAAAGAATTTGATTTGACATTTGAAGGTTTACAGCTACCATAGTGCTAGTTTAAAAAAGGCTAACTCATGTTTTAGCACTGTTAGTACTGCAGCATGGGGACTCATGCTCTCTGAGAATAGCTGTCTGTTTAAGAGGGTTAGGGACACATTACTGAGAGCAAAAGACTAAACACCACTAACTCCATGGTTACTTGTCCTGGATTTCACCTGGACTGACTGTACTAGTTCTAAAATGACCTGTACATCTATGTTTTTAGGCAAGATTTTACACCAATAATACAGCCACACGAACACCTGTTTAATGCAGACTCTCTCAGTGCAATCACGACTATCAATCTGCCCCTCAGTTCACTGTTACTATAGAGACCCGACAGCACTAGGCCACTTAGACACGGGCTAACTCCCAGCTCACTTCTCCTTGACATCAGACAGCTGGGTTAAATCAACTTGTTACAGGTACACAAAAGTCACAGAGCAGTTCAACAAAACACTCCAAGCTTATATATGACTTATATATATGATTATCACACATAAAATTTAAGAGCTGAGGATGGTACCTGGGCGCGCTGGATTTTCCTCATTAACTAGGGTCTCCTCTGTGGATGACAGCACCAGAATCAAAGCGTTCTTAAATTGCTCAAATCCAACCTGCAAAACAACACAATAGCAGCATTGAGTAAGCATTATGGGCTTTATGAGGAATACAGGTGCACAGCTGAGGCCTATGATGGTTTTTGTGAACAGGCCAAAGCATTTTTGCAGCTAATGCAGTTAAAGTGCAATACTGAAGAGCTGTGCAGCTGCTCCTCTGTGTTAGAGAGGAAGCAGATTAAAGATCATGGCTAAAATCAGACAAATAATCTCCTGCATGGCTATTAATTAAATTCCGGTTGCCTGGTTACTAAGGGGCACAAAATGTAGGGGTAGCCTGAATGATTCGGGGAGCAACAGCTGCCCTGGACAATGACACACACTTTTGCATGTGGAGGTTCCCTTTGTGGATTATTCCGCTCTTATGCGTGCATAAAGTGAGGAGTAGATGCTGTGCGCGTGCGTGTCCTTTGACATTAACTCTATTGTTGAGCTGGAATAGTGGATCACTGATCTTCAACAAGTGTTCTTCCCCCCACATAGTGCACAACAAAGACCAGACCAGCTACCATCCATCATACACACACACGTGCTATGAAAGGGGCTGAATGCTGAATAAAATCAGGGAAAAAGAGAGTATGAAAAGGTTGTGCCAAAAGTGTGCTGAACAGCTAACCCTTTTTAGTAGGTAATCCCCCACAGATATCTTTAAACTTTTAATACTCAGACTTGAACTACTCTTCCCTCTGCATCATTCCTGCCCAGATTGTATCTGCTGACTATCTGCTGCAAGACCTGTTAGTAATGTGTATCTTAGATGGACACTCAATCTCAAATGAATGAGAGGAGGAACATTTAGTTCCACTGCAGAAGCATGTTGTTCAGTCATTACAGGGAGGTCTTATCACTAATTTTATTGTGTAGTGTGTTTGACTGACTGACCTTACATGATTTACATCGAAAGACACAAGGACACCAACGGAAGCTGCAGTACAGCTAGGAATAGACTGATATGGAAAGTGAAGGCTGAATTGAAGCATTACAAAGTAATGTAACACTTAACTGTTGAAGGTTCAAATGCAATAAAATAGATAAAATACATATCATATATGAATGACGAATGATGGTCTGTCTAATTCTGACACCTAATAGCCAACATGTTATCTTTTTCTTGCATTCTATTCTTAAATCTTAAACTTAAATACATTTTTTCCATGACCACTTCTCTTTTTATCTCTTAGAAACAGCCCCACCCCCTGCCCCCAAAAAACAGCCCTACTTATTTTCTGAAGGGTGGGCTGTTTTGTGGATCATTCAATAATCAGCCCAAAACAGTGAATGGCTGGAAGTACACTGCTGTAGGCTGAAATGTATATATGCTTTAGTTTTCACAATACCACATAAGCAGTCAATTTAAAACAGGCTGTTTCTTGGCACTTACGAACAGGAGAGTGAAATGCTATGCAACGTTAGCAATACTTACATTCCACACCACACTCTTTTCATAATTAATTACTTATAGCAAATACATACATTAATTTTTATTAATTTATTTACTGATTTTTTTTCCAGCAACTTACACGTGCAGTGAGCTGGTCCTGAGAGTCGAGCAGCGCCTGCAGGAGTGTATGTAGAGCAGTGTCGTTCAGCTGTAGGGCGTGACAGAGTTCAGCGAGCTCCTCTGGGTTTAGAGAACCAGCACCGCTCCCATCAAAGCTCTGGAACACTTCCCTTAAGCGCTCCTCATACTGATCTCCCTCTCCATCCATCAGCCTACCCTGTATAACAAAAAATGCGGTTACCCCAAGCAGTATAGATACAAACAAATAGCACAACAGTGGAATGTAAGGAAATAATTTTGCTAAATTCTTCTAAAGACTGTGCCTCAATAAAAGTGAGCCACAGAACTTTAACGGATGTTGGAATCAGAAAACTCCCAAGTAGAATCTTAGTGCTCTTTAGCTACTGTGCTAAAATGTCTGCATTTCATTACTTGTAAACTTAGAGGAATACATCTTATAGATTTCTCTATAAAGCTATGGAAGATGTTCTCCCATTTTGTCAACCAGGAAAATGTCAGAATCAGGAAATACTGGATGTCACCACCGGTTCACAGATCCCATATTGTTGCATCCCCAATTGCAATCTGAGTTCTACAGCACATGACTAACCTTTAAAACAAACATATCAAATCAATAAATAATTTGATGAAAAAAAACACGTATAATCAGATGAAGGAATAAACAGCCGAATGAATAAATGAAGAAACAAACCAATCACAAAATCAACAAAGCTGCCTTGGTTTAGGCTAATCAACTACTAATGTGGTAAACAAGTGACAAACCATCAAAAGCTACTTTAAAACATAGGTCCTCATTTTAAACATCAAAACACTTAATCAGAACCATTAACACCAAAAAGAACCCAGCGAATGTGGACTAACACGAAAGTATGCCAAAGTAAGTAAGTTGACAGAAGGGTAGACATATTGATCAGGCAAGTAGGCTGATGTGGGCTACTAGAGCAACCACCCTGATCAATGTTACCGATCTAACACAGTGAGAGCATGCACACGCCCATGCATACTAACTTACATACATACACACAAACACAAACACACCTAACACACTCAGATCAGACCTAGAACCTGAAAACCCCTTAAAACCAAACAAAACCGCTCTCTGCTCATCACTCACAAACAGGCTGGCGCTGCCATTGTCTGGTCCTAGGTGCGATCTCATTTCCTCTGGAGATAAAGTACAAAGTCAGCAAACAGAACTTCAGACAAGTGAGCTGTCTTCTCCACAGAAGTGTCTCATCTACTCTCACTCATTTACCCTCATCTCGCTTTCTAACAGGGTGGCTGTATAAGCTCATTAGTAGACTGTGATTGAAAAGAGTATTTGGCAACATGCACTCTTCTGCCACGCGCGCTTTCATAACCGGCTCCTGGCTGCCATAGTGTGAATGTGTGTGTGTGTGTGTGTGTGTGTGTGTGTGTGTGTGTGTGTGTGTGTGTGTCAGTGGGGGTGAAATGAATAGCCTGACCCTGCTGGGTCACTAATTATAATCTAAAGTGAGAAAGGTTAACAAGCAGAGACAGTGGCGACTAAAACTTGATAATCAGACTGTCACTTATAGAGAGGACACTCCATAAGTTTACATGATACAGATATACTATTTCTATAAACAGAACAATCAGATTTGTTTAGTAGTTAAAATAAAATATAAAATAAATAAGTGAGTTGCTATACATCATAATTGTCTAAACAAAATCATGCATCTCCAAAAATGAGAAGGCAAAGACAGGAGAAAGCAAATACATTCTTAATATTTAAAGCTGTGCCATCAGTATAATGTTTTTTTTGCATTTAAGAGAAATATAAAGTGGGTGCAACAAGCTAAATCCAACCCAACGCCTCACCACCACCCCAACATTGTTTTAATAATTATTTCAGGTTTTAAAGGGCAAGCTCTTAACTTAATACTGGTGCTTTTTCAACTATAGCACTTACAATAGTGCAGCCCTGATGTAACACGAGTTTATTCCAGGAACGTCTGAAGCTTTTCTAATAGCCCTTATAACACACAATGAAAAGAGCAGCTACTAAGATCAAATGATTTAGAAAAAACTCAAATTAAAAGTGAAGAGGCATAGACATAAACAAATCACATGTCACATGACTGAAAACATTAGGTTATTTATGAAGCAAACAGTTCTAGATCCATTATCCGCTTGGTGGAAAAACATATCCAAAGATATAGTTCAACTAATATAATTATTTTTTGTGATTATTAGCAACAAATTAGCCTAAACCGACTGAATATTTGTGAATTATGCCACTGAATTTAATCACAGCTGTCTAATAAAAGCAATAAGTCATTCAAGGCTGTGCATTACACCCACTGCCACCATAAAGTGCAGTTCCACAAGGACGATGCCTCTCACATCCACAATACAAACGCCTGTGGTTTCTCTGTACACTGCTCACAGAAGACTCGGTGGGAATATCTGAGATTGCAATGTGAGTAAACTGACCGAGCAACAAACACACAATAAGCAATGGCACAGGCTAACAACGATACAGAACTGTGCAGTCTAATACAGAAAGCTGCGATATGTTTGGCTATAGGGGGCCTGAGGGAGTTAAGAGAGTGTTATGGAAGCACATCCCAAAATGATTAAAGCTGCTGGATGACCTCAAGCAGACAGAAGCAGATATAGAAGAGCAAGCGGGATCGGTTATGTGAGGTGAGGGAGTTAAAGCCAAGCGCTGAAAAGAACAGCTTTAGCCGTTACAGCTATTACACTACTGCATTTAGCTCTGAGAGCGGACTAAAACCATAGACAAACAAAAATGTCTTAAGTATGTTACATGACGCTGTCAGAGCTGTTACATAAAGGAAAACGCATGAAACAGAAAGACCTACAGGTGCATGCATGCATTTCAGTGTTTTGAGGGTGTACTGAGTGCTGCCTGCTGAATAGACAGACACCTGGCCACTCTCAGCCAGTTTCAAGGGCCAACCAATGATGAGGTCGCAGACGAAGAGCAGCTGGGCTTCAAAATCCCCCCTCAACACGGATGGAAGTGTGTGTGTGTGTGTGTGTTTTGAGAGAGCAGATGCCCTTTGTCATTACTCTGCACTGCGAACACACCCACCGCTGCTGCTTTTAAAACCTGTGGAATAATAATCAGCCTCTTTAACAGACCCCCACTGCAAAAACACAGAGCTGATGCATTAAAGTGCACTACCAGACACAAACTGCAGCCTTTTGAGGCAATCACCTTCTCTCCCTCCATCTATATATCTCTACATATCTACCTATCTATAGATATAGATATAAACAAGATATACATTTTTTTATAATGAATAAGAACAGAATAGAAAATGACGTGGAAATAAATCATTTCCACACAACTTTTAATAATTGATAAGAACAGTTTTTCTATCATCTTATAAAAGGAGAGACAGCACCGACATGACCTTCAGATACTTCAACAGCTGTCTAGGAGGCTGTAATAAGCAAAGCACTGGATCCTATATACACCTGCCATACAGCATTATCACACAACCTGTGAAACACACACCATCAATAGATTACATATTACAGGTAAGCACACGGCTGGTGATGTGTATGTGATTGGAATGGTGAGCAATAAAACTCAGCCATCATGTTTTACCAGCAGCATTGGTTATAGAGTCCTGGAGGGGATTTTAATATAGTAAACTGTTAATGAAAGCAGAACGCTAATCTATGCTGTGTCACAGCCCAAAAGCCCATTAAACACCAACCTGCCAACATACTGTGAAGAGACACGGCAGAAAACAATACAACACTTCAGCAAAACTCGCACGGCATCACAACAACAGAGACCACGTTCTTATTTCCAGTATGCCACAGATATTGAAACCTTGAGTTCCTTGATATCCTAAAGCACACAAATACTTTTTATGAGGTAAAATAAGCAATTGCAAAATTGAACTGAAGCATTTCCCGTGCACATAAAAGTTAGCCATCATACTAAAAACACACCAACACTACACAGGATATCGGTCAATACCAGTGTGCCATCTTGAGTTAAAATACTCAAAATAAACTTTCTGATGACTCAGAATTGATTCGGCTGGCTCAAATGATAAAAACACCAGTTATTACAACAGGAGGTCAGTTTAATAGAGGACAGTTTGCATCCCTTAGACATCATATGGGAGGAAAGCTGCAGGATTTAAAACAACATAAAAAAGGTACACATTGGCATTACCCTTCCAGCACAGGTTATTACTGAATACTCTTTTCATATCACAGTAATGTTACTCTGACACTAAAAATTAGGTACAAATAATTTAAATCCTATATTTAAATCCAAATTATTAATATTATTTTTAATTAAATATAATAATTATATTATTTTGTAAAATTAAATATACTAATTGTCATTATTATTATTATTGTTGTTGTTATTATTATTATTTATATATTTAAGTTTTCAAATCAGTTTAAATGCTAATACACACTTACAATAGTGTACAATAGTGAGAATATTGCTCAGCATAAAGGTCGCTGATCAAGTTCCTCTGCAGTTCCTCTTTCTGTTTACTGCAGAGGGAACCGCATCAGGCCTGTTTGTGTTCGGGCCTAACCTCGGCTCTCTTTCTCGGTGTGAGGAAGAGGAAAGAGTGGAACAAGGTCCTGACTGACTGACCGGCCTCTGAAAGTCGTTATGTAGCTCTCTGTTTGCAGACCGACTCAAATCACATCTAGAGGCTCACGCTTGCTTTCTCTCTCTCTCGCGCTCTCTCTCTCTCTCCCTTCAGCCCATCAGGCTGAGGGGATTATGCCGGTAAGTAGATTGCTGTGTGCGGAAAGTTCATATAATAAGTATCAGAGGCTAACGGCAGATACAGGCTCATACATACCCGCTCTCCGTGTGAGGGTTACCCGCCGCTCTCCTCTCCTCCTCCCGGTTGCTGAAGTCTCGGTAGTCCTGAAAGTTGCTGTTTGGAGCCGTTTGGATTGAGATAACGGGACCGAGAGCATTCAGAGGAGCAGCAGGTTTTTAGCAGGTCGATATAGTCCGTTTTCCCGGAGAGAGTGATCCAGTGGGTGAGAGCTACAGGCTCAGTTCATCTTGTGCTGCGTGTTTTCTCCACTCTGCCTCTTTTTGGGAATTTTGAAAAGCTCCGGAGAGAGGAAGGGGAGGGGACGCAGGCGCGCGCGCCGTCTAGAGTACAGCAGTGGTATAACAGGAGCATGCACTCTGCACATCTGTGCCAGGATAGACATAATATCCAGTAGAGAGATTACTCATGAAAAAGCGACCTGCTGTTATTGTTTGTTTGTCTTATGTTTATCTTAATTTCGACTTTTTAACACTTCGACTTTTTAACACTTTTAAGTATGTCGTTCATAATGTTGAGGCCATGCTGAGCTATAGGTCTTTGCTCAGACATTTACATAGTTGTAACCTGAACAAATAGAAGTGTTGGTTATGTCTACGCATACATTTATTACTTTCAGCACTTTTTTTTGCTTTAGTTTTCCTCTTCTATGGTGTATGCCTAAACATTACTTAGGCTAGGCTAGTATGTCTAGCCTGCTGAGTCTCATTTTTCTATTCATAACCGTGTTGTTTAGATCAGGATGTTTTATGTATCCATTGTTTGCTTATTTTCCAGTCTAAAGGACTTTGAGATTTAATGAGCAGCCCTAGGATCAGCCGTAGGCTTTTTGCTCATCTCTGTCTGTGGTGGTGGGAGCCCAGGGGAGCAGTGTGCCATGGAGACAAGGAGGTCGGAGTGAGTAAAATAAAGGTCTCAGATGATACTGGTGTCTGTAACTTAGGAATGTCACTAGAGGTTTGTGGAGGGGGGCAGGGATGGTCGGGAGCTGTACTAGAAAAATAATCTGTAGGAGATTTTTTTAATGATCCTTAGATGTCTGTTCTGTCCATGAACCTTTAAAGTAACAGTCACAAAAAACATCAAAAATGGCTATTTAAGCTCCCACAGGTGATTTGGTCTCTTTGTAGTTGGTATTAGGTATGATTTAAATACTATATCCAAATATTAGGTTTTTTTTACAGTTAAATGAATTACAGCATTAATTGTCATTTGAAAGCTTAAACAACTCTCCTTCACTTCTCCATCACTAACCTCTATATCTGATCCTTCAACCCTGTTAGTCTGCCTTGGCTGCTGTCGCTCTGCCTCTTCTACTATTTAGTAATACATAATTTATACTAATTGAGATTTACAATAACTTAAAACACAATAGAAGATCAATCAATTTATTATAAACTGGTAAGAAAATCTTGTTGTAAAGAATGAAAATGATCTGACTGGTCTTGTATGAGTTGCCACTTCCTCATTTCCATGTAGTTACATGTTAAAGAACTAAAGAATAAAAACCTTTTCACTGACAGTAACTGACTGTAAACAGCAATATATGACAAACACTGATGTCATTCTTCCCAAATACAGGGTGAAATATAGAAACATAAAAATACATCCTCACTGTGTGTACCTACCTCACCTGTACCCAAAGTTAGCTAAGTGAGCTAACAGCAACCCAGTGGATAATCACCTACAGGACTACTGCCCATAATTAGTCAGAACTTCATATTGTAGGTGGGTGTCTCCACTCTTAGTACATACTCTCAGTACATACTCGTTCACTCCGTGTATTATAGATTTACTGGTTTAATGTTAGTTTAATAAATACTGTATTCAGCTCCAGCGACTAAAACTTGCATTACTTGCAGCGACAGTAAAACCAAAGGCCCTCCTGCAAGACTAATATGATTGGCTCACAACTGGTGAGGTCTAATATGATTGGCTGAGCCGCAGGCTCCTTTTTTAATGTTAGAATTAAATTATAAAAAGCGAATGAGGGTAAAATCTCTCTAAACGTGCCTAGCAACACCACAGTATAGCCTGTACTGTGATTCACTGTGACTTCTTGGAGTACTTCTGTTCTTCTGCTGTTGTCTTATGACACACAGCTAAATGGCAAAAGAGACAAGTCGTTTTGCCCCTTATCATCTGAATGCACCCTAAACCTAACTCTAGTTGTTTAAACAGCTTAAAATCTACAATTCAGTGCTTTAATGACATGAAGTACGAAAGTTCAAGTCTCTGGCGCCATCTGCTGCTGGAAAAGACAATAGTGAAGTTCGTTTAACATCCATTCCTGGGATGGTGCCAAAAGGCCCACTGACCTGGGGTCTCAGACCACATGGCTTAAAGACTAGGAACAGTCCACTGAAGATGTAATGATAAATGGATTGTTTCGAGCTGGTGGTCAAAAGGAGGTCACATAACAAACTCATTGCTTTCCTGGACAATACATCACACCCCCTTGATGACCTTCTGGTCAGACAGCGGAGCACTTTCAGCAACAGACTCATAGAGCTCCGCTGTAGCAAAGAAAGGTACTGATGTTTCAGTGTACAGCTAAGTGTTACTGTCATCTGGCTTTCTGATTGAACGGTTTTAGATGACTTGTGAATGTGGAAATACACAGCTGCACTGTTTTCCTGCATATGTACATACACTCTTAATGGGACTAATACTTTCAAGGCATTATATTTTACATAGTCACTTTATTTTCATTGCATTCTGTTAGATTTTCTAACAGTTTTACTTCCATCCCACTTATAGTGGTGCATATTATTATTATTATTATTAGAGTACATCCTTTTATTTTATTTATGTACATATTCTGTTATCTAATTGAATTATTGTTCTTCACTGTGTATGGACTGCTGCAATACGTGACTTCTCAGATTAATAAAGTGATCTGTCTATCTATCTATCTATCTATCTATGGTAATGAAATAGTTCTGTATACAATTACATTTATATTATTATAAAAAATGTATGTAAATTAACACCCAACCCCAAACAAAATGTGAAGAAACACAAAATCTGTACACAACAGGCTATTAAAAATTCACTGAATAAGACTCATGTTGGTTATATTCATTTAATTTAATGCCAGCAATTAATTTTTTCATAGTGTTTTTTTTTTTTAATTAGCATTTTCGCAGTTGCAATCCTTGCAGAGTACTGGGAGCATAGTGATAGATGAAGGAATTTATGTTACAACCCATCTTACAGGTTTCCAATGATTTGATGTGTTGCGCTGTGCATTCTGCCAGTATTAGAAACAGTGCAGTGTTTGTGTTTGTTTCAATGCATCAGGGATATAAAGTTATAGTAACAGCACGCTCTTACAGTCACCTATTAAGAGAGGAACTGGCACAGACGATGGGTGAAGATGGTGTTAATGTCAAGAATAATACCAATCCTGATAGTTATACCATTAAATAAAATATACGGTGAAAGCCAATTAGAAAAAATGTAAACATTAGAGGATTGCATTAGAGGTTTGCATTCATATTAAGTAAACTGTCAATAAGAATTCTGTTTAGTGAAATTATTCCAAGTGACCAGCCATTATAGTGAAAGTAATGCCAAAAACGAAGAGAGAGGGTGAAAGGAAAAACTGTTTCTATCTGACATTTATTTAGTATGACACATTTAATTTTAGGTTTTGCCATCAGTTTAATAATTTTGATGTAGATTCAGATTATTACTTAAAGAAAACATCTGGTATCAAGGATGTCAGATGAGGTTTGAATCTCAAAAAGAAACTTCCAAGATCGGAACTGCTGGTATTTTAATATTAGTCCGCCCATCCCCAACACCTGCTATGCAAACTCACCCATCTGCAGACTGAAGAAGTCTTGGAAACTCAATAGAGGGCTGATCGACCATGACAGCTGCTGTGGGGACTAACCTTTAAGGGTTGCTTAGGTATAGTGTACAAGAAAACTCCTCACACTAAAACTGTTTCTAATATGTGTGTTTACTGACCAAGAACACCACAGTGGCCCAGAGGAACCAGAGAATTAAAAATGAATGTCTAATACAAGCAGTGTCATTGTATTGACCCAGAAACAGTGCCAATTTACCTGACCTCCTGGAAAAATAACATAAAGCACTGTTTTTAATCCTAAAGGCTTGAACAACATGTCTGTAACTAAGGATCAGAGTTTTAATACAATGTAAAAATGCAAAACTGAGAATCTGTGAGCTGATATTTAACAGTGTGTGAATTCACTGTTAGCACTATGTAAACATTACAGTAATCACATTCAGATTTTGCGGAGCGAGCGTGCAGTTTCCTCTATAGCCTCCCGCGGCTCACTGGGAGGCGGGATCTTCAGGTCAGTTGGCTCCACTCCCCAGATCTGAGTGGCATAGTCTGTGATTGTGCGATCGCTGGAGAATTTTCCAGCAGCAGCGATGTTCTTAATCACCATTTGAGTCCACTTCTTCGGATCCTGAAACAAGCAGTATAAATGTGTTTGGTATAACGTAGTGGGTAACACCACTGCCCTCCACACCTTGGGGTTTTATTCTTCTCCCAGGCAAGCATCCCACACATTCCCAAAAAGAATCCTTAGGCAAGACTCCTAACACTTACTTCACATTTCTTTGTAAACTTAATTTTTTTTGTCATTCTGGCTGAGAGAGTCTGGCAAATGCCATGAATGAAAAAAAAAAAACAATCAATCAATTTACCTTTAAGTAGACAGTTATATAGTTAAAAAAATAAATAACATAAATTGTAGCTAACAGATTAATGCACATGAGAGCCTTTCACCCAAAAGCAAAAATAAAATGTAGTAAGATTTTAGTCCAAGTAATTGTTGCAGGGCATGTCTGATGAAGCAGTATGCATTTAAGGAGGTTCTGTAAGTGTGCATGTTGGCATGAAAGCAGTTAATGCTGTTACCTCATACAGAGCACTGACTTTCTCCTGACATTTCACGTAGGACTCATAGTCAGCAAAGACCTTAAACCTGAAAGAGAATCAAAACTACAGTTACTGCCGACACTAAGTGTGTTTACATACACCTAATAATCCAATGACTGCAGAAAATCTGAATTTGTTAGTAATATTATCAGCACGTTTACAGACACTTGGATAATCAGGTAATGGCAAATCTCCAACATGAGTCAGGCTGTAATCATATGGAATTTTTGCTTTACATCAGTTAACTTTCAGAACAATGTCAGTGTAATGTAAAATTCTTCATGTGATGTTTTATGTATAAGAGTATACATCATCTAGAAGGTAAAGAATATTAAAATTCTCAATTTTGGCAAGCATGTAGTTGGTTTTAGTGTCACTTCAAAAGAAACCTGAACATGGGTAAACATGCGCTAGAAACCCTGAGTACTTATATAACATCTCCTTAGGCCCAGATTCCTGCAGAGGCACACCTGTCACAAACTCATCAGAGAATTGTCAGGTTTAGTTGGCACTATGATCTAATAATCATTTTGCAGTTTTCATGCAGTCATGTAAACAGCTAAATCCATCTCTTACATTGGATTAAGTGCCTGTAAACACACTCATTATATGTGATGTAGTTTATGAGGGTTTGTGGTGTTTGCCACAAGGGGTCACTATGATCAGGCAACAGTGTTTTCTGTTTTATTAGGCTCACAGAACCTGTTAGGAAACCAACCAGTCGGTGCAGAACAAGCAGACCAAAGTACATGAAACAGATTCCTACACATAATTTGTGTGTAGATTGGAATTTGAATACTTGATTTTGTTTGCTAATTTGACTGAAAATAAGAAGACTGAGAAGTTTTGGGCCGTGTATAAATGTTCTGGAACAAAAAGTTTGTTCTGGAAAACATTTTTTTCTAATGACTGATTACAATGATGAAAAGGCACAATTAATATTACATTACAAAACCGAAGCAGGATTGGGGTGGGATGTGTATATAGCTCACCGGTCATGGTTAAACAGCATGTTGGTGATGTCAGAGAACAGCTCTGGTTGTTTGGGTGAGAAGAAGCCAGTTTTAATCTGGTTAATGACCTGCTTCAGCTCAGGGATGCTCTTGTAGTACTGCATCGCATCATAACTACACAAAAAATAAATAAATTAAAAAACCCCAACATGAGCACACAGACTGCGTAAATATTGTGACATTTTATCTGTCTGTCAGGATCTCTAGCTTTATGTATACCCCTCCACGTCCATGGCTGCCACTTCCTCCACTGTCATGCCAAAGATAAAGAGGTTTTCTGGCCCAGCCTCCTCAGCCATCTCAACGTTTGCACCATCCAGGGTGCCGATGGTCAGAGCTCCGTTCAGCATGAACTTCATGTTACCAGTACCAGACGCCTCTGTGCCTGCTGTGGAGATCTGCTCAGACAGATCTGTAGCTGGAATGACTGTACGTACACACACACACACACACACACACACACACACACACACACACACACACACCTCAGTGGCCAACCCACAATATGATTTGATTCAATTGATTTAATTATTGGGGTACAACTCTGGATCATTTTAACAGAACCACTGGCACACTAGTGAAATTAAGTCAATACAAATAAGACATTTCATTAGCGTTACTAACATTTTTGGAGGTTTTTGGATTTGAAAATAGCCTGAGAATTTTGGTTTGAACATAAACTGGCCAATATGTATGTACAGTGAATCTAACTGTTGCCCAGAATTATACAACAGTGAGCTCTGGTGCGATGTGATTGGTTTTAAAGCTTTTCCCCACAGGAGCTGTGCATGAAACTGTGCCCGACTCGCTATATATTGCAGTACTTTTTCTTTAAACCCGTTATGGATGCAGGTAAGCTCTTCTCATGTGTGTAGCCAAGCTTGTAGTGCTTATAGTGGACTGGAGGCATGATATGTTTATGTGACAGAATCTTTTGTTGTACAGTAATGAGCAAATCCGTATGATATACCATTACATTTTCTGTTCCACATAACAGTGTTCTAGATAGGGAACAAAGCAATTAGTTATACATGCTATCTACATCACGCTCAAACTTTTCAATAAATGTTTGCAAAATGGCTAGCAGGTTAGTTTACTTATGCAAACCTGCCAAGTGAAAGTGCATTCTGTTTGCATATGCCCTCCTCATTGTCTCCTCCTCTCTTCTTCGGCCCAATTGGCCACTTGGTTGTTGTGGACGTACACAATTAATATTGGTGTGTCAAAATCATAACAGCACAACACAATATGTATCCTGATAGCTTAATCCGAGGTTTGAAATGTGCCAGTATTGCTATATTTAATATATACTAACAAAGTGATATAGTTGTACCTTTCTCTGCCAGAGAAACCCTGTAGTTCTCTAGGTAAATGACTTTCAGCTTGTTGCCAACAATGGGGTCGTTATTGATGACATCAGCAACAGAGGTGATAAGTTTGATGATCATCTTAGCCATGTGATAGCCAGGAGCAGCCTATACACACACACATACAAATACACAGCTCATAAGTGTTTTATTAATACGGGTAACAAATCTAATATGGAACATTGACCAACATTTTTGTCCAATTTAACATTTTCAGTTTCATATTAAAGCATATAAAATGTGCTATAACTGTTACACATACCATTCCCCTCCCCCACTCCAACATGTAACATTCAGCTAATAAGCAGTAACTGTGCAATAAAATTTACAGTGCGTTCTCTGTAATATTACTTTCATGTAGAACAGTCATTTGACCAGGGGTGCTCAAACTTTTGCATATGACCCTAAATACTGTATAAGACAGACAGAAACAGATACAAATGAAATGTCATGTTTTACCTTGCCACCAATGATGACAGTGCGTGGTACAAACGGGGCAGTTGGTTTGGCCCTGATGCCTGCAGAAGGGACAGAGCATCACTTCAGCATTCAGTAAAGCATCATGAGGTGCGTCAGGCTATGTGTGCATTGTGCAATTAACAGAAATCTGTATGATGAGTCTGTGTGAGTTTTCTGTACATACGGTTGTACATAGTGATGACATGAAGGCAGTTGAGGAGCTGTCGTTTGTACTCATGGATTCTCTTAACGTGAACATCAAACATGGAGGCGGGGTTGATCTTCACCTGGTACTCTCTCTCCAAATACTGCGCAAATTTCAGCTTATTGTCCTGAACACACACACACACACACACACACACACACACACACACACACACTAAATGTATTGTGTAAATGATTGGTGAGCCATATTTTATTCAATACAATTTTAGGGAGTGTAATTATGGCTGCATTCCTGTCTGTATTTATGATTGCATAACACAGTCTAGACTTTAGCTGTATATTCTCCACTGTCTCTTTCACATCCACAAACAATAACTGCACACTCTATGATACATTTATTTAGATATGCAATAATCTTACTTATGCATCTCACTATACACCAGAGGTGCATACTAATATGAGATGTTCAATTTTTCTGCTATTGAGGATAAGGTATTCTCTCAGTGTAGGCAGCCAAGTAGACATGGTGCATCAGTGTTATGCAGATGTACCGCCTGGGGTACCTGGTGAGTAAGAGTAGAAATAAGTGTGTGTGTGTCTGTGTGTTCTAACCTGTTTGACCTTGGAAACGTCTCTGATGAATGCATCGTCATCCACCAGCTCATTTAGCTTCTGTAACTGCATCAGGTCTTTTACATATTCCTCTCCAATTGCCTAGATACGCATACAAACATGAAACATTAAGAAAAATCAGTTGTTCTGCTCCTGTGCAGTTTTCCTTTTGTTTGTGTGTCATGTAGCCTTTTGTGTATGTAAACAGTGTATAAAGTTACAAAGCCCAAAGTTACAAAGTTAAGGAAGTAATTCTCTCTCACTTTTTTTCAGCTGAAACACTAAAGGATGTAAATCTGTTCTATTAGACCACAAAAATAAAATTATATAACATGAGCATAATGAGCATAATAAGTCCCAAGGGGGTTTTGTATATGAATTCTACATTGATGCATCTTATTTGCAAGTGAAAGATTGTGTGGTTTTGTGTTAGAGCCCTTGCTTGTCCATCGCTTTATAAAATCCAAAAATATCCTGCCAATAAATTCTTGGTCTGAAATGATTACTCTGCCCATTCTTCATGGAGATAGAGACACTCTCATTCATTTAGGTCCACTGGTTTAATTCTGTGCCATCTAGTTTTTTTCTAGTCAGGTCACTTTTGGAAAGCAATGGCTAAAGCTATGCTCAGACTGCCAGCTTTAGTCTGTTTTTGGGTATATCCAGATTCATTTTTGAACATCGGGACAGCAAGTACCACATAAAATCCAATGAGATTCCAATACAGATATTTACAGATGCATCTGGATGCTCTGGCTGGAGAAGTTTGTGTGTGTCACCTCTGCAATCAGGTCTGCCAGGCCAGGGTTGCAGAGCAGGAGCCAGCGCCGTGGCGTGATTCCATTTGTTTTGTTCTGAAACTTTTTTGGTTCCATCTCACTGAAGTCTCGGAATCTGCAGAGAAAACAAATGAAGAATCTGGGGATGTGCATGAGCGAGTGCTTGATGATGATGGTTTATGTGCGAGTGGGTACAGATGAGAATTCACATTTCAATTTTAATAATACTGAGGCATGTGACCCTGTGTGTATGTGGTTCACACGTCTGTTTTAATAGTCTTAGAACAGCTTATGTGTGTGTGGGTGTGAGTTACACGTCAGTTTTGATGATTCTGGAGTGGATTTCTGCGACTCCGTTAACAGCATGGGATCCTACGATGCAGAGGTGAGCCATGTTCACTTTCTTTTCTCCATACTCCTCCACTAGAGACATCTTTCGCATACGATCCAAATCCCCTGGGAACAACGACACTATGTGCTGCAGAGACAAAATGTTAGTTTAGTGCTGCAATAGACTGTGTGTGTAGTATGACTACCCTATTGTGTTCAAACGACCTTTGCTAGTCAATCACTGTATATATATGGGATACATTTATTATCCAATCAAACAGGCTAACTACCGGCATAACCATCAATGCAATTAAAACTCTTCTCTCTTTTTTTTTTTTGTATTGACCTCTCTTTCATCATGAGGGCAGTGGAATACTTTGAAAATTGCTGTATTCACCAGTCTGTACCATGCATATTCATTAGCCATATGTCAACAGCATCTAGAAACGCCAACTTATCTGGGCTCAAACTCATCTGAAACAAACTGGTGCACAGTGGAAGTGTAAATGGTGGGCTGGTGACTCCACTGTTGTGGTTTGTTAAATCCAGAGCTCAGATTGTAAGCATGTTCTCTGGGCTAAAGATGTAGTACAGGACTATCCAGATTATTACCAGCATAACATTCATAAGCTAGGGTATTTAGGGCCCTTGGCATAGGTAACTTTGGTGAAAGCACCATTTACACAGCCGTTATAAAGCTATACACATTGGGAAGCAACACATGCTGCCTTTTCCAGGCATCTTTATGGTTATTTCAGCAATGACAATCACAATTCAAGATTTTGCATGTGTTGCAGTTGCATGGCTGTATAGTCAGACAGTGTGGGTGCAATATATGGGCCCATACAGTTGTGGCAGTGGCAGCTGAAGACTTGTAGAACTGAAATATGTACTGTTGTTTTAATAATCACTGTTTTCTTTTTTGGCTTTCACATACCTTCCCAATTATGGGATTGGTTTTGTAGTATCACTTTCAAACTTATGGCCTGCAGTGTGTGTGTGTATACACTCACATCCAGGTGTATCTGGTTGATCTGGTAAATGATCTGCAAGTGACGTGGTAGCAATGTCTCCAGCAGACGAACAGGCCAGCGCTCCAGAGCTTCAGGAAGAACGGTGTGATTGGTGTATGCAAATGTACGTTTAGTGATATCCCAGGCCTACACAAACACAAACACACACAGTTTAAAGGAATTGAAGACAACATAAAAGTTACACCACACAATCTTTCTTGCACTTCAGTGTTGACATGGAGATACGGGTTCTTACAAGCTGTACACAGGGGTTCCTTCAGCCTGAGACAGCTTCCTCAAGAAGACTTGTATGTTAACACATGCTGTATGTATACTGTAGTCACGCCTCTCTGAATCTAGCCCTTCACTAAAAGCTGATGTGCATGTGTCTTACTGTGTCCCAGTCCAGTTTTTCAATGTCCACAAAGATCCTCATGAGCTCAGGGATGGCCATAGCAGGGTGTGTGTCATTCAGCTGAATGGCAACCTGAGACAGACATAGACAGTACTGTAATTCCAAAATGGGAAGATGAGGCCAAATAAAGTCAAATTATTTAGTAAACTTCTGCCCAAACAATAACAGATGACATCTTAGAGACTTCTTAATCTAAAAAAATGTACTGTTGTTTTCCAAACGCTGCCTCACTTGTACAAACTCAACTCAAATTGAAATAGGAATATAGAGTAAAGAATGCACATATGAAGTGTACAGATAGATATAGTAGGGAGAGTGTAGTGTATAGGGTGTAGGTTTTAAAAGACAGTAGTCACCTTATCAGGGAAGCTGTCAAAAGACAGAGGACCAGCGCAATTCCTCTTTGAGGTCTTGAAGCGCCGAATCACGTCCTGCAGTGTTGCTGCCACTACAAAGTACTCCTGCTTCAGTCGCAACTCCTTACCTTCAAAAAACTACAAAACCCACAGCACAGGACTACAAAATCAAAACCTGTGTAATTCAGTGACTACAGAACCACAGCTAGTCTTCCATGAAATGTAGTCAAGGTTGAAATGAATCTTTACGCTTTGTTACATCTTATGCTAAGCTAACACTATACGCCTTTCAACATTCTAAAGACTTAGACCTTTACTGTATTATTTTCCCACATACAGTACGTCTTTTACAAAAATGAACAGTTATTTAAATATAAAATAACTAAAAGTATTTTGTATAAGACATTACTACATAGAACCTTGCTCCCTACTCTCTCCTCCACAGGCATCTTTACGTTTAGGACTGATGGATAGCATAGAGGTTAATATGGCCTGTTGCTATCATGAGATTTATCATTTAAATAACCTAAAAATATATGAATTCGAGTTTAATTGTCTTATTAGTTCATTATATGCAAGTACAAGCCAAAAGTAACCAAACTGATCAATTAGGGGCCTTGCTTCCCGGCTGTTATTATAGTTGTCAGACAAAGCCTGGCTCAAATGACCTGGGTCTACTAAATATGCTAATGTATTTTATACACAGTTATACAGGGCTGATAAAATAATCGGAATAGAACTCACATTGTCATTGGGGTAGAGCACTCGGGAAATGTTCTCTGCCAGGTTCCTATCCAGAACTGCCTGAATATAATCACCAACGTTAACTGGGGAGAGAAAAAACAAACATGACATTTTTGGGAAACATCAAAAGCTACAGAGTCAACTGTAGATCACTTCCTGATCCAGGCTTTTTAAACCTGAGAAGCTGTTGTTGGGTTAAAGACAATATCCTGAACCCCATGTTAATCAATAGGGCAGAGCAGACACCCAAATGTGTATGGCTGGTCACTCACAGTCACGAAGGTTGAAGTCATTTGGGGCACGTGCGGACCATAGTCTCATGGTGTTTACGGTGTTGTTCATATAGCCAGGGATAGGTGTGTCATAGGGCATAGCCAGAACCACCTGAAGGACATATTAACACATCCCCATTGACACACTTTCATAATTTAATGTTGGGGTTAGGGTTCTGCTTCGTTGCACTTATTAGGTGTTGATACCTGTGTGTCAACCCATTTTGATCCCTCCTCAGTCTCCTCCACTCGCCCATAGAAATGCACTGGTAGCATGTACTCAGGACGGGCTTTCTCCCACGGGTTTCCATGCCTTAGCCAATCATCAGCCTCCTCCACCTAACAGACAAGCCACACAAGCAAGTGCAATTAATCTGTGGCCATCTGTAATACAAATCAAATTTTAAAATATTTTAATTGAGACATGCATGTGTATATTGTTATTAGAAACAATAACATTCAATATCTATGTACTGTATTATAATCCAGTTATTTTAAAATAAACTTGGTGTGTTGTTTTTGCTACCGTACCCACTGCTGTGTAATATTTACACATATTTGAGTAAAAGTATTTCTCTGTACATCTTTGGAAACCATATTTGAATTTACCATAGTTTATTCATGAATTTAAAAGTTTTTGATTTTAATTGTCATATTTCATACAGGGCAGTGGTCAAGATGTATATTTGCAGGTCTGAGTTCAAGGTTTCACGGTTTCATGTTACCACAGCAGGTCTGAGAATAAGTGATCAGCTCTGTTTGGTTAAAGTTCAGGTTTGTGTGTTTGCTTTGAGAGGACATACAATATAACCTCTAAATACAAACACACACTAGTCACAAACACACACATACAACCTCTGACCATGTAGTGTATACTTTTCCTGTCATACACCACAAAATACAAGTCTGAGATTCCTATTGGTTCACTGCTATCAGCCACATGAACCCCATGCACTCTCAGAGGCTGTACTCTTGACCTATGGATATGCACACTCCACAAACGAGAGAGCTAAATGCCTGAGCGATCCTGATCTTTATGCATGTGAACATACGCATGCCGGTACCCATGCACATGACATGCAAACACACACATGCAGCCACATTAGCAGTGACTGTGTATTCAAGGTTAAAGCAAGGCTGTGGAGCAGAAGCCATCTGATTACAAATTCCCTGTTGGCCAGTGACCTGCAGGGTTGAAGGGTGGAGTGGGGGTCCAAGCATTTGGGGAGAGTTTAAACAAGTTTGGTTGCATCATCATGATAATACACTTGTGTGGTAGAAATGGTCAAAAATACATTTATATATATAAATAAATATTTTGTCCTCAGTTATTGTTGAATTGTCAATGCCTTTGCCTATGCATGTTACTCATTGTTCAATGATAAAATCTCCTGCTCAGACACATACAGAAATCTGATATATGGCCATATATGAGTCACAAAAAGTCAGGCATATATTTTAAACTATATGTACATATGTTATGCAAATATATGAGTTTTAATGAATGGTCCCATATGCATAAAATATGGGTCACAGACATGCTTATATGTCTGATATGTGGATAAATACCTGTAATGCTTATTCAATCAATGGCAGTACAGTTATAATTGTTGCAAAGCAAGGATGTAGCCTCATCCGGGTGAAACCCAGGTTTCATAAATCTTAACAGCACCAGAGCTATCAGCTTGTGCTTAATTCGATGTGCTTGATCAGTGTGAATAATCCAGAGCGAGCATCACTAGCGTGCAGCGAACAAGTCTTTTTTGTCAGTGTCCAAAAAATTCAACTAATAACACTCTGGCATGCGTGTGAGAGAACTGTGGAAACAGCTCCAGTGTGTGTGTCTCTGTGCATGTGTATGAAATGAACAGTGCTACAGGCTACAAAGGCTCTAATACCTTCTGACACATCTGAAACGCTCACATGGAGCAGTGATGTGATCTGTCAGCTGGGATTGCAGCTTTGAGTCGAGTTTGAGCAAGTTTACCTGCCAGCCATCTTTGATTCTCTGGTTAAAGATTCCATATTCATACCGGATCCCATAACCATATGCGGCTAGGCCCAGCGTTGCCATGGAGTCCAGGAAACATGCTATGGAGAGCACAAACATGTACAGTGATAAACATTATAAGATGTCCTGGTTTGCTTTGGTTCACTCTGAAATGTGGCTCTATCAGCACCGAAATACATGAATATTAAGCCAATTCTATTCTGGTTATTTAGAGGGGATCACCTTTGTTTCTGGTCTGCAATCAGAGGCCATTCAGAGATTCTTTACACATTCATTACAGGACAAAATCACTATTAACATCTAAACGTGCCAAATAAGTACAATCCTCTACTATTAAATACAATATGATTTTCAGTATTTACTCTGTCCACTCATTGTTTGAAAACTTCTGACTCCTGAATGACTTTTGGACAGATGCGCGCCCTTTCAGACCCATAGCACTGAGGAGAAGGTTAAACGAAAATAGCTGTGGATTTTTCAGATCTGAAGGAAGGGCGGAGCTAAACTTTATTATCTCTCACATACATAAGCTATAAGTGGTCTCTGTACTTTCCACAGTACTGTAGATCACAGAGCATGCCTTACATGCTCAGCATTGCCTACTTTTCTCTGTAGGCTTTGCATGTGTATGTCTGTAATGCATCTTTTATAGTTTATCTAAACACCCCAATTACACTTTAACAGAGGGAAGCAGACTCTGCAGAAGCCTCATGTGCATTCCACAGTGGGGACAAAGAAGCTTCTAATGAGAGCATTGGAATAGAGAGAGGGAGGGAGAGAAGTAGAACAGAACGTGAACGAGGGTGAAAGCAACTGAAGAGCATGAGACCTGCCAGCCGGCCCAGTCCTCCGTTCCCTAATCCAGCGTCCTCCTCCATATCCTCCAAATCCTCCATATCCAAACCCAACTAATCAGAGACAGAGAACAGCAAGTGAGCAGTTCAGCCCTTTCTGGAGCACAGCAAACAGACAGATTGAGTAACCAAGTAATCAGTACTCTCTGTCTCTCTCAAACACACACACTTACCTGGTAGATGGCCTCATCACAGGCGTTCTGCAATCCTAAATTGATCATGGTGTTCTGAAGGGCTCTCCCCATGTAGAACTCCAGAGAGAGATAATACACACGCTGCAAACACACACAGGTTTCCAAATGAGTATGAACAGTACATCACCGTCCAAAAATATATATTCCTTAACGTGCAAGACGGTAACTTCACATGAGGGCAAAAACTTCCTTAATGTAACTCACATGGGAATTCTGTTGTTTTTTTCCCCCAAAGATTCCATGTAAGTCAGATGTCAAAATGTAATCAGTGTCATTCAAAGTGTTGGTGTGAAATAATTAATAATACTTTCAGTAAAAAAGGGGTTCTGTTCAGCTCAATCAGCTGTATTTTCATTATACACTCCTAAAAATTGGTTCTTCTAGGGTTTTTTAGTAAAGGGAATGGCTCTTTTTAGGACTATGAGACCTGTACCAAACAATTCCATGCTTACATTAGCACGGTGAAATGATTCTAAGTATGTAGTTACTAAAGAACCCATGAAGAATCATCTTTTTAAGAGTGTAGAGAAGAATGAATAATTATTATTACAGAATAATTATAATGGTTCTCTAACGTAACTGCATTACTAAAGAACTCATAAATAATCAGTTCTAAGAGTGTAGATTAACTTACAGACTTAGAATTGCAATGATGGGAATCAGGGTTCAAGAGGTGTACAAATATAGCTATATACTTTTTACCATGCAAAATGACCAGTGAACCTACACACCCCAGCTTTAGATCTGATATGGATAATGGGTAAAATAATAGCAAACCAAATGAAGAAAGTCTGTTTTGCTCCACAATGTCTTTCACGTCACTCTCTGACATTAATTAATTTTAAAAAATGGGTTTTAGGCCAAAATCTTTTCTCCTAAGAGTCAGAAAAGAGTGTCAGGCAGCACATCTGCAACCGTCCAATTACTTTGTGAGGGAGCTTTTACATGTTACATGCATTAAATGTCTCAGGCATCTGGAGACTTGAGACTGGAGACTGGAGTTTTCTGAACTGGAGCTGAGATGTTTGGAGACATATGAGACTTTTAGCCTGGAAAGTAAACTTCAAGATCGTGTGCAATACAGTCTCATCAGACCATATGTATCATCCTCCTCATCTATATAGACCCAAACTTTTTTCAGCATTGCCTGTAGTCCACCTGTCCCTGTCCTGCTCTCCCTGCATCGAGTCACTCCATGCGCCCATAGGTATGATCTACTGAGCTGGCTGGACTGGAGCTGATACACTCCTGACTCGAGCTCACCTTGGGATCCGTCTCGTAGTAGAACTGCTGCGTGCGGATCCAGCGCCCCACCAGGTGGTCCCGCACCGTGTGCGCGAGCGCGAAGTAGTAATCGCGCGCCGTGGCCACATTGCGGTCTTTAACGAGAGTGAAGTGCAGGTGGCGATTGAAGCCTTTCTTCAGCTCGGCCACGTTCTCCACACCCACGATGCCCCTGATGCTGATCTGCTTGCGTTTCTCCTGGTCAGTGAGCGGAGTGGCCATGTTCTTACAGGGCCTGGGGGCTCGAGACGCGCTGCACTGAGCGCTGCGCTGCAGTTTTTAACTTACAGCTGGCCCTCCCTCTCTGCCATTGGCCTCCGCAGGAGTCACGTGCTATTGTGCTTGAAAGAACCACACCTGGCCTCCAAAATTATTGGCTCCATCTATAAACACTGTAAGCAAAAACGGGGTGAAAAACATTAGAAACAAACAAACAAACAAAGTCCACCCATTTAATCCCACAACTACATCAACAACATCAACAGAGATCTCCTTTATAAATAGTAGATCAGTGAGATCAGATGAAAAGACCAAGTGATAACAGCTCTCCTGTTCATCAGCAACTGAGGCAGGAATTCAGCCATTTCTCATTTGAAACTAAGTGCCTTCTCAGTTTAATGCCATTATAACTTTTACCTAAGACTCATAACAGCAGTAGAACCCTTTCTGGTGCTATGTAGAACCAACTGCATTTTCACCATACACTCTTTAAAAAGATTCCTAAAGGTTCTTAAAGGGTTGTTCAGTAAAGAGAACGGTTCTTTTAGAATCATGACTTCTATACAGAATGCTTTTGTGCAGAACTCTTTCTCCTGCTATATAGATCCATACCACGGGTGCATGAGGGAGGATCCATACAGCGACCACGGCGATTGAGGTGGTCCCACAGATTCTCAAGTCTGGGAAATTCGGGGGCCAGTGAAGCATTTGGATATCTAGGTCATGCTTTTCCAAACAGTGTTGGACTAGTCATGTGACATGTGGCATTGACTCGCTGGAAGATCCCATCCACCCCAGGGAAGACGATCAGCTTGTATGAGTGTATGTGATCTGCAAGGGTAGATCCATACCCAAATCAGCTGAGAGTGCTTGCCACATGGATGAGTGAATGCAGAGAATGTCATAAAAACGTAACTTCTTCATGAGCTACACACTGCTGCCATCGAAAGCAGTCCTAACAACATGACTGTGTATAAACACCTGGAGTCCACTGAACATTAAACAGTGATGGGTCTATGATTTATTTTACTGTGATTTGATTTATCTCCGTGAAGCTTACTTCTAAGTCTACACAGAAATTGTTCACTGACATTTCCAGTTTCCTGACCTAAACTGTCTGTGGTCACTACTCCATAAGGAGAATGTAAATAAAGAGGTCCTACTCCTAACTAAACTATTATGTCAAGTGGTTTCATGCATTCATGTTTGAGTACTAGACATATTTTTGGCAAAAATAAACAAAGAAACAAGAAGAGATGGATTCATTTCACTCAACCAGTTTATTGAATATACTGTACGGTTACAGAAAGCACAAAGCTCCAGGTACATGATAGGCGAGGAACATCAATAATAATAATAATAATAATAATAATAATAATAATAATTTTATTCACATTAGGGGTTCATTTCTGATAAAGAAAATAAAGAAACCCTTTACAATCATACACCGATAAAAATGGCTTTGAATTGATGTGACTCATGTGTATACATTACTGAAACATGGGTAAATCCATTACATCAGCTCAGTTATCACTGAAATCAAACTCAACTGAGAGACAGAATTGTGCTGATGTAAGAGATTTTATTCATGGGTAGCTAAAGTACACATATGACTTACATTATATTTAAAGCAAATGTTGTTTTCAGTGTAGACATTTCCCCCTTTCAGCTCTCTTTAAGTCTGGCTGAGGAAAGGCCTCGGGTCAGTGAGTTTGTCTGTGGGGTCAGAAGTTCATTTTCTTAAGCAGGCTACACAGGTCTATGTAAAAAGAGACAGGAGGCCTATGTCTCATTGCACCAGAGCAGAGCAGCCAGAAACAGCCCACATCCAACATCTCATCACTTCCAGAACACAGGGCATATTGCCAGGTCATGAACCTTCTTTTTGGATTTACAGCTGTGCCGTTATATATTGCAGTTAATAAACACAAATATATATATATATCGATATATTCTACTGTAATTTGCAGACATATAAACAGAAGCAGCACCGGGTTTTCATTTAAGTTTAGCAATATGTCTGTACAGCACTGAGGCAGTAAGTGGGGGCAAAGTATGGGGTATTTCTTTTTCTGCACACTGATTGATGAGTTATATAAGGCTGATGGAATAGCTGTGTGTTTGAGCGTGAATGAATGCTTCTGTTGTTTTGTCTGAGTGTGTTGGCCAGCAAGGGGGACTGTCGGGTATGTGAGGGGTGAGTGTTAATGCAGCATTTGTGTGTGTGTCAGCCCAGTGTCTCCTCATTACTGTTACACATACACACACACACTCATTAAACATGGTGAGAATGATTCATCATGACAGTATGTGATAGTCCCTGTACAAGGGCATAACAGGATAAGACTTTACGCTCTAAAGATTGGTTGCGGATTTTCAAATCTCCAATAAAAATCTGTCTTGTGGTCAATTTACTGAAAAGGAATTCAGTAAAGGAATTCGCTCAAAGCCAGAACTCAGAACTGACTCATTTACAGAAGAAAACATGCAAGCCTTCATCAGGGTAAGTATTGTTAGCAACAGACTAACCAGTTAGCATCAGTGAAATTAATTACTTTAATGTTTATTAGGCATTTACATTCCCCAGTCAGTGAACTTTATGGTAAGCTCTATACAGTTAACCAACTACTCATTTAAAAGTAGAAAAGTAATTTGTTGTTACTATTGATGTCATGCACCAATTTAGGAACACAGCCCTGGCTTGTAAATCTTGATGTTTTCAGAAAGTAAATGCATAATAAAATTAATCACTCATATCAGTAGTGTTACCCATCTGCTTTTATAAATGCATCTGTGTTTTTTTCTCACATTCTAGTTTAAATATAAATATAAATAATGGTCAGAATTCTGAATTTCAACTTTGCCAGCATTAATCCCTGTCCAAAACCAACTCTTACAACACTGTCAAACTGTGTGTAGTGTACTGTTTAATTGTGAGTAGTGTACTGTTAGAGTGTGTAGTGTACTGTTAAACTATGTGTCTTATATTGATAAACTGTGTGTGGTGTGTTGATAAACTGTGTGTAGTGCACTGTTAAACTGTGAGCAGTATATTGATAGACTGTGTGTGGTGTATTGTTAAACTGTGAGCGGTATATTGATAGACTGTGTGTAGTGTACTGTTAAACTGTGAGCAGTATATTGATAGACTGTGTGTGGTGTATAGTTAAACTGTGAGCAGTATATTGATAGACTGTGTGTGGTGTATTGTTAAACTGTGAGCAGTATATTGATAGACTGTGTGTAGTGTACTGTTAAACTGTGAGCAGTATATTGATAGACTGCGTGTGGTGTATTGTTAAACTGTGAGCAGTATATTGATAGACTGTGTGTAGTGTACTGTTAAACTGTGAGCGGTATATTGATAGACTGCGTGTGGTGTATTGTTAAACTGTGAGCAGTATATTGATAGACTGTGTGTGGTGTATAGTTAAACTGTGAGCGGTATATTGATAGACTGTGTGTAGTGTACTGTTAAACTGTGAGCAGTATATTGATAGACTGTGTGTAGTGTACTGTTAAACTGTGAGCAGTATATTGATAGACTGTGTGTGGTGTATAGTTAAACTGTGAGCAGTATATTGATAGACTGTGTGTAGTGTACTGTTAAACTGTGAGCAGTATATTGATAGACTGTGTGTAGTGTACTGTTAAACTGTGAGCAGTATATTGATAGACTGTGTGTAGTGTACTGTTAAACTGTGAGCAGTATATTGATAGACTGTGTGTAGTGTACTGTTAAACTGTGAGCAGTATATTGATAGACTGTGTGTAGTGTACTGTTAAACTGTGAGCAGTATATTGATAGACTGTGTGTGGTGTACTGTTAAACTGTGAGCAGTATATTGATAGACTGTGTGTAGTGTACTGTTAAACTGTGAGCAGTATATTGATAGACTGTGTGTGGTGTATAGTTAAACTGTGAGCAGTATATTGATAGACTGTGTGTGGTGTATAGTTAAACTGTGAGCGGTATATTGATAGACTGTGTGTAGTGTACTGTTAAACTGTGAGCAGTATATTGATAGACTGTGTGTAGTGTACTGTTAAACTGTGAGCAGTATATTGATAGACTGTGTGTGGTGTATAGTTAAACTGTGAGCAGTATATTGATAGACTGTGTGTAGTGTACTGTTAAACTGTGAGCAGTATATTGATAGACTGTGTGTAGTGTACTGTTAAACTGTGAGCAGTATATTGATAGACTGTGTGTAGTGTACTGTTAAACTGTGAGCAGTATATTGATAGACTGTGTGTAGTGTACTGTTAAACTGTGAGCAGTATATTGATAGACTGTGTGTGGTGTATTGTTAAACTGTGAGCAGTATATTGATAGACTGTGTGTAGTGTACTGTTAAACTGTGAGCAGTATATTGATAGACTGTGTGTGGTGTATTAATATACTGTGTGCAGTGTACTGTAACACCGTGTGTAGTGTACTGTCAAACTATCTGTACTTTGTGAGCTTGAAGTGTGTGAGGACCATATGTGGTCCTCATCCCCACATCCCCAAAAAACAAATGTCCCATTCACATCATACAAAACATCATGAAGATTGTAAAACCATAATAATGAGCTTTATATAGGATTAATAATAATTTCCTCTTCACAGATTTATCTTTGTACATACTGGAACCTGCTGCACAGAATATATGATCAAGATTAAAAATACAAAATCTGCCTGGACTCTGCCAGAAGTCTATATGCTTTAGCACCGACAAGACTGTAATAATAATAATAATAATAATTAGCGTAAAGTAGCGTATGTCTGGATACCAGTCTGTTTTGTAATTGGTCATTAGGGCTGTTGGGTTACTCTTTTAGGCAAAGTGACCAATCATTAAATAATATAAGATAGCAGGAGAGGGAAAAACAAGAGAAAAGAAGGAGAGAGAAAGAGCATGGAGTCTACAGTTAGTTGGATGTCAGTACACTGAGGCGTGTCTTTGGCTGCACTTGCGGCATGCTGGCTGTGCTGTGAGTAGATGGCCGGACAGTACACTACCCCATTAATAGAAAACGGGCACAGCACAGGCCAGTTTTTAGCCTTCTTTGAAATAGCAGCTTGACCAGTGATTCCATACAAGTCTTATCATTGGCTGCCTGTGATTCCAGTGCTTCACATAAAGGTAATAATATGGCTGCGTAAAAAACACAAAAAGCACCACAAGAGATGAAGGGTTTCCTTTTCTAACTCTTTCTCTCTCTTTACTTCTCTGTCTCTGTACATAAAGGTGCAGTTTTACCAGTCTGCTCTATGGCTCCCTCTGCTGGCCATTATGAGAGGATGGGTTTCAGTAAGGTTTTATGTGATTCTGTGTGAGTAACTCAACTCAGAATAACTGCTTTATCTCAAATATATATTCATAGTTTAATGTCTCTATAATTAAGTCATTAAGATAAACAAAGTCCTTCAGATCAGTTTGATGAAACGCTCTGTTCCTGAGAGACATGAATTGTTCACAGTGACAGTGCTGGGAACCAAACGTCTGTCTCTAACAGCTACCTCAGAAAGCCACTACACAAAATGCTGACATATACATTACACCGTATATTTGTTTTATTGTAGATTTGAGATCAGCTTTTTATTACATTCATGGTGAAGAGGTACCTGCAGAGAGTTGTAAGGCAAAAACAGTCCCTCTTTTCCAGATTTACCTCTATTTTTTTTCTAATAGACATAACACATAAAATGTCAAAACATGTGTGGAGGTTCACTGGACACTGTGGGTAGTACATAAAACGGCTGTATTTGTTTTGTAGGCATCATGACATTATGACTTCTGGTTCCTATCACCATCACTGTAAAGAAATCTGAGTCAGTTAAGTTTCTCTAGAATGGAGAATCACACGATAAACTACCCTGAATGACTTTGTTTACATCTCAACCATTGAAATGAGCAGGGATTTGGTAGAGTCCCCCCTTTAACACCTCAGCCACCCTAGCACTTCACATTAACAGCTGAAAACGGAATAATTCTGTGCAGATTTTCTTATCCAGTCATGTACAGTATCTGGTTTTATGTATTTGTGTATGAGTGAGTGCGTGTGTACATGTGTGTGTGTGAACACGTGTGAGATTGTGTCTTCAGCAGACGGAGCCCGAGGGGTCTGACTCTCCTGGAGTGTAGAAGTCTGGAATGGGCAGCCCAGTGTGAAGAGTCACCTGCGACATACAAAAAGTGCCTTTCAGATAAAGGGTAAAGGTAACAGGGGTATTACTCCCACTCAATAACCACTAAGCTTTTTCTGATGTTCTTCTTTATGCAGTATTTATTGTCAGTCTTTGGCAGGTTCTCTAATGCTAACACAAAATACTAAAATGCACTTTAATGTCCATATTTACTCATTTTCATTGTTTCATTTCAGCTGTACTGTTGTTTGTGTGTTCTTTAGATATTGTGGATGTCATGTTGTGTGTGTGAGTGTGTGTCTGTGTGTGTGTGTTACCTGAACATTGCGGTTGAGGCTGATGGCGGGGTAGTAAAGACCCTCCAGAGAGTCAAAAGCTACAGGGCCCTGCTGCTCATCGTTGATGAGAAATAACAGAATCCCTCGTGAAAAATCCAACAGGACACCGACTGTTGCTCCTTTACCTATCCCTCCATCCGTTCTTAGAGAAAGAGAGAGAGATTTAAAAGTCACACAGACATGGCAAATCAACAGCTACCACACTAGTTGAAATGTTAGAGGAAATACGTTTTGGGAATACATAGTCAGAAGTCAGAACTTAAGTATTTGTATTAAGGCCAGATTACATGTTGTTAAGACAGCTTTCAGAACAGTTACTTTTTACACATTTAGGAGAATACACAACTACTAACATGTAAAAACCCTGGTGTGTTCCGACTGCCTGGTTTTTGGATTATCTTGGATTTTGACGCTTGCCTGTACCTGTTTTGCTCATGTCAGTTTGGGTTGCTGTGGTTTATTTCCTCTGATTACCTGCCGGCTTTGCACTGACGCACTCATGTCACCGCTTTAAACACTTTGTCTTTTACATCCACAAGCGGCTATTACATCAATCCAGCATCACAATAATTGATGCTGAAAATGTCCTAACACCACCTTTGGCTTTACTTAATGCATGATTAGACATTTTCCCTTGCTAGGAGTGATTGCAATCTATTGTAAATTAAAGTAAGTTTAAGAGGTCCAAATTTTACTGAGTATTTTATTTTAGTCATGTTCCACAACATCTTCCACAATGTGGAATGTTTTCCCTATATTGTACATTTGTATTCACTGTCTGTCTAAAATACTGTATGTAAGGTATTGTGTCCCTAACCATTCAGAGTGTTTTTACTGTTTTAGTTCTCTGTTCTCTGACATTCAGCATCGTTTTTGTAACAAGGTGACATCGCCTTGTAACACAGAAATGAGAAGGAGAAAGTTTTTCCCTCTGGCTGGTACTTTGGGCGTTTTAACTTTGCAGACCATTAACATGCACAAAAGCTTCATAACACAGCAAAGGTAAAGAAAAGAAAGAAAACACAAGGTCCCCTTTAATTGACTGTCGTTTGTTTCCCTTGAGCCCCTTGCCCCAAAATGTCTGTGCATGGGCCTGCAACTTGACCTATATACACTACCAGTTCGTCCTACCTCTCTCCTTGGAATCTTGCACCCTTGTAAATTTTGTTTAATTATATTTCCATATGTTTTACTGTACACTTTCATTGACAGTACATTGCGTTTGCAGAGCAGAAGAGTAAAAGATTAAGATAAGAGTGAAAAGCAATACACAATATAAACTGAATGTAAATGTACTTCCTTATGCAACTACGTAATTATGTAATTACATATACATAACCATGTAATTACATAATAATGAACTACATATAAATGATTAGGTAGCATGAATTAATATCCAGAAAAATTATATTAATAACTTTTAACATCTAACAGTTAACAGACCCACAAAAACATACTGTACAAGCCTCCATTGACGCTCGATGAATACACACACAAAGAGACACCCTGTTGGTACCTGTTGGTGTGGGAGTTGTTGTGCATGAACCAGGAGCGGTTGTTGTCCACGTACATGGCCCAGGCTTTATCATCCTTTCCCAACATCACATCTTTTAGTACATCACCTCGCGCAATCCCAAACGCAGGGTCTGGGTGGTTGTCATAGCGATCAATGGTTATCTCCCAATAATGTACACCACGGGAAAAGGCTGTGTTGCCCATGACGACACGATCATCATAACTGTTACATGTGACAGTTAGGTTGTCGTTAGACAGTATGATGTCAGGGTGGGCTGATGCAGGGTCAAAGATGAACCAGGCGACTGCAGAAAAACAGACACATACAAACTCACATGTTATGTATAACCCACTGAATGCCTCCCTAGATTCATAATTCCTTTAGATACATACTGGACGAGTCTTTATGGCTGTTTGAATGACAAGTGCTAATGACTGAGACAGACCAGTGCAAACACACATGCATACAATCAGGACAAACACATACCAGCAACTCAAAAAGACAGCAGCAGGAGGGGATGAACATGGTAATAATAATGACAAGGAAGAAAGGGAAGAGGAGGAAGAGGATCGTGTTTAAGAAAGCCATCCATACCTGTAGCTAGAGATTTAATATCACATGGGGGGAGTCCGGCTGAGATGAGAGAGAGAAAGAGACAGAGAAAGAAGGGAGGGGGAGAAGAGGGTGAGTGAAAAGGAAAGGGTGGGGGGAGGATAAAAGAAAAGGATATAGCGATAGAAAGGAGGGTGGATGAGAAAAAGGGAGGTAAAGCAATTGATCGGGGAAGCTGGATCTGCTCAGTTACACTTTATACCTTACACCCACAACAACAGTCATAAAGCGCTTATAAACATGCTATAACACGTTAGTTTAATACAACACTAAACACCTTATTTTTAAAGCACACATTGGTCGATTGCCAAAGGTGGGTAGAGTTAAACCCTTACTCAAGTAAAAGATCTGCAATTAGCCTAAAAGATCACTCAAGTAGAAGGAAACAGGCCAGCTTGAGCAGAGGTAGCTGGAAAATGACCTAAAGGGGATTTCCACACATCTTTCAGATATAGTGGAATAACACTCAATTCATTCAGAGTGGTTTGATGGAAAATGATTCATTGTAGAGTTTTAAGACTTACAGATCTGGGATACAGTGGTGGTGATGGGAACTAAGGGGCACAATGTTTACAGCGCAAATACAGCCATGCTGTTTACTATATACAAGAACACGAATGAGCCCACCTGTGCTTTCTGATTTTGTAGACGTAATCTGGAAGATAAGCCAGGCATTAAGGATGGGACCTGAGAACTTGTTCCAAATTGTCCAATTCACTGGAACTCCCTTCCAGCACTGCTTTCCAAGGAAGCACCATGTCCTTTACAGAAGGTAATTATTTTCTGCTTGTAATTTATTTAAATGCTACACATTTATTTTCTTTAAAAACAATTTTATTTTATGAGTCAGTATTCACTGTGTTCAGATCTGACCAGGAATCAATAAGAGAATGAATAAAGAACCTAATTAGATTAATAAATAGAATATATAATGGCACTGGTCTCAATAAAATTGAATCAGCTTCAATCCCTACCCAGCATTAATAAACAAATTTTTAAAAAAAAAGGTCATTTTAGGCTAAACTCTTACTTCACAACTATCGTAAACAATGCTTCAGGCATCAAGCATTTTATTCATAATCATTCATGTAGCAGCTTTCTGTGATGGAGCTTTTCGTATCTTGGACATCTGGTGCCTATCAGCACTACAGTGAATGATTCTGATTTCTCAAGTTTCTCCAGAACTGAGCATTTTAGACCAAACCACACTGAATTACTTTGTTTACATCCTAACCATTTCACAATGCAGACACTTTTAAGTTGAATTCCCCGTTAAGTACATCTATTATCATCTATCAGCATACAATAAAGCGTGTTAAAAGTTATTTTTTTTATTTTTTGGGAACATTTTGATTTATAATGTTAACTGTTTAATATAAAAAAAATTTTATAGGTTTTGATAGTATTTTATATACTGTAACTGCAACATTGCCTTTTCCAACTGATCAGATAAAAATTCTGTGTTATATCGTGCATTATCTTCTAAACCAATCATATAATATCTGTACAGAGCATTAAAAATTATACTTGAGTACACATACTGTAAGTGTACAAACGTAACTAGTTACTACCCACCTCTGTCAGGAATATATTGGTATGCATTATAAACCTGGGACTACTTTTCCCAAAAATGCTAAAATGGCTAACAATGAATGCGAGCTCTCAGGGACCACAAGGGCATCGGCACCCCTTTAAATGACCCCCACCAGCTTTCATTCATTTTTAGCAGTTTTGGGCAAAGCATTCCATTAATAAAGGCTTCACAACAACATGTTCACTCAGTATCCTGCATCTTATCTCACACAGTCCACCCAGGCAGCAGCAGCACTATGAGAGACAACAGCCTATCCTGAGTTTTAAGAGTAAAATATATTAAATTTGATTTTTAATGCTGATTCAGAGTTTTAGCTGCTACACACTGAACATCATCCAGCTTCCCTACTTATCAGGAGCCGAGCATATCTAATGGCAAAGCGAACAGGTGTGTGTGCATGTATGGCAGCACATTATGTAACTCACTCTCAGAGGTCTGCATGACCAGTGTTTTGCTGTACTGCCCGACGCCACTGGAGTTAAAGGCTTTAACGCGTGATTTGTATGTGCTGTTGAAGTGAAGTCCGTCCACCGTGCAGATCGTCTCCGCACCAACGTATACCTCCTGTGGAACACACACTTTTGTGAGCATGCATGACTTCCTGTATGCGCTTCAATGTGAACGCATTATTTTCCAAGGTGTTCCTTCTGTTAGTATTCCAACACTTTATTTAACCGTATTTAATGCTATGGTGATCTATAACTAATGCTATAATATGTCCTCAGCACTGGCTACAGGACTCAGAAAAGAGCTCGGGTGCATCAGTCAGAGCAAAAAAAAAAAAAAAATGGAGCAGAAATCAGAACACAAGAACCTAGGTGCTTAAAAAAGAGCCTGGCCTGTTTAGAGAGAGCATGTCTGTGTAGCAGCCTACTAAGAGGTGTATAAATAGAAAGCTGTGGTAAAGAAGATCAAACATGCGTTATATCATACGGCGTTTCCATAATGATGTGTACATGTGGATGCTTGTTTGTGTACTGATATACACTGCCATTCAAAAGATCGGAATCTCTTAAGTTTGGAATCATTTTAACAGAGGTGTGGATGATCACCTAAGGAGCATATATTACATGTTGCTTTTCCTTTTTCTTTGATAACATTTTCCTTTTCTTTCTCTTTTTCTTTACTTTGACAACGTCTTTGATAACATGTGATAACATTCTTTTCTTTTATAACATGTGCATTTAGGTATAATTAGGTTTTTACATGACCCTTTACAAAACTGTCTTTATGGCATTGAATTAAACAGGCTGTTTTTGTGGCCTGTTCTGACTGGCTGCCCTGCATTGACTCTACACTCCTTATAACTTCAACAGAAATGGGTGGGGTTAAACTGCTGTAGGTGTGCATATGTCAAAACTGTAGTTGCTGTAAAGTTTTAATTTTTAAAACTGTACAGACTTTGGAGGGAATGATAAGCTTTGAAACTTTAACAGTGCTTTCATTGTACCTCCTTTTTTGGATAATTAAAAAAATATATATGTAAAAAATCTTTATTCTCAATCACAATGTTGTTATACATGATATGGGCCCTATAAAAATGAATATGTAAGACAACCCCTTGTTTATTTGCCAAAAGCACCAGCAGCAGTAGAAAGTAATGCATATGAAGACTTGTTTCTACATTAAGAAAGAGAGAGAGCGGGTGTGCTTCTCCTTCATCTGCTTATGTGGAGACTGAAGGGAGACCTAAAAATTCAGTGACTCAGTATGTGACTCCTCAGGTACAAAGCGGCATTACAAGACATGCTACGCTGGGGCTAGCTGGTTAGAATGCTAACTACAGTAGATATCTCTGCAGCACGATACATAGACATCTTTGACAGACGGCTAAACTAATATTTCTTTACATTCTGTTGATCATGTTATTTAATTTTGGAATCTTACATGTCGCTAACATCACCTTTCATATTGGTCATTCATTGCAGGGAAAGCTGTACAATGCAGAGTATAAAGTAATAATTAAAATTAACATAAAAAAAATAAATAGTAAACAAATCTCAAGGCATGTAACTTGAAAATAATAAAAACAAATAAAACTGTTAAAAATACACTCTGCTCACTAATTTCTAACATTTCAATCCACACTTTATGAATTAATTAAAAAGAATTAAACCGCAACAGTTATTAACAGTGATACCAAACTCATGAACAGCAGTGTGTGCACGTGTTTATATGCATTGGTCTCTATATGTGTATAAAGCACGCACTCTGAATTGCCCTCCAGTGCCATCGTCCAGCTCCAGTATGTAGCCGTCCACTACGATGGTGGAGAGCGGCGGTTGCTTCCAGGATAGAGTGGCACTGTTGGTCTGACTACAGCACTCCTCGAGCTGCAGTATCGGAGCTGCAGGGACTGTATACACACACATAAAGCCATAAACTCAGAGCAGTTTCAGGGGACATTAGTGACATCCTATATGAGGGGATATTCTCATTCAATGCAAAACATAGAATAAGAAAATCTCTGGACTTACTATAAACAAAATTAACACACTAAGAAACAAGCACACTCAGGGCCACCTGGTGGCTCAGTAGCCCAAAGCCACTGTTTATACACATTTATGAGGCTCACACTGACAGACTGTCGTACCTTTCATCTGAACAAAGTCAAGCTGTTGAATGGTCTGTAGCAGGGGGCCACTGTCTAGGGTCAGGTCAAAGTCGCTGGTCATACGAGGCGTTAGAGTGCCCTTACCCCATTGGCCTTCGGTCATATGAACTCTACGAATAAGGGCATCGGAGATCTGCACACACGCACAGACATACACTTAAATGCCTATAACTGGTCAAATGAAGACTTAATCAGTTTAATCGTCATTATGTGACACAGAAAACCTGTTTTATAGTGGTGTTGTATGCAACACTTAAACTCTGTTGTATTACATTTTTTATGTCATTAGCTGTCATCACAATATTATAACACGGCCATGATTGTCAGCTTTGTACCTTACAGTGTTACAAATTCTATAATGGTTGATCATCATTCGCATGTAATTTCATGATTTTGTGGGATCAGTCCTAAAAACTCAACGCCATGTTATGTTTATGGTATTGTTGTAGCTTTGTTATGTAGGAGGGTTCAAGGTGTAAGGTGTTTATGATGTGGTAGTGTGCTCTGCAAAGAGCAGTATCTAAAGACACTACATGCAACACCAACATTTACTTAAGACTTTAATACATATTTAGTATATTTAAATAATGGAATTTTTAAAGGCAGGCTTTTATAAAAATTTCACGACTGCCCTTAACACCACATCAACATCACCAAAGACTGCAATGGTGTCATGCCAGATTGTCATGGAGTGACTCAGAATGGCAGCGGGTCATCTTCAGTGATGAGTCCCGCATTTTCTTGATGGAGACGACCAATACATTTGAATGTGGAGGCACCGCTGGCACAGTTGGAACCCTCTACAACTTCATGCCGAGATGTATGCATGAAGCATTAGAAAGTATGCCGTCCTGATGCTATAATTAGCACCGCAATCCAACACTTCCTTCTGTGCAACTAGTGTATATGGATGCCTGCAAGTTTGATGTGCAGCTGTTGGTTGCTAATCGTGGATAATGCTCATGTGGTCAAACTAACAATATTTTAGCTGGATTGTGGAGGTAACCATAAACAAAAACACTAGGACTGCTACATAAGACCGTTGCTTCACATTCAATCACACTGTGTGCTTTTCATTTTTTACACTAGTGTGCTGTGTGCTATAAAGTTGTTTGGCATAAGTGACCTGCAGGAAGCCGCTTGGGTCATTTTCTTTGATGACCTCCAGACAGTACTCCATCAACCCTGTCGTCTGCCTCAACTTCACCGTACAGTGGGAGATCTGATCACGCACCACCTGATAGAGCAAAAGACAGAAAGCAAAAGAAATAAAGACGGAGGATGAGACAGGGACAGGAAGAGGAGGCAAAAAATAAAAATAAAAACAAGAGAGAAATGTGAACCCTGAGAAACATGACTCTGAACACAGTAACTAATGTAATTTTATTTGTCTCTCTCTCACTCTCTCTCTCTCTTCCACTTTAGATATATCAGTTTGATAAATCTTTGTTTCTGCCTGAAGGCTTGAATATCAGAATCTCCCTACCATCACTGGTGCTGAGGCTAGGTTGCTAGGCAACAGCAGGAAAGGCTCTTTGCATCCTCTTTGAGCAAGCAGCATGTGTGTTTTCCTTGTGTGTGTCCGTGTGTGTGTGCCTAAGATCACAATGCTTCTTTCCTATGAAAATATATATGTTACATATTGTATAGGCAATTCGATGTTAGTGATGGAAAAGCTTGCATCATTTCACAACATACACTGTGAATACCATTTGGACTAAATACCTAGAACAGACAGAAACAGCGTGTCTGCTGTGTACGTGTGCATGCGTGGGTATCTGCTTCCTCTCACTCGAGCCACTAAACAATTCTGGAGACCTAACATTTTGGTAACCATAGCAACAGGTTTGTGGCTCCATGGAGACCAGAGGCAGAAACGGGCCTGAATAGAGTTGTGCCAAGCAGCAGCAGGCCACAGCGATCTGAACCATGACAATCACAGCACAGTGGTAAATAACACAACGCAGCACTAGACAGCACAGCAGCACACAGCACAGACAGAAGAGCACAGTGAGGCGCAGTAACACACTAAGGCATAGCACAACACAACACAACACACTATGGTGCAGCTCAACACTGCACAACACAGTAAAATGCAATGCAACTAAGATAACAGCACTGCACAACCACAAACACAAAATTACACCACATACAACCCAATGCAACACAGCACGGTGCAACATTGTACAGTATAACCAACCAAAGCATTCCATAACACATAACAACACTGTGTAACACAACACATCACAGCACACCACAATACAACACAGGACAATGCAACCGATCACAGCACACCACAACACAATAAAAAACAGTCCTAAGCTAAATATCACAAAGCTTACCAACACAGTACCATGCCAGACGACATGACACATCACAGCACACCATAGCACCGTACACAACACAAAATAAACACATTAGAAAAGAGTACAACGTAACACAGCATAACACAAGCAAAGTATAAGACAGTATAGCAAACAACGCAGCACAATTAAACACATAACAGGAAAACACCATACAGAACACAATTTACAAACATACACAATGTACACAGAAACACAAAGCATAACATATCACAACACACTGCAGCACAGTATAATGCCACCAATCACAGCACACCACGACACAAAACAACACAGTACAGTCCATCCCATCACAATGCAAAACCATATAACACATCACAACACAAAACAACACAGTACAGTCCATCCCATCACAATGCAAAACCATGTAACACATCACAACACAAAACAACACAGTACAATCCATCCCATCACAATGCAAAACCATATAACACATCACAACACAAAACAACACAGTACAATCCATCCCATCACAATGCAAAACCATATAACACATCACAACACACAGCACATATGAGCACAACACAGCGTAACACAACACCATGTAAAAAAATTACAAGACAACTGCAATTCAACAATCACCACACAAATTATCATCACAACATGTTATGTTGACATAAACTAGCAGAAGACAGTTTACTATTTGTAAGGTTTGGTGCGCATGAATATTTACCTTGAGTTTGTGCTCATGCTCTTTGTTCACTCTGGTCAGTAGTTGAGCTTTTCTGCGGTTCAGAGCTTCTATCAGTGCGTCACACTGAGCTACCAAACAGGCTTCAAATTCTACTCCATTTTCCTGAGAAACACATGCATTGAGATTGTGAGGTTAGAAGTTCAGTCTGAATAAGGTAATAATGCAGGTTCAGGGCACTTTTCAACTTCCAATTTCCACTTCTCAACTTGTGATCATCGTCCCATTGTGCACTCCTTCCCTTTCCCCCATCAAACAGAACTGATTTCCCTTAAGTCTATTGTCGGTGTGTGAGTTGAACAGTACCTGTATGTGTTGCACCATGTTTCTGAGCTGAACAAGGAACTCTTTGGCCTCAGTGGCTCGATCAGATAGAACGTTCAGTGCCTGAGAGAGCTGCCCCTAGAGACAGAGAGAGAGACAGAGAAAGAGGTTAGATAAATGTGCTCCTGTCAGAATACTAGGAACTGTGTGCTGTCTCTGGTGCTGAGGGTACAAGGCACTGGCATAGTGACATGCATTAATATGCATTATTACCATGTATTAAACTGTAAAAAAGTTTTCAAGCATGGCCAAGTGGTCTTGCTGCTTCTTTGCAAACTTTTATATTTTAACAACTGTGACAATGTGCATTTTGGTGTTGTGACAATGCTGTGGAGAATGGGCAGTTCACAGTAGTCAACAGTAACATAGTAAATGTACCTGGTTTCTGCACTTAAATATTTTTTTGTATTATTTGATTACTTTTAACTTTAACTCCACGACATCTTTAACTCAAATATCTTACTTTTTACATCACTACATTATGCTAAATCTATTGTTCCTTCTGGTTTATGTGCACATAAAAACACAACATATGAATATGAAATGAGCTAGAAGCAAGCCCACCAATCAGGCTAAAGCACACACTTTTTTTTGAGCTCGTTTTGATCTGACCGACAGAGCTTAGTTCTACCTAATGAAACTGTTCTCCTTCAGTGTTCTGTGCCTATGATCATCATGATGAGTAGACATCAGCGTCAGACTAGTTAATGACCTTCAATTAAAAGGCCGGTGGTCCAAAAGTATGTGTGTCTTTACACCTAAAATGAGCTGATTAAGCATGAGTGTGTTCCAGAAATGATAATAGGACATTAGAGTCATAATAAGTCATGCTACTTTTACTTTCCCAACTTAAATGCAGCAAATAAGGCAAATGCTGTTGCACTTTTGCTCAAGTGGAGGTCTAAAAGATGGAACTTCTGTTTTTACTGGAGGAATATTTTACCTTGGGTATCTCTATTTTAATTCATGTACATGGTTTGATGCCATCAAATTCCAATTTTGATTATCACCAATTAACACCTTTCTCATACACTCCTCATGCCTCCCAGCTTCAGTGTCATTAGAAAGCTGTGCAGCAGGATCATTTCCCTTCATTCAAATCTTGTTCAAAGTATCACAAGAATACATAATCACAAATAGAATCGAATCATGGAACCAATGTATCAATACACCCCTATATTCAATCTTACACTGTGATAGCAATGCCCATTATTACAACAATGCAAAAACCATTTGTAACTCTATAGATATTATTCTTAACATTATGTTAGTGCAAGATAGATGTATATATATATATATATATATATATATATATATATATATATATATATATATATATATATATATATCCCATCTTATACCAGCATTGCAGGGGCCATTTATTCCTACAGAACCAAGTAAAATACCTTTAAATAAATGTTTATTCTTATAGAAGACATCACATAAGAACGTTTATCCGGGCTGTTTTTTCATGACTGGAGGCTGCATCTCCCTGGACCCCTCTCTACATATATCAAGAAGTGTAATACAGTGGGAGAGAGCACAAAAAAAAAGAAATCCCCCAAACTACAAAGGCTTGTGTCTGTGTATGCGTGTAACCAAATCTCTAAAGGCTTAAGCTTGTGTGTGTGTGTGCGCGTGTGTGTGTATTGATGTAAGTTTGTGTAATAGAGTCTGTGGGGGGCGTAGACAGGAAACAGACTAAGCAAGACTCCGTTGACCCTGTGTTTCCTGAGTGTGGGAAGCTACAGTAGTGAAATACAAACATCCCAACTTTACTACATCAGCCAGCAAGAGTGATTTCCCCTCTTTACTCTCTCCAACTCACCTTGTCTGAACAATCACAGCACACAGTAAAAACACTGTGAGGCAGAGGTGGAAAGGAATGAACCATATTTACTCCTGTTACAGCACATTTATCCCTCCGACAGTACTTTTAGAGAATGTGATGTGATGCTTTATGGATTTTGATAACAGTCGTTTCACAAAGCAAAGTAGCTTTTTTACAAGTCACCATTTTCACTTTGAACGCTAAACAAAAGTTTATATATTATCTCATCGTTCTATATCCTACATCAAAATAGAAATGGCTCAATATGACATTATCACATTGCAGCTGTGTTTCTGTCCACACCGAAACCAAAGCAAGACCTTTTCTCTTCTCTTAAATAAGCTGTTAATAATTCCTTTTGTCTCTTGTTAAACCTGTCATCTAAATAACAACATGCCTAAACTGTAAAACCAATGTTCTGTGCTCGTAAAGGAAGAGGTCCTCATCCCACAAAATGCTTGAGCTATGCAATACAGCTGTTTTATTTAAACCTGTGCACACAGAGGAATGTTAGAAACATTCAAATGCAAAGTTTAACTTTGTGCAAAGATCTATTTAAGCATTTATACTATTCTTTTTCTTCAGATATCTGATCCAGTGAGTTTGCCCAGTATTGGACTGATACAGAGTTTGGCCAGTATTGCTCTGCATACTAGACACACTTCTCTGAACCCTTACACTATTAAAAATAAAGGTGCTAAAAAGTGCCCTTGGCAGCACTGGCACAAAACTTTTAAGTAATGGTTCTTTAAAGATCTGTTTTGTAAATGAACTATCCATATTGTACTTATCAAATTTATTCTGAGAGTCTAAAAAAACTTCACACAATAACATAAAGTATTTATCCAGTTATCTCATTTTAGGTCTGCTCACTCTGTAAACTGCTCCACTTACTGGACATTGCTCTAACTGCAGTCTTGCACAACATAGCTACTACACTCATCCCTTCTGATGAGTAATCAATACAGTTTAAAAAATCTAATGATAATTGAGTTAAGATGCCATATTATCACCATTATAGCATCAACATTATCACCCAATTGAAAATCTGATAATCTGCAGATTGCTGTGCATATGCTAACATGCAAACAGCTCATAATGAATGGGACAGTAGGAATGTCATATTAAAATAAATTAAAGTTAGGAACGTTTTTCTTCTCCATTTTGAAGATACAATAATGTAATAATGATAGTATGATAGTAATGATATAATCTTAAGCTACAAAAAATAATGAGTCTAAGCACCGGACCTTGTGAATCCTGTGAACGGAAATGGTGAAATGTTAAGCAACTCACAAGAATTCCAAAGTGTGATCTGTGTGGGAACAGAAGGCTACGAGAGAGAAAAACAGGAGAATGCCAAAGCATGGGCCCTGAGCCTGTGCTCAGTGTTCTTTTAGAGCTAACCACCGTATCCTGACCGTGCTATGCTGCAAAACAGCTTGAACACAATCTGTCCAATTTAAACTCTTCACCATGCCATGCAACAATTTCTTCAGTACTGTAGGCATTGCACTGTGGCAAGATGAACATACACTGCTGCAGCATTCTGAAGTGTTAACATGTTTACAAGCCATGAACATGCAAGTCAATCATATTAATATCAAAGGACATGCTTCACTAAATGAATTGAATAACCATTTGACCTGCCTTTGCCACAGCACTGATGGCACTCACACCATGGTCAGGGTTAATCATTCATGTTAAGTGACCAAACCGTGTGTGTGTGTGTGTGTGTGTGTGTGTGTGTGTGTCTCAGCTGTATCAGCACTCTCAGAGCAGAAAAAAGTGATGATTGTTGTTTGTTGCTGACATCAGTAAAATTGTCACCACTCTAAAAGGACTCAGGAGTCATTCTCTCATCATATCTAACTGCTTCTGTGGAAGGGGTGTGGGGGATGTTTGGTGTCAGGGGGAGGTTTCAGTGTGTAGGTGTACAGTTTATGAAAGTGAGTGAAGTGACTGAACATGCTGTGCATAAATAATTCCCTGCAGGGCGATTAGACCTGTTTAATTACACTCCCTTTCTTCTGCTGCAGAGAGTGACAGGAAGCTGTCAGAGCTGATTACTGTGCATCTGCTGCTTCAGGCTCTAAAAGCACAACCAATCACGCTACTCATGGACCCTGCTGTGACCAATCACAAGCACCCTTCTCTAACATGCCCAGATCTATTCTGACAAGAACAAGAACAGTCTCAGTCCACCTCATCCAAAAACACTTTCGGATTGCAATGTAAATTTAAACTGTCTCTGTTGATCATCATACATACTTATATATATAAACAAATAAACAATAAATAAAGAATGCTTTATTAAAAGTTAAGGGGAACCAATTATAGAACAGAAATAGATTAAATGAACACCATATCTATATGCATGACTGTATTGGAGAAACACTCCTCGATCTCTTCCAACAGTGATCTACTGTTTCAAGGAAATCAATACAGTGACTAAAGTGTGGCAAGTGAGTTTAGCCCATCAGAGTAAGGCGGGCAGGGATGGGGGTAGGCCTTATGCTGTGCTCAGATCTTATGAACACCTGGATAAACCAGTCTGTGTATATAAATAGAGCTCTGGGGAATCAAAACATTTTAATAAAATCAAATATCAAAAATTAAACAGAATCTTGACCTCAGAATTAAGGAAAAGTTTGAAATGAGTGCCATTTCATTTTAGCTTCTTTAGTTTTGGACTGGAGCTCCAAAGGCTAATAGAGGGAACCTATGACTATAATCTTACACATTACCGTTTGCTTTACACTTGTCTTTTAGATTGTCATCAAAGTGTTGTTACATGTTACATATTGTGGTCTCAGCCTGTTGTGACTGTTATCTATAAAAATAGAAAAACTACAGAAAACACTCATGCACATTTGGTGTTTTTTATTTCATTTATTTTAAAGAACTAATAACATATAAGGGCTTCTGTAAGTTTAATATTTTTTCCAAATTATTCCTTTAAGCACCATACACTCAACTCAAGAGCAGGGTGAACTCCAAAAATATGACTAAGAGCTATTGATGAGATCTTCTAGCCTCTGCAATACAGACAACCACAGGCTACTTTTAACATACCAGTTTAGCAAATCAGAAAAGCATAACATATCAGGACATATCTTGCATTCCGAAAGTACTGAATGAGCAAACACTGTAGCTGAGATTTGACCAACATTGTCCAGCCGTAGGCACTGTACTGGAACACTGTACTGGAACCCTGTACTGGTCTGGCACTGAAAAAAAGTGGCATATGTAGGCCTGAGGCCATAGCAAAACTACAATCTGTTCAGAGTTAGAGAGCCAAGTGTGCAAGTTTTTAAAAGGGTGCTCCCAATGGGTTCTGGATGTGGCTGCAACATTTTGGATGCTGTTATTTAAACGTGAAGTGTAATGGATTCTTTAGAATAAACCAGGACCTGTTAACACCTGAAATCTGAGCCACACCAAAACAATCAGCAGCAATTTATCATCGTTGATGAATTAAAACCTGCTCCAGTTTTGTTTTGTTTTGTTTTCTTTCGTTTCATGTTCACTAAAGATTCCCATTTTGTGGAATTTTATTTTGCTCACATCTAATCTTTCTCTCCTGCAATTTTCCATTCGCAATTGCAAGTGAACACACAAGCTGCTGCTGATACTCAACAATGAAGATGTATATGATGAAGTCATTGCGCATTGTGAGTGATGTGAAAATAAAGACAGTGTAATTTATGTGACTCACGAAAAACTATTCAAATACATGTATCATTTGGAAGTGGGTGAAATTTGATTTATAAAAGATTAGGGATAAGTGTTTACACTACTGTGACAAAAATGCTGATGTGTGAAGATTAGGAAGAATAAAATGTTATGCCTTTTTAGTCCTGTAAGATGAAAAAAATCTAAATGACCAGGGCTCACTACATAGACCTAAGATAACTCAATTTGCTGTGTTTTCCATGTATTTACTGAATATAGGATATGGAAATATTAACAATATTTTATGTTCTGAGTATGTTGTGGATTGTGTCGGTCCTTTCTCTACAAAGTAGGCAGAATTAGACCTGTTGAACTGCAGCTTAGTGCTGTTTGTGAAATACTGAATCATTTGTTTAGATTTTTATTAATATACTGTAGTATTATAGAGTAAAATATATAAATATTACATTATTTTAATATATAATATATTATTTTCCCCCCTTCTGTATATCTTATGTAATCTTACCTTGAACTTATTCAATCTTTACAAAAATAATGAAATACTGTGTATCATAAAAAAAGTCTTAGGATGCTGTAAGTCTGGATCCTTTAGGGTTAGGAATAACTTTAACTCTTAACTGTATGTGCCTAATTGCCAATTCACAGGAACTAATAACTACTTTTTAATTTTAGTTTGAAAATAATTACTATATAGTCTACTGTGGCAACAGAATAATAAGTCAATAATTAAACAATGGAATATTAAGCCTTAAACTACTGTACTTTATTCAGTAGCTACAGTGGAACTCACATGTAGGTCTTCGCAGCTAAAGATTAGAATAAGATAGAGGACACTGGTCCTAGAAAAGCTCTCTTGTGTATGCATGTGTGCCTCGAGTTGTGCAGTGGGGAGGCTGTTTCTGACTCTGCAGTGGTCCTGCAGATGAGCGCTGTCCCAGCGGAGAGCTGTCATGGAACACACAGATCCATGAGACGGAGTGAAATCGCAAAAATGACAGAAAGAGATAGAACGGCTCTCTAGCCGTCCCCCCACTGCTGACGAGTGTGCTATTTTTTTCTTTGTCTTTCCCCATCTCTTTTTTTTACCTCCCTGTACAGCACCTGGGACCGCTCATATCTGACCTAATTATTCCACAGCAGCTCAGAACAGTCCTCAGCTAACCTTGAATATGTGCTGTGACACAGAAAATACTCAAAAGAAACATCATATATAAGTCATATCATATATAAGTATATATAATTATATAGATGGTAATGCGGATGATCGGGCTATAAATACTCATGGGGGAGGATTCATAGACTGAAAAGAGGTGGTAGAGTACAGTGAATATCTTGTTTAATGTGTGGAAAATGGATTGTAAAGCAGATGTTAATGATTACCAAAAAGGAGTGGTAGCATTTACATGTGTCAAAGGCCATAGTGTGAAGGAAGTAGCTGAATTTGCAGGTGTATGAAAGCATATGGTCATAATTGTCTACCAGCAGTGGCAAAAATCACAGTCTATATGAAATTTTCCTAAAATTGTGCCAGGGAAGGCATCAATGAAGCAGTTTGTGGACCAAGAATGGCTGGACATTGATGCAGTGTATACTTACGTGCAGTTATTTGTGCAGTGTGCAAGTGAGTGTCAGTATGTGCTATTTACATGTGTGCTTTTCACCGATGATGTGTGGAGGTGTATTAAGTGATGAATGTTGACAAGTTTGGTGATTCTAAATCAATACACACACATCTACACATACACACACACAGTGTGACCTTTATCACCAAATCTATTAGACATGATCAATGCCAGATAACAACCTCTTGTGTTTCTGTGAACCGTCCCCAGTGCGGAGGTTCGGGTTAAGCCTGAACCCCATAGCAGTAGGGTGCCTTGTGAAAAGCTGAGTGTTGCATTTTGGGAAAAAGCCAACTCTGCCTATGGCTCTGCAGTATCTCTGGAACAGAATCCTCAAGACAAGAGTGAGGGTGAAAATACAAGCATTCATGCAGTGAAAAGTACATAAGCAGCACAAAATGCACGAAAGGCAGATACAGTAATAGACAGTGTATGGCGTGTATACTGTACGTGATGGAGGTGAAGAATGTTATAGATGTTTGGGGATCAGATAGAGCAGTGGGCTTCTAATGGCCTAGCAATATGTTAGCTTCACAGTTCACTCACTACACTTGAACTTCTTGTTTCTTGTGTCTTGTGTGGTTTGTGTGTGTTATCATTAAGATGATAGAAAAACTGCCCATTGTGAATTGGCTTGCATTTTCAACTCGGTCTCTTATCTAACCACAGTGACACTGAGACACTGAGACATTGACACACACACACGCACGCACACACACACACACACACACACACACACACACACACACACACACACACACACACACACACACACACACACACACACACACACACACACACACACACACACACACACACACACACACGCACACACCACAGAAGTACTGAACAACTCTTTCTTATATTACTGCAGGTTTCAGATTTATTAACACTCCAGGACACAGCCTGCTTGATTTAAATCTGCTAGGACATCTTCTTTTCTCCTCGCCTTGCTGTGGGTTTGTTGGCATAAAAGTGTTACAAAGCATCTGATCAATAATCTGTGTCACTCTCTGGCATGCCAACCACTGGGATGTATCTGTTCTCATAATTACCCTGCTGCTCTTGTTTTTTCTTGACAGTACACCTGTTCTTTTATGAGACCTGTCCACTGTCAAAAATCACTATCGTCTCACTACACTAGATAAAATAAGCAACCTAAATTGTGTTTCCTTCTTCTATAAAGTTCTCATTTTAGGGATACAATGATTTGGTCTGACAGAAACAATGTGTGGTTAATGATGATAAAATAATGTGAAATCTGAAAATATGAACTTTTTGACCTTACATTTTGACTTGAATAGCCTGCATGCCATTAACAGACTAAAAAAAGCAGATTAGACCTTACCAAAAACACTTTCAGATGCTGGGTTCCTACTACAGTCACTGTGAGCAGTACTGACTTGCCAAGCTGAACTAGAACAGAGAATTTTACTTTGACCACTGATGATTCCTAACTATTTAATTCAATTCTGTAGAACTGTTGGAAGATCTGAGTAATTTCCCTTCAAGAAGGTCCTTTCTTTGTCTTGTAAAGCGATGCTACATTTTTCTATGACATAACTGACCTGAGAAAATCCCTAATCAAATCCATACCCTACAGAAGATGCACACACAAATGCTTTGAACATGCCCCAACTTAGCATGGCCATGGGAATCTGATACATCGCCACGACAACAGGCCCCACGGACAAAGGATTCCATTGTCCCCTGAGGAATAACAGGATCCAACAAACCCTCACACACACACACACTCACACATATACAAAAGATACCCAGAGGACACACAGTAACAGCTGTGTACCCCAGTGTCATCAGAGTCTGTGTGTCAGTCTTTAGTGCGATTTTCCCAGAACACACACCACAGAGTGAACAGAGGAGAGAGAGCCCTGAGTCTTTCCCCCTGGGTGGGTCCTTCGGCCCATCTGTCATACCCAAAAGCTCTGCTGTACTCTCTCTCACCCGCAGACAGTGTACGTGTGTGCCTACGTGAGTGGGTAATATTGTATGCTTCTAAATCTGTTCCCTTCGACTCCCACACATTATCGCAATATGGGCTTAAGAGAGTGCATAACCAGCCCCACACACCACATCCACTCACCCACACACATCCTTAATCTGCCCTTTGTAGAGTGAGGTTTCTTCAGCTGTGCCATCTCACTCTTAAAATAACATCACATAATCAAAAAGGCCGGACGGGCATGTGTCTCACACTCTACATGCAGAAAGACACACACACACACACACACACACGCACACACACACACACACACACACACACACACACTGTACACTCATGAAGTGAAGATTTCTGTAGTGCTATGCAATGCCATGACAAGTTCATTATATAATCCATATAGCATCATTACAGTACGGCAAAGTACTGTGATGGCTCAGTTGGCTGAATTTGCAGTTACCCTAATAACACACAATTTTAAACTGACCACACTTTCAGTAAGAACTGACACACATGTTGCACATGCATATGGAGTGGTGCTGCTCGATATGGACAAAATACTAGCAAACTATACATAAAGACTGGTCTGCATTGGTTTGATCCTAATGATTATGATGCCTTGACACATCAAACCATCCATAGAAACCTCCTTTTGGACGTTGGATTGGTCAGGACATTCACAGCACCAATAAAGAATGTTGTGTTTGGCTAGAAAGCTCATTGGCAGCTTTCTGCAAAATCAATACTGCAGAGTCACTGTAACCATTAATAAGTAGAATACTGCACAGCCCTAATACACACACACACACACACACACACACATACAGCACAGCCCTGATACTTACACACAAACATACTGTCCAGCCTTAATATATAGACACACACTGCATAGCCCTAATTCACACACATACTGCACAGCCCTAATTCACACACACAGACATACTGCATACTGCACACATACTGCAAAGGCCTAGAACACATACATACTGTACAGCCCTAATACACACACACACACACACACACACACACACACACACATATACTGCACAACACTAATACACACATACTGCACAGCCCTAATACACACACAAACACACACTACACGGCCCTAATACAGACACACACACTGCACAGGCCTAATACACACACATACACATACTGCACAGCCCTATTTCACACACACACACAGACATACTGCATAGGCCTAATACACACACATACTGTACAGCCTTAATTACATACTGTACAGCCCTAACACACACACACACACACACTGTAAATTCCTAATACACACACACAAACATACTGCACAGCCCTAATACACACACACAAACATGCAGGGTGGATGGGCAGCACTTTACAGCCATGAGCAAAAATCACACATCCCTTTAATGCTACCATGGAGACAGGTACACATATCCCTTTAACATCACCATGGAGACACAGTCCCCATAGGGAACATGTAGAACAGTCCTCTAGTAATGATCTACTTTTAAAGCTGAAGGACTGTAGTGTCCATCTGACACGTACAGCTCCTATAGTCTCTAAGAAACACTGTCCTCTGACCCTGAAGTGAACCTGCTCTCTGACTGAAGTCTTCTAGATCAATCACAGGACATTTAGAGTGTGATGGTAAGAGAACGATGAGAGAATGATGAGAGAACTGTAGGTTTATATCTTTCATTCACTCTAATAACAACAGCCCCTCCGCTCCCTGTCTGCTCTGTTGGTCTGTTTGGTCTGAATCACAGTTTGCTCCTGTTCACGCGTGCTCTGAATTTTAACACAAGCACCGCCGCCTCTGCTCTTCACTGTTACATTCCTGTCACAACTTATTAAGCGGCAAACACTCTGAATGCAGCTTCACTGCAGCACATTACTGACCAACAAGCACGCTCTTAGAGAACAGATTCTCACAGAGGCTGCCTTGACAGGATTCCTGATGGACTAAAGTGAGTCTCAACAGTAAAATCCCCACTTCTGAACCTGAATGGGACAAATGACCTCCTACAGAGCACATCAGGGCCCAGTCTAGGATGACTGTAAACCACTGGTTTCTTAACTCTCACTATTTAATGTTTCTTCTTGCTCCTAGACACCTTCAACTCAGGAGGAGTCCGCTGATTACCTAATTAGTTGGATCAGGGGTACTCCAGTACCAGAGCTGAGACCCTCTACTATAGAACTGTAAGGATGAAGCTAATCAAATACCAAAGAAACCTTTTCATATTCCAGGAGATTCCTTACAACTTAAAGAACCACTTCAACAATGACACAAACTTTGGCCACCGTCACGTCTCTCTTGAACAACATTCCAAGTTCAGATTCAGAGTGCCAAGCTGAACCACAGCTAGAGTTTTCACAGGGAGCAAAACATTTTACAGATTAGCCATAAACTGGCCACTTTACTGGAAACATCTATCTCCTAGCTCTACCTAGCTGGTGTACAGTGAGAGTTGGTCTGTTGCCATGTTACATTTGTGTTAGCCACCCTTTTAGACCTAAAGGAACATTTTATGAACAGCTTTTTGCTGGAAACATGTGTCACTCTCGACCCAACAGTGGTATACTTAGTGTTATACAATGGTATCCTGAGTCGGTATACTTATAGGGGGGCCTCTACCTTACCACCACTATGCCAATGTCCCTACTGTGTTAGGAATGGTCCAGCACCCAAATAATATATGGTCAGATTCACAGTCTTAAATGGTGGCTGACAGAAGACGTGGCTGACATCAGTCAGTGTCTGAACACAGTGGACTTCATAACGTCAACAGTAAATGGAAGTACTGGGTTGGTGTTTCTTATAAAGTGTATTGCAAGAGTGGTCACAAACTCCAGCCAGCCATCCCACAGACACCTGTTCCAGCCTTCCCGGTCTCCTCCGTTGCTCACCTTGTGTAGTTTCCACATGGCCCCCAACGCCTTGACCTCGTGGGCGGAGTGCCTGCCCTCTTCCAGGCACTGGTAGCACACGGGCGTCTTGCACTGCACGCAGTACATGCTGAGGTTCTCCAGCTCGTGCTCCGTGCACGTGGAAGTCTTGCGCGGACTCGCGCGGCTACTGATGCGTCCTTGCGCGGGCGGCACGAGCCGGTGCTTCGCGAGCGGGCCGCGCGGCGGGTGACAGCGCACGCGACACGCGTCGCAATAAAAGACGTCGCACTGTTCGCACAGCACTGTGGCCTCGCGCGGACTCTTCTCGCACAGCTGGCAGCGCAGCGCCGCCGCCTTGCTCTGCTGGTAGCGCTCCACAACCGCCTCGAGCACTCGGTTCTTGGGGAAGCCGCGCAGGCCGCGCTCATCCAGCGTCAGGCTACGGTGGCACTGCGGGCACGTGAGGCATGCGTTCCGCGGGATCATCATCATCATCATGGCGGTAGGATGAGGATGAGGAGGTGGAGGAGGCGCGCCGGGAGCAGTCGGCGGGTGCAGCAGGTGGTGTTGCTGCTGTTGGGGGGGCGGAGCGGCCGGTGGGAAAACGCGCACCCCGTTGGGGGACTTGGGGCACGGTGTGGTGGGCGCGCTTGCGAAGCCTCCGTACGAGCCGTAGCCACTGTCCGCCTCGCTGTACAGGCTCATCTTGTCCAGGTCCAGGTAGTCATAGTCGGACGCTGCGGAGCCCGAAGCGCGAGCGCTCTGAGGCGACTCAGCGTCCGGCGTCTGCACCAATATGTTCCGCGCGCACGCCAGGCAGATGTTGTGCGAGCACGGCAGGATGATGGGCTCGCGGAAAAACGAGCCGCACACCGGACATTTCAGCTCCTCTTCCATCTCCTCCATCTTGACCAAAATAATGGAGCTCAGGATGAAAAAAAAACAAGGAAGGCGACCGTCACCGGCTGTAAATCTCCGTTTTACAGCCTCCTGTCCTCGGAATGCGCGCACAGAGCCGGAGGAGGGGAGCTTTATAGCGCGGGCGGAGACACAGCACAGGCCCTGTTCTCAACCAGTAACCGAAGACCACAGGTAACGTCTATTCGCCAACGCAGCTGCCAGTTTAAATGAAGCAACCAATCAGCGCGCAGCGTGACCGGCGTCCAGACAAAAGCACTCCTACTGAGACAACTCGCAGCTTTTTTAAAGACACGACGACTCAAGACGTGACAACAAAGCGAAATCAGGCAGTTCCCTGCCCCTGCACTACAGTGGCTGCGTCCCAAACTGCATACCTTTACCTATAAACGGGATGCCAAAACACTGCTGCAGCAAGATTAGTGTCCCTGAAACTACAGTGCTCATCAAAATAGTAAGAGGGAGAATGGTATGTAGTATTGCTGTGGCTATACAAGTAGAGTACAAGAAATCATTAAAGGACACAGATACAGACCCCCTAACAACCAGCAATCTGACCAACAAAACTGACACTAACAGATAGACAGTGCCAAGCTGTTGTCAGTAAGAGCTTTCACAGGTCTTTCTGCCCATCCTTCCACTGTGAGAAGACATATGACTGCTCTGGGTTTGAAAGAACATGCAGGGATGAAAAACACTAAGTTAGCGGACCACAAAATGTGTAGCAAAAGAAAAAGAAGAACAACAACAGGAAGAAGAATATACTATCAGATAACAATAGCATAACAACAGCATAATAAGAGAAGCTGCAAAACAAGCAAAGAAGCAGTTGGAGTTTTCAGAACATTGGACGGACCTGACCTCGACCCTGATCAGTGTGTTAGGGACTGTGAGAAGCAGAAGTGGCAGCCAGCTTATAAGACTGAACTTTGGAGTGTGGACACATATCACTGCAGAGTAAGGCTAAAAGCATATCTCTGTAAAAGTGTTGATACATTAAATAATGAAATATATATCTAAATATGTCTTGCCTGTATTTTGGTTAAGTATATGGTTTCTGTCTTTGTCTTAGGACTGAATGACTGATTTAATTGGAAATGAAATAAATGGTCTCTGGCGTTTGTGAAGCAGGATGTTGTACATGTTTATGTGTGACTACAGCTCACTGTAGTGACTACAGTAACTACTTTCACCGTATGATTTATGACCTCTGTGTAAAACAAAATAAAAAGTGTTTGCAATCCTACAAAAGTTGTTGTTACTAACAGTGTTGAGTATGTGTGCCTGCTGATGCTCTGCACAGTTCCTGTTATTATTAAGTCTTGAACAGACACATTGTGAAGGGCATTTAGTTCAAAACCCAGCTACTGCATGAAAGTTTGTTGGTGACATTTCTCATTAAGTAATTTGCATAACAGATGGTGGGGCGAGGATCATGGATTCAATTATAATCTTAAAATGGCATTTGCATCTACTGTGACGCACCTGCAGGCCTTTTCTGCAGGCCACCTCAGTTTGCGGTGGTTTGTTAGCTTGACAGAAACTGTTACAGGCCTCTTATAAAAGAGACACATCCCTAGATTTGTGCACTATATGTAACATGAAGCTGTTTGGAATTCTATTCAGTAGCCTATAATTACATAAGCTCTGCCAAAAGTCACAATTTGGACACGTTTTTGAAGAGTGCCTCCACTACAAAGAGGACACTATGAACACAAGGTAAGTGGCCAGTGCATGTCTTTATCTTACCAGTGTTTATTCACTGTCTCGGTCAATGTTTAAAAGCCCATTTCCATTAGACCTGGCTAATACGCAGGAATCATTTTTTCACCAGCTCTGGCCAGCACTGTAGGCCATAAAAGGTCTGGGGGCTGCAAAGCCTCACAGACTAAACAGGATCCGAAAAAAGACTCCCCTTCTTTATGGCTGGCATCTTTTTTCACACTCGCAACCCCTCCCACTCTCTAAGTCAGGGTCAAACCAATGTGAAATCATTAACTACGAAGTGCACAATAATAACCACAAATAAATTACAGACATTCCTTTAACAGTACTATGATCTACCTCCACCCAAGATGACTGTGGATCTTTCCAGGTTCCTAAGAAGGTGCACTCACATTGCTATTGGAATCAGGCAAGGACACTTCTCTTTAACCTAATGTTAGCTAGTACATTGTCTTTTGGGCTTTAGTACAGTCCAAGTGATGACACAGGTTTCTAAGATCACCATACATTTAATTTCTTTTAATTTCATAATTTTTGCCACTAACAGTTACTCAGTGCCGTATTTAATGATACGCCCCAAAAGTAGAATTTAAAAAGCAAAATATACAATTTATTTACCAAAAAACAACGTTATTCAATCACGTATTTAATCTCATGAGGACAATGCTGGTAGAACACTTTGCACTGTCCGAGTGGAAGCAGCTGCATTTAACTCTTAGAAGTCAGATTAATGAAATACTATAAAGTGATGATGTAGGTTAATTCATACAAACACGTATTCAGAGCACAACACATGGAATACCACCAATAGCTATAAATTCATTCATATGTTCATTCATCTTCTAAGCTGCTAATCCTTTTGGGACCACAAGGGAGCCTATCCCAATAGGCAATGGGCGGAAGGCCCACTGTCTTCGAACTGTGGGAGGAAAGTGAAGCATCCGGAAGAAACCCACGCAGACATGGTGAGACCATGCACACTGCACACAGAAAGGACCTCAGACACTCCAGCAAGAAATCAAACCCAGGCCCACCATGCTGTGAGATTGTTTGTGAGGTTAAAACACATTTAGCAGGAAGTCATAAAAAGAAAAACAGGAGGAAAATGCAGTTCTTTAAAAAAAAACAGGACAGAATATTAATTAGAGACTGTGAACAGCTGAGAGTAAAATAACAAACTATAGTAAGCCCCCTAAAAAGAACTCGCTCGTCAGTTAATAACACGCTGTTCATACTATAATAGAGGTCATGGTGACTATTGTGTGGTAATAGTGGGCTGAAAGTGCTCATGATGTGCAGATTAGTCTGAATGTGGTCCGTGTTAAGTGTAAGAGGCTGAGAATAAGTGCCGGTACAGTAGCTGTAGGTGTTCCTGATGTATTGTTGAGATACGAGAGTTTAGTTTGTTGTCTGTAGAGCAGAAATGTCAACAGGGACGGGTTTAAAGAGCTTTCTCCTCTCGAGAAAGGAGCCAAATGAGTGCAGCTTTACTCTGTCCCATTGTTCCCGCCTTCAGCTGTGTTTCCACGGTAACCTGGCTGAGAGCAGAACTAGAGAGCAGCAAAGAGAAATAAGAGCCCTCACTCATCCTGCACAACATACTGACACTCTGAGGGTCCACCCAGCTGAGAAGGGCGGGAGGTGTTTGGGGTTGGGGGTGGGGTCCTTAGGTAGCCACATTACATGCACACACGCATTCAATGTCAGTACGTGGGGGTCGTATATATGTTACAAGTTATTCATTATTTTTTAGCTACAGGAGCTGCTTCTTGACAGTTACACAACCTTTCAGATCCATCCTTTTCGCAGTGGAAAGATGGACAGATCTGAAGCTGAGTTGAGCTTGATTTTCTTTCCTATTCTTTCCTAATCTTTTTTTTTTAATTTTGTGTTTTTATTTTCTAGTGTTCTGAATTCAGAATTTCCCCAAGTATGTTTACACACACACAGGCATACGTTGGTTTTTGGGTACAGAAGCTCACACTGCATAGCAAGACAACATTTCAAACATTACAAAACACACATTCCTATCACACACACACACACACACACACACACACACACACACACACACACACACACACACACACACACACACACCTTACATACCTATCTAAAGAAACAGCTCCTGAATAAAAGGATGCCTTGTGCTTAACTTGGCCACTTTGACTGAGAATTAAATGAAAAGAAGGATAGTCTTTGACTTGTGCACTCTACTGTATGTACTGTACTGTAGTACATACAGTATATGTGATATCCACCTTTTTCTCTCTTCATTCCTTAAAAAGAAACAGGCTGCTGTTACTGTCCCTTTAAGACAGATATATGAGTTCTATTCTTATTGGCTGTGCTGTATGATGCCTCATTTGGAAAAGCACTCAGATGTTTCAAAACATTGCTTAGCGTTTCAGTATGAAGGGGCCAAATTAATGGCTAAATAGCTGTAGGCTGATTAGTTGGATACATGTTAAAAGTTGGCTCCTGTGACATTACAGAAACAATCAATTCAGTGCTTTTACAGGACACTTTCTATATATGGATTTTCTATATATATACTATGCCATGTTTCAAAACTTTAACAATGTGTACTTAAGACTAGGCAAATTTGAAATGGGCCCTTTAACTAATGCAAACTGTTCAAAACCTGCCATGAAATTAATTTGTGAGTTCTGTAGCTTTGGGATTGAAGTGTGAAACTGAACTGAAATGTGGACTGAAAAGGCCTAGATTTTAAGAGGTCAGGCTGTGTTTTTGTGCTCTGTGTGGTAAAGACAGTCCAGCTTCATGCACTCTGGTCTCTAAATGCTGTAATTATGGGTTTACAGGCATGGTTTTAGATTCAGAAGCAGAAAAAAAGAGCTTTGGCTTTATTCCAGAACAGTGCTGAACATGGACAGCTCACTGTGGAATGTGGCAGAATATGAGTCTGTGAGCGAATGTCATCAGTGAAGTCGATAATGCGCAGGTGTGTGGGTGTGCTGAAAGTTCTGGGAGAAACGTGAGAGTGTGTATGGATGTAGTCTGTATGAAAGAGTGTTTGCGAGTTTAAATGGCTTAGAGAGCTTGTGTGTGGGAGGACTGTGAGTGTTGTGTTATGGAGGTGTGTGTCTGTCTGTGTGTGTGCTACAGTGTGTGAGGGCATGGTGAGAGCCATGTGAGTGTGGTGCGCGTGCTTCTCTCTTGTGCCTCTGCGTCTGTGGAGGGATTACTGGGTAATTAATCGCTTAATGATTTTTATTCTGATGATGGAAAAGTGGGTCAGATTGCTGCAGCTCCAGCATGTGACCAGAAGTTCTTTAGGCTTCTCCCACTGAAACTTCTTCAAGCTCCTTACAGCTGTTGCGCCTTGGCTGACCTGACGTCACTGGATGTGGTAAAATACGCTGGGCATCGTATTAGTACACTTACTTGGCAAGTGCACTTTTTTTTAACCAGTGGGATTTGCTCCAGAGGTGCTCCAGAGACTTTTGTACACGTGATTCTATCAGGAACCTTTGAGCTGCATATCATTTAGCTCTACCTACATCCATTCATATGTCTTTCCATGCAGAATTTTATTGTTTAGATGGGGAAAGTAAATTCTAGTTAGCAGTAGCAAGCTGCCTGTACTAGACATTATGATGAAAAAAGCCTTTTAGAGCAGGAAATATATCCATCAGACTGTTACAATCACCATTTGTGGATGGCTAGGCACAAATTATGGCTCATATGGTAGTTATTATATTGGGCAAAACTGAACAGTGCATTCTGGCATAGGAACCGCATTCAAACATTGAAACACAATGAAGGTAGTATTATGTTTGGGGCTGTTTGGCTGTTAATGAACAAACTGCCATCTTTTGATGGAACCATAAATTCTACAGTATCAATAAATTCTATAGGAGAACATTCTTATATGGCAATGAACAGTTATAGGAACCATTTGGTTACAGCTCAAAAGGGTTACACTAGTTCTTGACATCAGAGGTTCATATACTTTTGCCAACAATGACGGGTAATGATAGATTATGTAGTTCAATAATATAGTAAAGAACTATACTCTTGTGTCATTATATGTTGGTATGGACTAAATGAAGTCCTTCATACAATGATAAAGAAAGAAAGTGTCTGCATAGTGTAAATAGAGGCTGTAAAAAGACAATGCATATATACAGTTAACAGAGTTGTAAATGATATGCAGTGTAACAGTAAAATCTATGTACCAGCATCACGATTATTCTGTTGAGAGACTTCAGTACCTTCCCTCAAAAAAACCCTAGAGAACCACAGTGCTGCAGGATTCTCTGTTAGGGATCTTCCTGACCTAGCCCCAGTTTACAGGCCTCAGTCTTGCTTGGGTAATCCTGGAAAAATGAGATTTATTGTTATGTGTTGTCAGTAAATCAGTAAATTTCAAAATAGAATTGAATATGATATATTTTGGATTTTTAAAATTTATACTACTGTATATACAAATGCAAATCAGCTTATTTCTGCTAGTTAATCAAAAACTACTGTTTCCATGCTGTGACCTAACAGACCGAGATCAGTGTTTCCTACTGTAGATTTTTATCACATAAAAATGAATGTGGTGTAAGGGACCCGAGTGTCTATGGGAAATTGTTATGATCTCTTTATGAGTTTCATTCACCTGCAGAAAACACAGCATGTGGCAGCGATACAGAACGCCTACAGCACCACCATCCAATATGACCCTCTTCCACATTACTGCTGTTATTGCTCTTGTACGGATACAAGCACAGAATATAACCCCTCTGTACTGCAGCAGTGCAGTTTAATTCACATCAAAGGAGAACAAGCTCATTTATCATCCGCACTCCAACACACCTTTGTTTCTGTGACCTGTGGGCCATTACATAGACATCCATTTATGCGACCTACCCAAACCCAAACTTTAACCTTATACTTACCCTCTCTCTCTTTCTCTCCCCTTTTCTCTCTCTGTCTTTCCTTCTCTCTTTCTCCCTTGTATTGCTCCTTCTCTACTGCATGGACATATACACATATGCTAGCACACATTTTCTCTCTCACTCTTTTTCTCTCTTGTTCCATTTTTTCTTTTCATTCCTTTCTTTTCTCTTTCTTTCTCTATTCATCCTTATCTTACTTTCCTTCTCTCTCCTCTCTGTCTCTCTGCATCCTACCTTCTCTCTCTTTTTCTCTCTCCATCCTTCTTTCTCTTCATCCTTCTCTCTTTATCTACCGTTTCCTCATTCCCCTCTCTCACTCACTCTCTCTTTCCTTTCGGTTCCTCCCTTTCCCACATAACCATGCGCACACACACACACACAGCCCAGGGCTGGTTATTGCACAGATGACACTCTCACAAAAGGCTGCTATTGTGTATGTTACTCCTGAGAGACAACTCACACACAGAATATGAGGTATATGACCAGAGCTGTAAATCTCTTTGCCTCTCTGTAAGTCCTGAGTAAAGTCCTTGGCCTGATTTCTGACTCCTCTAATAAACAGCCTCATCCTCAGGGCTGCTGAGGAATTAACAGACAGAGAGAGAGAGAGAAGGGTTTCCATAGTGGAAAAAGGAGTAAATAAACGATAATTGTAAGACAAGTCCTTCAGCTGTTTTGACACAGCTAAACAGGATGAACACACAGAGAGAGATGAGCAGAGGTAATGAATAATGAGAGTGACAGTAAAATGGACCAAGCAGCCTGAGTTTGAGCTAAAACTTAGCACCACCCCGCCCCCACCAGTAGAACATGTTGTGTGAGTTTGAACCATCACATGCACTATCACAGTGAATTCAACAAAAACGCCAGCAAGGTGTTACACAGGACGGGGGGCCAGGATGCAAATGCAAGTCATTTAATGAAATCAGAAATAAAACAAAACCAAAGAGACTACACAAGGGAACAGGGCTACACAACAACAGACATAGAGAAACTCACAGAGATATTCACTGAAACCACAAAGAGGTAAAGGACCGGCAGGGAGACAAAACACCCAACAAGAACAAAGGCCACGACATGAGGTATAACACAACTAGGGCTGACAAGAGATACCTGGGAAGGGGCGGAGCTAGAACTGAGACCAGACTAGAGGGCGGAGACAGGAGGAGCACAGGACCAAAATAAACAGAAGTACATGGACATGACAGGGTGTGACACAATGTGCTTCTTTATATAATGATAGTTCCAGTTCCACATGCTGACGTTGTACCTTTTCAGGTAGACAGACATGAAAACCAAATACTATGTGACAGATTTTAATAAATTACAGTTTATGGCACAGTTTATTGTTTATGGCACAGATTACACAACTTTCACTGAAATGTAAAACTTGTGCATACAACAGTAAATGACCAACTTGATACTTGTCAGTACAAGTAACCAGGACTGGATACTGGCTTCGGTGTCCAGATCTTAAAACTCATGAATAAAATGAGCCTGGTCAACCATCTTGAAGTTTTTATTATCTAAAGTACTCATGTCTGTTCCAGCTGATCAAGGTACATATGCCATGAAGCAACTTTAACATCCATTTTCTGACCATGGTCAATTAAAAAAAAAATAAAGCTGGATTTACTTTTGCTTTGTCGACTGCAACATACAAAAATCATGCAGGTTAATTTACTGCAAAAACAATTAATTAATGATTTTACGTGTTATGGCTAAAAGTAAAATACATCTGACATCTTTGCTTGAAAGATACAGTTTTAAATAAAGCCTACCTTATCAGCAAAGACGTGGGGAACTAAAGCAAGAACATGTCTGAAGATGAGTTAAATCCAGGGGCATCACGAGGGACTAATGGATAGGGTAGCTAGGCCTTTACTAAGGGGGTCTGCTATTGGGCAGAGGACTGCAGTCTCCTGTTGTTATGGTTCTGGTAGCACCTCTGTGGTGAAGTAGAGAAGCAATAGTGTCTCACACAAGTACACAATCTCATATCTAATATATGGTGATTATGGAGACAACAGTAGAACTGAACAGTGAAGAATCAATAAAAATGTTCTTCCTGATTTAAACTACATTCATTTGTAGTTTATTAAATTGCCTTAACACCCGTGCGCTGTGTCATAACAGTACAACTTACTGGCAGCCTGGTACACAGCATTCATCATTCAAACCTTATACCAGAAGAAGTGGGTATTCTGGTCTCCTTGCCAAAATAACAGACCAGGTCACTGATAATTAAACCACAGAAAACAAAGGAACGAGAAACCAAGGATTGGACTATGGCAAAGGATGACTGAGCATGTGCACATGGAGAAGATGCAATGCTGTGAGAGGAACTGAAGACCTGATGAGCAGGTAGCAGGAACAAGGTGTTAGAAGATGATAGTTGGTTACTCAAAGGTGTGGAGCTGGTGAAAACAGGGAAAGGCTAAGTGGCTTGTTAAGTGGAACTTAATCTAATACTATTACTGCATACTGCTGTAAGGAATAGCAAGCAGCATGCAGTATATACTGCGCAATGATCATTATACAGAACACAACATGATATTTTTCAAAACAAGTCTGTTTGCTCTCTGCTCTCACACACTTGATGTAGCTTGTTAGATTATTACTAACCCATTCGTGAGCTAGACTGAGTGTTTTCAATATGCACAACACAGTTCTCATAAAGGGAGCTGTCCATACACCACACTTCCATTTAGATGATATCCTAAATTTACATGGGTCAATCTTAGCATACTCAGCTAATGCTGGGTTTATTAAGAGAAGAAGTAACTCAGTGGAGACAAATCTGTGCAAGGCCCCAACTGACTGCTCAAGCCTTAACTATACAGTACTAATCTCTATCAGTAAAGCTAGCATGTGTTAAAAGTTGTATGAGAAGTGGAGTGACTTCAGCTGAGGTGGCTGCCCTCCTCAATGTAATCTCGCTATGAGGTTATGCTATTTATTTACAGATATTTTGCATATTCATACGCACTGTTGGCATCAGCAGATACATAAAATGAATCAAAAGAAGCCACACATGATGCTCAGCAGTGTGTTTGTGTGTGACAGTGTTGATATGTACAGTTAGCTCCGGTGTGGACGGTTTATTTCTGTTTGCTTTTATAAGGAATGTCTCTGTGATGCTGAAGGAAAATCAGTATCTTGCATAACCAGTGAATGTGTGTGTGCATGTCTATATATGTGAGAGGGAGCGAGAGATAGAGAAATTAGAGGGAGTGAGTGATTTCTCTGCCCACTTCTTCCTATTCAAGCTGTCTCCGTAATTCCGGCGTTTTCTCTCCTCCTACCCACATCCTGTGCGGCCTACGTCAGTAAGCTTTTTCTCTGTATGTCATAGCTGGCCGTATATGGCAGTGTTTGAAGTGATACAGACATATAACACTGTGGCTCTTCACTAATCAGGTTCATAGTAAGTTATTATGTGTGTTAGCTATATATATATTTAACTTGAAATCGAAATTTAGTTCATGTCCAATTTAGGTGGAGCGCCTACTCTCCTAAATTTTTTCATAATTTCATCATTGCAATGTAGATAAATCCATTCCGAGAGCAAATATAACCTTATTGATTATTATACAAAACAGCTAGTGAACCTACACATGACCTTGAAGTTCTACATGTAATGTTTATGATGGCAAAATAGTACATTGTACTGGAACACTATTCTGTCCTGCAGTGCCTAGCATGTAGCCCTCTGCCATGGATGGATTAATATAAAAGGATTAACATGATATTTTAGGCCAAAACTATCATAACACGATGTCTCAGGCATCAGGTAGCGTGTTCATAACCATTTCAATAACACATTTCTGTGAAAGACTTTAGAGGCGTTAAACTTTTCAGAGTTCAGGGTCCCATTTCTTCAGTCGACTTTCTATAGAACAAAGCATGTCAAACCACTCTAAATGACCTTAACCATTTAATTATGTTGAAATTTGGCCTTCTGATTTATGATTACATAATCCTGACTCAAAAATGCCATAATGAAATGGTTATTTTTTTGAGAGACCTTTTGTTTTTTTAACTGAAAACCAAATCTATTGTGATATACTGGTGGTCTGACTTCCTGCTTAAGATATAGTCAATTAAAAAAAAGTCTATAAAATCTCAACGCTTTAGATATACTGTGCCAGTATATCTAAGGTTTGTCCTTCAT